>JAODAL010000273.1:0-350312 GCA_025379985.1 Phyllomedusa bahiana | reverse complement strand
CTCCCAAAACTGTGTCATTGTACCACTCTTTGGCCTACTCCTTTTTTTGCCAGCTCCAGAATTTGTCATTGTGCCACTGCCTGACCTCATGCTGCTGCCACCGTGACCTCCACACTGTGTCATTGTGCCACTCTGCGGCCTGGTACTGTTTTGCCATTTTCCAGATGTCATTGTCCCCACTGTCTGACCTCATGCTGCTTTTGGCTGCCGCCGTCACCTCCACACTCTGTCACTAATGTTGCCACCTGAGCTCGCAGTTTGTTTTTTTCCAGCTTTTGCTGCCATGACTTATCAGGCTACGTTCCTGCTTCAGTTTTGGTCAGTTTTGCCCCCATAATGCCCGGGGCATTTTATAAGTGAAGCGATTCAAAGGGAGCGTGGCAGTCATGTGCGTGTCATACTAAAAAAACAACATTGTATGAAGACCAAACCAAGCTCCCTCTGCTATTTAAGCATGGGCACAACGTTCTACAGCACCCTGCAGGCTCTGTGCACAAACTGGAAATAGCCGCTTTTTAACGCGATTCGTGCCGAAGTAATTCGGAACAAAAACGAATTTTGTGGAAAATTCGGCGAAGTGACCGAATCGAATTTTTGAGAAATTCGCCCATCTCTAATTGGCACCATACCCCAGAATTGCTTCATCAGTTCAATCCACAACTTTCAGGGGCGTGCTGGCGGTGTGGGGCTACTCCGGGTTCCCTAAACCATTTTTTTCTGGGACTGCCCCCCTTATTCAGGGTTTTTTGGTCGCAGGGTCCATTGGTTGTCTCTGATGTTTTTGGTTGTAAGATCCCAGTTGAACCTTTGACCTACCTACTGAATATACCCCCGAAAGGCCTCAAACAAGAAGCCGCAAAACTACTTCCCCACCTTCTAACTGCCGCAAAAATGCTTGATCTCAGCCTTCTGGAGGCAGACACAACCACCGTCGCTTCATGATCTGCAAACGCGGATTTGTGAAACACAGCGCATGGAACGTCTCACATCTCTTATACATGACAACCCGGACCCCTTTGATGTAATCTGGGAACCCTGGGTCACATACGGGTTTCCTCACAGTCTTCTTAAAGATTCTTGCAACCCTTCCCCCCTCCCCTTTCCTTTCCTTATGTGCTCCCCCAAGTCTTTTTGTCTAGTTTTATGTTGATCTTGTTATCGCTGTTTAGTGCTAGCTTTACTCATTGGTAGTGCTATAATAACGTATTACACTTTCCGTTGAGACTTTTGAGAAGTAACTAACTGACATGAGGTGTCTTTATTTGGTGAAATTTAAGTCATATCGATGCGGAGCCATACGGCGAGATATGCCTTATTCTCATGTTTTGCATGTAATCATTATATAGTACTGTTGCATTTTGTACTTGACAATTCTTTTTTCTCTGTGATGTAAGCAACCACATATTCTGTATGTATTATTTTATTTGGAAAAAATGTTAATAAAAACACAATTATAAAAAAAAAAAACTCTCATTGTTGCTCTTATTCTTTCCTATCTTGACTACTGTAACTCCCTGCTTATCGGTCTCCCTCTCTGCAAAATCTCCCCACCAATCTCTCCTGAATGCAGCAGTCAGTTTTTCTTTCGAGCTGCTATACTGATGCCTCTACCCTGTGTTGCCCATTAAGTACAGATTACAACATAAAATAATCACTCTCACCCATAAAGCTCTCCACAGTGCTTCACCCCCATACATCTCCTCCCTCATCTCTGTCTATCACCCTACCCACTCTCTCTGCTCTGCTGCTTATATCAGATTACATGCCTCAATCATCCGAACCTCGCATGCCCGTCTCCAAGATTTCACACATATTGCACCAGTTCTCTGTAACATGCTACCGCGTATGATCAGGCACACTCATAATCCTCATAGTTTTAATAGCACCATGAGAATACATCTTCTTAGGCAGGCCTACCAAGATCCCTAATTGCTAACCCCCACCTTCTATCACACACATTTCTGACACATTTCTGCCCTTCATTTGGGCACTTATAGGCACTTATCTGTGTATAGCTGTATGGTCTGGGTGGCAGGTTCATCCAACTTTTATGTAAATCACCCAATATTTATTAAACATGGCTGGACCATTGTAAACGTAGCACTTCTCACCCCTCATCTCACCCATAAACCCTAATAGATTGTAAGCTCTTGTGAGCAGGGCCCTCACACCTTTTGTCTGAGCTTTTTACTGTATAATGTCTGTCTTTTTGTCTGTACTTCTACCCTCTATATTGTAAAGTGCTGTGGAAAATGTTGGCTCTATATAAATAAAGATTATTATTACTATCAGTGGTCTTTAGTGCTTTTCACTGGTGAAAGTCGATTCACTCTGTGCAAAAATGATGACCGCCAACGATGCTGGAGATGTCTAGGAGAGCACTATACGGCCACATGGCACTGACAAAATACCGGCCGGATTTTGATTAACCCCTTAAGAACCCAGCCAGTTTTGGCCTTCCTGACACAGCCCTATTTTTCAAATCTGGCATGTGTCACTTTATGTGAGAATAACTTTTTGACACTTTTACCTATCCATGTGATTCAGAGATTGTTTTCTCGTGACACATTGTGCTTTAAGTTAGTAAGAAATTTTGATCCATGCAATCCTTTTTTGTTTGTGAAAATATCAAAATTTCATGAAAATTTGGAAAAATTTGTGATTTTGAAAGTTTCCCAAAAATTTTTTGCGTGCAAGACAGATAATTATTCACCACAAAATAGTTTCTAACTAGCATCTACCATTTGTCCACTACAGGTTGGCATCATTTTTTAAATGTCTTTTTTTTATTTATTTTTTTACGACATTAGAGGGCTTAGAAACTTAGTAGTAATTTCTCACATTTTCAAGAAAATTTGCAATATACATTTTTTAGGGACCACTCCAGTTCTGACGTGGCTTTGAGGGGCCTGCATGTTAGATACCCCCATAAATGATGCCATCTAAGAAACTAGACCCCTTAACGTATTTACAACACTGTTTAGGAAGTTTGATAACCCTTTAGGTGTTTCACAGAAATTAAAGCAAAGTGGAGGTGAAATTTCAAATTTTCACTATTTTTTTGCCGATTTTTAATATTTATCCATTATTCACTGAAATACGGTAAATGTGACTAGGTTAATGCAATAACATAATATCAATTCCCCCAGGTCTGCCGTTTTTAGAGATCCCATATGTGGCCCTAGTGCATTATTTGGCTCAACCATAAGCCACAGAATAGGAGGAGCACCTACTGGACTCTGGGGTCTCATTTTCAATATGATTTTATTTAGGCACCATGTCAGGTTTGAGGACACCCTAAAATGCTAAAACGTAATAAACACCCCTAAAAAGACTGCATATTGGAAACTACACCCCTTTATGAATATATCCAGGGGTGCAGTGAGTATATAGGCCCCACAGGTGATTCACAATTTTTTTTAGCATTAGGCTGTGAAAATGAAAAAATTTTTTTCCAATAATCTGCAATTTTAGCTTAAAATGTTTCATATTTACAAGGAATCCTTGAAAAAAGAACCCTAAAACTTTGTCAAGTAATTTCTTCCAAGTTCGGCAATACCCTACATGTGGGTGTAAACTGCTGTTTGGGTGCATGGCATGGCGTACAAGGCAGGGAGCGCTATTTGGCTTTTGGAACGCAGATTTTGGTGGGGCCATGTCGCAATTGCAAAGCCCCCAAAGTAGCAGAACAGGTGAAACCTTTCAGAAATCGCCCCATTTTGGATTCAACACCCCTCAGGGATCTCATCTAGGAGTGTATTGTGCATTTTGGGCGCACATGTGTTCCATAGCTTTTTTCTAGCATTGGGCCATGAAAATGGGGATAAAAACGCAGTTCGGTCATTGTTTTTTGAGTTTCAATTTTACAGCATTCGCCGTGCAGTGTAAATGACGGGATATCTTTACTATGGGGGTTGGTACAATTACAATGATATAGATTTTATATTTTTTTTCTGTTTTATTACTTTTACACAATAGAAATATGTCTATAAAAATTGCGTTTTTATGTTGTCCTATTCTGACAGCCATAACTTTTTTATTTTGCTGTGTGCAGAGCTGTGTATGGGCTTGTTTTTTGCGGGATGAGTTGAAGTTTTTATTGGTACCATTATGAGGTGCATATGATGCTATGTATTTTTTATAGCGGTCACTGTACGGTATATATTACATGCTAGCTTTTCTCAGCAGGTCAATACGATTACAGCGATACCCAATTTGTATATTTTCTTTATGTTTATACTGCTTTTATACAATAAAAACACTTTTATTCAAAGAGGAAAACACGTTTTTGCTTCGCCATAGTCTGAGAGCCATAACTTTTTTATATTTCTGTGTATGGAGCTCTGTAGGGGCTTGCTTTTTTGCGGGATGAGTTGACATTTTTATTAGTATCATTTTTCGGGGGACAAGGCTTTTTGATCGCTTTTAAATCTGTTTTTTGGAAGGCAGGGTAAAGAAAATACTGCAATCCTAGTAGTGTTTTTTATTTTTATTTTTAACAGCGCTCACCGTGCAGTATCCATGATAAGTTAGCTTTACTCTTTGGGTCGATACGATTACGGCGATATCCTGTTTATATAGTTTTTTTTATGTTGAAACACTTTTTAAAAAAAAAGTGTTTTTAGTGTGTAAAAGAATATTTATGCATCACTATTTTCTGAGAGCCATAACTTTTTTATTTTTCCGTATACAGAGCTGTGTAAGGACTTTTTTTTTTGCGGCATGAACAGACATTTTAATTGTTACAACGTTGGCGTTTATAAGAGATTTTGATCGCTTTTTATTCCATTTTATGTGCTGCTGGATGAACAAAAATCTGAATTCTGTGATTGTTTTTTTTGTTTTGTTTTTTACGGCGTTCACCGTACGGGTTAATTAACATGACAGATTTATAGGGCAGGTCGTTACGCACGTGGCATAAATATGGGTACTTTATTTATTTTTCATCTTTTTGGGGGCGACTGCCGTTTGTAAAGGGGAAAAGGTCGATGTACTGGTTTTTATTTTATTTGTTGTGTTTGTGTTTTACTTGTTTTCACTTTTTTTTTTTTACTTTTTTTTACTTTTTTACACTTTTTTACTTTTCCCCATAGGGGATTTCTAACAGCAATAATCAGATTGCTGTTTGAAGGCAGGCTAGTACACAGTATTTATTACTGTGTACTGGTCGCCTTGACAACTGTCAGTCACGATGCCCAACAATGCATTGTGGGCATGTGACGTCAAAGATGACCTCGGGAAGTGACTTTCACTTCCCGAGGGCATCTGACTGTAGATCGCTGCCGCACTGTGGTGCGGCAGCTGCCGTGAGCAGGCTGGAAGAGTTCACTCCTCCTGCCTGCGGCTTCATTACCGCAACCATGACAGGTTGCGGTAATGAAGCGATAATCCCCCGCGGCCGGAACTCACTCCGGCCGCGGGTGATATGGCATGCGGCCAGTGGTAATATACCACCAATCCCATGTCGTGATCGTGCGCGGCTTGCCCGCAAGCCCGCACGATCGCCAGGATGTATGCATACGTCCAGGTGCGTTAACCCCCAAACCACCTGGACGTATGCATACGTCCAGGGTCGTTAAGGGGTTAAAGAATTAGACCGATATTTTATCTTCTCTTGAATGTTTAGAGGGATGATTCTGTCCGGGGTTTGCAGATTTTGGCATCCCCCTAAACACTGAACAGAACAAGTTCCACCCAAAAATGCATGTTCTAACTTTTTTTGATGGTTTTCAGCCATCAGAAAATCTGAGCTGTGTAGACTACAGCTCAGATTTTCTATTGACATCTATGGGTATGGTTGCCTGAAAACCCTTGCCTTGTAGACATTCCCTACCATGGCTATAGGAAAAAGTATATAATTATTGTATATAATAATATACATGTAGTTTCAGTCACACAGTTACCAAATCATTCTACCATATAAAAGAACAAAATAAAATGTATACCAAGGCCAAAATTACAAATTATATGACCACATATTACCACTACATAGTGACTTAATATTCCCATACTTTACTTGAATAAAAACTGCTTTACAGAGACAATACTTTTCCTGTTCTTCTCCATCTGGCCTACACCAAAACTCCCTTAAAACTGGTGGAAAGCCACTTTAATTGTGTTGTCTCACCATGCTGTTCCAGAGAGCCATAACCTGTTTAGGCTGTGGGTGGTTCTACAGCAGTGATTGGCATATCAGTTCTGCTATTCTTTGCTGATTCTATTACAGGGACATTGCTAACAGAAGACTTTAAACAGTAAGGCAGAAGGCTACAGGGCTCTAAAGATGGTGCAATGACATAATTGCGCCTATTATAGTGAAAATCTAAAAAAGTTTGAGCCACTTTGCATCTTGGAATTGGACTGCTTTAAAGGGATTTTCCGGGACTATATTTGTATTTGCTATAGGGCCCACAACTGTATTATATTAAGTTCTGTAATTTAAACTCATCAAAAATGATTTACCTGTCCTACTGTACAGAACTAGGCAAAGAGCCCTGTCCACCCCTCCCCTCTATCCCCTGCAAACCACCTGACGTTCATTAATCAAATGGCCTCAGTGAATGTTTTGTCATCACCCAGTGGATGTGCTTTGAAGCCAGGCTCAGCTCAGGAACACTCCCCTGTAGTGGCTGTGACCTGAGGAGAGAAGGATCTGACTGCATTCACTCTTTCCAGCCTGCTGTTGTCAAGTGAATAGAAGTAATTAGGTAAGAGTAATTACAGGAGAGGGGAATCTGTTTGTTTATCTTTGAGTCCTGCTGGCAGACCTTAGTAATGGGAACAGAGGACAGCAGTTCAGAGTTGGGGGGTTGTGTACTGCTGTTATGAAAATAATGATTGCAGCTCTGTACAGTTTACACAGTGACTCATGGGTCCTAGCTATCATCATTATCATGACAGAGCTGGGGGAAATTACACACTTATGTCAGAAAATTGTGTAGCAGTGATAAATGTGGAGGAAAGTCCCAGATTGCAATGCAGCCTTGGAGTTGTAGGAAAGAGCTGCTGGAGAACTACTGACACTACTTCATCTAACTACTGATAGATGAATAAGGAGGCAAAAGAAAAGAAGCACATGAAGGTAGTGAAATATCTTTACTTGTCCATATAAATGCTGTTTATAGTGTTCTATGAAATCATTAAACTCCCGGATAACCCCTTTAAGAGAAATAAAAATAGGACATTTCAGG
Organism: Phyllomedusa bahiana; assembly: GCA_025379985.1. NCBI lineage: Eukaryota > Metazoa > Chordata > Amphibia > Anura > Hylidae > Phyllomedusa > Phyllomedusa bahiana. Next base: position 343,122 of record JAODAL010000273.1, on the reverse strand, counting down.
ACAGTTTTTTTTACAGCTGCTAATTACATTTGTGTATAGATACACTTTGGTAGGAAATGCAGCTCCATTAAAATATGGTTACATTGGGGAAAATACATTACTAGGCATCCAAGGCCATTAATTTATTATGCAGTATAACATGAATGAGGTCGTTACAGGAAAACCCAATAAAAGGAAAATGTAATTAGGACAACTTTTACTTAGCATTTCAAAGCCTTGCATTTCTTACGAGAGTTTCCTTTAATAAGTACGTCAGTAAGCCTCACTCAGAGCTGCAGTCATCTTTGATAATGAATGACAGTGTATGACTACTTAGTGGAAGAGATTGGCCAATTGTTACAAATTAAGTCTCTTGGTGCAACTAAGGCTAAAGTAATAAAGCACGTCTGCTAATCCACTATGTCACATCTTGGGTCATTATTTCCGAAGTCACAAGGGCAAGTTGGGGGAGTGAAGCCAGATCAGGCAACTTTAAGCTGCCACACCCATAGAGCAATCATATAGGATACATATAAGGGTGCCTCTTCCCCATAATCTGTCAGCTGGGTGTTACCAATAGGGGATGTGTCCCTGCACAGTCTGACATCGTCCAATCAGTGCTGACAGTCAGTGTGTGCAGGGACACACCCCTCTCAAAACTGGAATGGTAACCCTCAGATGATAGATTCAGTGATACATTTCTGGGAGAAATAACAGAACAACCCAGAGATATAAGAGAAGATACTCCAGAATTGTTACATCACAGGGAGCACGGGGTTTAATATCATATACATATTGGGAACAGATACAGGTCCTCGTTAAAGGGAATCTGTCACCATTTTATTTTTTACTTATTAAAACAGGACCCTGATACAGATTTTTTTCTCCTTCGCCATTTTTATTTTCTGATTGTAGATTTCTCAATTCAGTCGTCTATATATGATTGTGGGGACAGCTTTCTTGCTTGCACTGCCTTCTGCAGCAGTCAGAGAGATACTTTATAGCAGTTTCATGCACATAGGAGCCTTAGGGCATGTTCACACGACGGATTTGGATGCGGGTTCGGCCGCGGCTCTTGCTGCGGTTCCCGTGGCCAAGCCTCGTCCTAACCTCGCCGCAAACTCGCGTCTCTCGACGCGGGTTTGCGCCGCGGGTGCTGGGCGTGGTCGCGGCACAAGTGGGGTGTGGTTTGGGGTGCGGCTTGCGGCGAGGGTTTGCCCTCATGCAAATTAGTAGGCAGGGGGAAAGCCACGCCGCCAGCCACGTACCAGTTGTGACGACGCCTGCGGCGACACCGCGCGGCCGCCGCGCTGAAGACTCCCTGTCAAGAATTGACAGGAGAGTTCTCAAACCCCCGGCGTGTGAATATTAACGCGGGTTCCCATAGGAAACCATGATAATAAAGTGGGCGCGAATTGGACGTGGTTTTGGCCGCGGAAACCGCGTCGGAACCCGCGGCCAAAACCTCGTTCAAATCCATCGTGTGAACAGGGCCTTAAAGGGGTTGTCTCACTACATTAATTCATCTTACCTCAGTCCTGTTTTCTTGGTTTCATTTTGAATTCAGGGGCGTGTTTACTGGCTTCTACTAGGCTGCAGTAGAAGCCAGGTCTGTAACTATATCAACCAGTGCTGGCAGCCTATCACAAGAGATCAAACAGGTCTGTAGCTATAGCGACCTGAGGAGCTGATGCAGCCCATACAAGAGGGGATATCTCAGAATAGGTAGGACACTGTAAATGGACACATATTGCAAAGTGACTTGTTTTTGCAAAATCTTTAACATAAAAAAGCAATCCTTGTAGTGAGACAACCCCTTTAAGACTGACTCTGTCCCATTGACTTCTATAATAGAGTTTTCTAGACATGCTCTGTGGCCTGGAAAGAAGTCAGTGTGCAGGGAGGGGGAGCTGTGACTATCTCCTATTGTGACTGGTGGATCCTGTGTTATCTATACACATTGGTGTCTCCTTTCAGTTTGACCCTGCTTGTGGTGATAATAAGCAGACTACTGAAAATCTCTCTCTACAGAACAGGAAGAGTCAGACTATTATTAGCCTTAGTGGCCAAAGTAAAAACTGCAGGACTTAAAGGAGTTTTGCCACGAAGTAAAATTGACATGGAAAGTTTGAAAATTAAAAAATAAAAAATTTTCACCATTCATCATTATTAAAAATTCTGCACTGTTTTTGATTTAGCTGCTCCTTTAGTTATCCATTGTTTACAGCTCATCTCCAGGGAATACGACCAGGGCTGAGAGCTCCTCAGTCCTGGTCGCACATGCTCAGACATCACCTCTCTTCTCAGGTACCTACTGAGTGTTCAAACCCCAGGTGCTGTCACTCTACTCCCGTCCTCTGTCCTCTTAAGTAATTTGTCAAACAGTGCAAATAAAAGAAAAAAGAAACCTGAGGTCTGTGCATTGATAAAGAGAAAAAAAATCCACAGGTTAAGTTTCTGCAGGGATTTGAACCAAGGATCCTTGTGCTGTAAAGCAAAAACATTACCTCTGAGCTACAGAGTATTTGCTTAGAATTCAATATATAAACAGACCTTTCTTTGACTACAGAGATGAAAGGCCTGGTGATGTCACCCTGCTGGGTCACATGATAGGCAATTCAAACAAATCACTCACACCCCCTTCTGAGCTCACAGAGCTGAAGAGCTGGATGCAGGAGGTATGAAATGAGATTGTGGCAAAACCCCTTTAAGAATTATTAAAAACTAATGAAAGTGATATGGAAAATTAAAAAACAATAACCAAAAATTAATAAAAAAATATGCTTAACATAAAAACATGAGCTAAACAATGTAATTTTTTGATGACACATTCCCTTTAAGACAATTAATAACACAGAGCAAATAAATCACAAGCCTCTTGCTTGTAGGCTCCAATACCTTCATAATACAGAACAGTACCCCGGCTCCATAAGGTCCTCCTGCTCTGTTTAATGGAGCCATAGGGGTTCTTAGTTCCACTCTATGGGATCCTCATATTTGTGCTGTAGATTTCCCCTAAAAGACAAATGTATTTGTTTAGCTTATTCTGCTCTATAAAGTGTTGGTAACAGATAGGGAAGTGTGTTCTACATGACAGATCACATCTCTGGCAGCAACAGCAGGTATTAGTTGTCATAAAGGGGGGCAATGCTTTCATTGTAAATTAGCTCTCCTCCAGAATTAGCGTTGTAGGGATGACCTTCTTGATTCAGTGAACAACACTAAAGCATTTTGATGCTCCCCACTCAAAATCTGCCTTTATCTCCTGCTCTGAAAGTCTCAGAACAACCAAGTACCTGAACAGACATAACGCAATACCTCATCTCTCCTGTAGTGGCTGCTGTATAACTGATCACCTTAGGTTCCATCTATTAGACCTGCAGCGATCAGCAGATCACCAGGAAGGCTTTTATTTAGAAAAAGGATTTGTCATGGCTTTTATTGCTAAATGTATATCAATCCTACTGAGTCTAGAACCCTTAGTAATAAATGTGTAATGAATCAGTGGTTATTATTCAGCTGGAGATAACTCATGATGAAAAATACAAGCAAAAAAATAGAATTGTTTTACATATAAAATATTTAACAATGGGAATTTGAGGACATCATGCATAATAATCAGTTCATTTCTGGTAACAAAACAATCTGTTCCATCAGCTGCAAAATGTATTTGATGCTCTATTTTTCTGAGCAGTCTATTTGCAGGAATTTGCTATGTAGGCAAAGCAGGCGAGAAGTCAAAGTGATCTTTATAAGTGATTTATAGAAGGACTATTTTGTGAAACAAGGATTATTGCAGAAAAAAATCTGCACATCTTTGTGGCTCATACTATACATTCTGATTGTAACCAGCAGAGTGAGCTGTCTGTAGTCTGTACCATAGTCATGACACGACCACTGGGCTGAGGTTTACTTAAAGTATAGCTGAACCTTGAGATTAGCTTCAAGATAAATTGCTGTGTGTGCACATAAGAAGTATCACTATTTCTGGCCGCTGTATAACTTTTGACTAGAAGTTTTCACCAGTTCTCCCTTTTGTAGACTCAATCTCTAATTTAAGTTGTCCCTAAACTAGTGGGTGGAGATTAGCTGCTCTGATGTCTCCCACACATGGAGATCCTGCTCTCTTCTATCTATATAGCCCACCCTCAGAAGCAGCAGCAATCTGTCTCATAGTGCATTTTAGCCTTGGTCTCTGTGTGTGTGTATTATATATATATATAATATATAATATATATATATATATATATATATACACACACACACACTGTATCTTTCACTCCCTCAAGCTTATCATCCATTCTGAGACCAATGCTAAAAATGCAGATTGCTGCTGCTTCTGAGGGTGGGCTATATAGATAGAAGAGAACAGGATCTCCGTGTGTGGGAGACATCAAAGCAGCTAATCTCCAACCATTAGTTTAGGGATAACTTATATATATAGTCCATTTTAGTCCAGCTATTTGTATTTAAATGTCTATTTAGGGGAATTGTTCTATCAAGTCTACTACTGGTCGTGAGCTCTACTAGGGCTTGCCCTCTATAAGTATGATCAGAGATACACTTAGTAACGACAGTCATACACGTGAAATAGCTTTACCATGTTATTTCAATGGGCAGAGAAGAATAAGCCTCTACTAGACACTTCGAACCGAGGCTTATTTCTCAGGGCATTTGCCATTACTGGGCAGTTTCGAGACCCCATATACAGTGAAGGAAATAATTATTTGATCCTTTGCTGATTGTGTAAGTTTTCCCACTGACAAAGACATGAACAGTCTATAATTTTAAGGGTAGGTTAATTTTAACATTATATACATTTACTTGCATTTTGCTGATAGAAATAAGTATTTGATCCCCTACCAAACATTAAGGGTGACATGTATGAATTCTTGTCACATAATCTTCAAAAAATTGGGAATCTCGCAAGAGAACAGAGAGTGACTTTTGATCACTATATTTACTATTTTGCCGTAGGCAAACTTAAACTCTATCAGTTCTCTATCTGTAAAACACTAAAACGTAACTTTTATTATGTATAACTCTTAACCCCTATACACACTATTTAAAAACCTGATTTCAAACCTCGTCATTTAACACTTTTTGCTCCAGAAAGAAGGAATAACTCCTTTTCTATTATCAAATCTGCTGAAGCACCACCTGTTAACAGCAGAGCCTTATATCTATAGCAAAGTACGACTGCCCAGGTAGTAGGCTTGGGATCCCTTACTGGAGCTAGTACTTTGCTATAGATATAAGACTCTCCTGTTAATAGTCTACTCCACCAGACTTGATAATAGAAAAGGAGTTTTTCCTTCTTTCAGAAGCAAAAAGGGTTAAATGACGAGGTTAGAAATCAGGTTTTTAAATAGTGTGTATAGAGGTTAAGAGTTATACATAATAAAAGTTACGTTTTAGTGTTTTACAGATAGAGAACTGATAGAGTTTAAGTTTGCCTACGGTAAAATAGTAAATATATGTATGAATTCTGGCGCTGATAGACCAGTTCTAAATCGCTTTAAGGTAGTATAGACTGCGCCAGAATGTATGAACCTGTTGTTCTGCAGGTCATACATACAGGCGCAGTCTAGTGCCAATACGACAAGTCTGGCTCAGACAGATAACCTTTACCCTGGTCTGGCTGTTCTATCTGTTCTGTGCCAAAGTTTTGTCGTCAAAGAATCATAAATGTGTCTACTTCTACTAATGTGGTGCGACGCCCCCAGAACGGCCCAAAACTTTGGCGCACTAACAAGTGTCTTGTTAAGTTGTTAATCAGAGGCCAACTTTTCAAACATCTCCTGCTCTGGTAGACCTGGCTTATCCACGTAATAGATAACAGCCACTGCTGGTAAAATGTATTGAATGGTTCGACTTCAGCTGATCCCTGGGGTAGAGGAGCTGGGTCTGCGGTCTTACGCAGATTCTTGGAGCAGCTTTAGAGAAGGTACTGCCCTTCTCAAGCAATCACTTTGATAAAGCAGTTTTAGGAAAATCCTTAAATTATTTCTATGGAAAACTTCCATTGCCGCAGTTCTTCTCATTTAAAATAGCAGGGAAAACCAATCCCACAGGAAAACCACCTCAGATGTGGCTTGTCATGATGCTCATATGGTAATAGGTGTAAATAGATGACAAATTAGGAACGGTAGACTAACATCACAGCTTTGTCACCGGGGAGAAGAGTCCTTAGGGCTTGTTCACACGACGTTTTTGTGATCGTTTTAACGGATCCGTTTTAAACGGATCCGTAAAACGGATCTGACAATTGTCAGTGTGATTAACATTGCTTTCAAAGGCAAAAGCGCATCGCTGTTCACACAGGAGATTGCCAATGCGCTTTTGGCGATGCGTTTTTTCGGATCGTTTTAAGAATTGACATGTCAATTCTTCTTGCGTTTTACGCAAGAGAAATCCCATAGGAAATAATGGAGTGCGCTTTTTGGCATCCCGAAAGCGTATGAAAAAGCGCAGCATACATTTGGGTGCGTTTTAGATCCGTTTTCGATGCAAAAAACGCATCCGTAAAACGCATTGGATTTAAATTAAATATAAAATTTTAATATTATGTTTGGCTTATATTTAGTTTATAAAATGTATGTAAATAATATATATATATATATATATATATATATATAATATATATATATGTATAAATTCTATATCAAAAGTTTAAATGTAATATAATATTATAAATGTATATAATAGTATATAAATGTACATTTATATAATATGTACATAAATATATATATATACGTATACTAAAATATATATTTAATTTATAAATATTTAGTTAGAAAATTATTTAGTTTATACATGATTTATTAAATTAATTTACATGGGGTGGGTTTGAAAACTATTGGTTGATTTAAAAAAAAAAATAGGGGGAGGGCGGGTTCTAAAATCATAGGTGTATGTACAGCTGACTGACACTAGGTAAAAAAAAGTTTTTTTTCTTGGTCATTGATAGGTTATATTATATTTAAATTGCAGTTTGATAGGTTGAAAATAAAGCATTGAAAAAACGGATCCAAAAAACGGATCCGTAAAACGCATGCAAAACGCATCCAATTAGCATCCAAAAAAGGATCAGCTGTTGCATTTTCTGGATCCGCTTTTTGGATGCAGTTTGCATCCAGTTTTCGCAGGTTAAAAACGGATCCGTAAAACGCATCCAAAACGGATCCAAAACGTCGTGTGAACAAGCCCTTAGCCCTCATATACATAGCTAAGCCATACTACAGAGCTGCCATATGGTGCCTCCATAGGGGAGAATATTGCCAGAGTATGAAATGTCACACTGCATGTTTTTTTCCTCTGTATAGAATTAAAGGTACATTAGAGCCACAATAGACATCTGAACAACATGGATCCATAATACAGGCATGTCAATGGCCTCTTAGCTGTGAAGTTCACTTACAGGAAATAATATTGTTTGGAATAATGTGGTGGATTCTGAGGTCACCCATTAGGTAGTGTTTTCTTGAATATAAATTCCAATGATGTGGTTTCTGCAAATAACTAGCTTACAAAGAAGAACATTTTAATATCAGAGTATACAAAGCCAGCTGGTGTGAAGATTCACATTTAACAGAGTACAATTAGTGTCTTTGACTCAGGCTAGTATTTTAGAGACGTCGCTGTTGATTCAGTCATTGCAATGATAAATTGTGTGAAAACATTGCAGTTACCTGGACCCATAGAAGGGACTGCAGATGACCTCGGAATAACTATGTATTACTGAACACACCTACTGTTCTAAAGGTCTACAATGATTTAACATCTCTGTTCAATTCTAACCTGGCAATCCTGCATCAAAAACATCGCACATTAACAAAATAAACTACCCAAGTGCACAGAAAAGACGTCATAAGATAAACATATCAGGTATTTCCTTCATTGTTACAAGCAGTAAATTGATGTTAAAATGTAACTTAATGTACTTTTTTTAGGAGATTTTTATTTTTGTTTATTTTTTTGTTATTATACTTCCTTGGCGTACCTAGGTATCTCACTGAGTGTTGCTAGAATGGGGCCATGTTCAGTTTGACACAGGTTCAACTGAACTCATGAAAACATTTAGGTTCAGTTAATTGCAAGCCAAATCTTTTTTCTCTAACCCTTTTTCCAACTGTAACCCTTATCCTAAATTAGGGTTATGGGTATTTGAGAATTTTTTTGGTCTAATCTGGTCTCCTTCTCGTTGTGGCTTAAATTCCAGTCTGAGATCACTTCTGGTTACTTCACCATAGAACCAATGTAATGGTACCTGGAAGTGACATCTGACGCACCAAAAATCAGTTCAGTTCCAAACTGACTTTGACGTGAATCTGAAGGGCAACACTAATCCTGCTGTGTTTAGCCTATACACATAAAATACACAATAACTCACATGTGTCCTACAATGTATTGTCTCAGAACAACCTTGTGGGTATTTGTTTAAAGGGGTGTTCTGGGACCAATTATTTTATTTTATTATTATTTATTTTAGAGCGCCATTGATTCCAGGGTGCTGTACAATTGAGGGGGGTTACATACATAACATACGGCAAACAAGTACAATGGTGATGATAAATGACTAACAACTGGTACAGAGGGAGAGAGGACCCTGCCCGCAAAGGCTTACAATCTACAAGGAAGGAGGAAAGATACAGTAGATGAGGGGGGGACATTTTTGTGGGGGGTGTAGTGAAAGCAGGGTTAATGTAGGTTATAGGCAATCCTGAAGAGATGGGTTTTCAGGTTGCTTTTGAGGCTAGTGAGACTGGGGGAGAGTCTAATGTGTTGGGGCAGGGAGTTCCAAAGTGTGGGGGAAGCATGGGAGAAGTTGTGGAGACGGTTGTGTGAGGAGCTGACATGGATAGAGCAGAGAAGAAGGTCCTGTGAGGAGCGGAGATTGTGTGAGGGGAGGTATCTGGAGAGACCAATGCTCATTCTCTCCATCGTGGTATGAGTAAAAATAGAAGCGAAGACTCAAACTTACCTCCGGGACGCTCCTGTTCGCTCCCGGCTGCCAGACCGTTCATTCAGGCTAAAGCAGTGAACGTTCATCATTCATGTGACAACTGCAGCCAATTATAGGTCAGAGAGGCCACGTGCGGGTGACGTTGTGGCTTGTGATTGGCTGGAATTGTCACGTGAGGGAAGTCTATTCACTGCTTCAGCCTGGATGAATGGACCGGCAGCCGGAAGTGAATGGGAGTGTTTGGAAGGGAAGGCTGCGTCCCCACTGCAGAGGACAAATACCTGTCGGTTTACCCGGCTGGTATTTGTCCTGTTTTGCGGCCGTCCCCACAGCTGTGAGGGGGACGGCTTTTCTCTGTGATGAGCGGAGAAGAGCCCTCCCCCTTCACATTCACAAACACAGGTTTCATCCGAAAACCGGACGGAAGATGGTGCTTGCTCAATGTTTTGCGGCCGGATCGTGGGCGGAAAAACCGCCGGACGGAAAACCCGTGCAGTGGGGACATGCCCTAAGTATGAGTCTTCTTTTTTTACTCGTACCCTGAAAGCTGAAGGGCGTTGATTGGTCCTGTAACACCCCTTTAAGGCCCAGGGTTGTCCCTTAAAACAGCCAACATTGTCACTGGGCCTAAGAATGAAGCCAGCATCAGAAATGGAACATAAAATGTTAAATGCCTTGGATTTGAGTCTTTTTAGATCCTCATTGTTGCTGTTGGCTGGCAGAGGTTAATGAGAAATCTATTTTGTATAACTGGACTAAACAATAGTTATTTCCATTGTTTTAACTTATACACGATCAAGCTATGCCCAATATCACCATTTGGTAGTGAAGGCCAGAATATTGGTATTGGGCAGCTACGCATGACCCCTACAGTCAGTCAGAAGCTGCAGTGCACATAAGCCGCCACTAGAAGTTGGAAGACAGCAGAAGCCATCTTGAGAGAACCGGGAGATGCTTTGCTGAAATGAAGGTATGAAGGTCAGTAAAGAGATGAGCATGGTTTTTTTTAAAAATTATTTTCTTACAAGTGCCGCAGGATATCCGTATTTAAAGGGTTTGTCTCACCATGCTGTTATAAAGAGCCACTGACAGCCTCAGACTCACACTTCCTGGTTATTCTGTGGGTGATTCCATAGCAGTTAAAGCTGGGTTAAAGCTTGTCAGTTAGTAATGTAAACACATTACTTACTGAGAAAATAAGGAACAGAGCAAAAGTAACAGCCCCAAAAAGAAGATAAATGTAAACAGCAGACCCAGGAGATGCAAAGCTGGAAAGTAGCGGAGGAAAGTGAATATAGTTGTTTGTTTTTTTTTTGTTTTTTTTTCTAGAACATTAGAGGCTAAGGGCGACATGTCAGCAAAGAGGTGCACTAAATGAGTGTATAGTTTGCCTGAATGAAGGAACCTGTCAAAAATCTGGCATCCGGTATACCGTGCATAGTATAATTGATGTGCCTAATCTAGGCACATAGCAAAATGTAGGCGCAGAGCATATAATTGCTAGCATATTTGATGCGTCTACTTTAGGTGCATTTAGTGTCGTGCCTGGGGTATAATGCATCTAGTTTTGGTGTACTACAGTTCATTTATATAGAGAAAAGGGTGTCAACAGTTTCTTGGTGCAAAATACACCCAAAAAAATGGTGCAATCCTAATGGGATATGTCGCCCTAAGGGCCACATGTATCAAAACTATCTAGATCTAAAACTCACTTTTTTGCCATAGCAAACAATCAGAGCCCATAGCAACCAATCAGAGTGCCTCTCATTGGTTGCTATGGGAAACAAAAGTGAGTTTTAGACCTAGACAGTTTTCATACATGTGGCCCTAAGTGTTTATTTTTTATAGGAACCAGACGATCCCTGAGGTGGAAATCCCTTTAATGTTATCAATGTTTATAGCCATGTGGTTTTGATATTGTTGACCTGCATGAGTGCAGCATGCCGTGAGGCCAGACATTGTGGACTTCCAGTGCAGATTCTATAACCGAAATTCAGCAACAGAGTTTCAATGAGTGAACATGGTTTTGTGGTGTACTCCCTAACCAGCTCTTCATACAGTAATGATCTGCAAGTGACCTCCAACCTGTAGATAGAGCAGTAGAGGGCGAAGATAAATGTAGCTGTGACAAGAGTTCTAAATGGTTTCCCATCAAAATCATTCTCACTCATCCACTTCCTATCACCTTTCACCATTTTCTAGGTTCAGTTTACAGAACAAGTATAACTTTCTTAAATTGTGTAAGATCATTGGTTTGTGTCAGAGGCCAGACTGTGACCAGTTAATTCCACCGTGGGAAAATGACAATTGGTTTACTCATCCATTGTCTTCCATCATACCGGGGATGTTGCTGCAAGGAGCAGGTCAGTAATCTGCCATGAAGACGTATTGTCCTCTGCTCCAGGCTCAAAAGCAGTTTTATTATCTTGCTCATCCTCTTACGTCTAGTAGGGAGCACTCGAGAGTACTCAGTGTCTCAAGAGTACTGTGCTCAGTGTCTAGGGTTTTTCATTCTTAATTTAAAAAATCCACCATTAGGAATAAAGGGGACCTGTGGCTATTTTATGTGCTACAGTCCGCACAGAGATGTGTCATTAAGATTATTAAAGTACTTTTATTATCTTGAAAGAATATATAAAAATGTCAAAATATTTGCAAAGAAAACATATTCATACAACTTGCATATATTTATATGTGCATAACGTGCCTGTGTTAGGGGTGGCAAAGTAGGCAATTGGCCTGGACTAAGGTTTTTAACTCCTTAACAACTGCCCACCGTCTTTTGATGGCGGGCATTTCAAGTCGTTCGTCTACAGTGATGTCTTTTGGCATCGCTGCAGACATTGGAGTTTGCGGCGCTGAGATTGGGGCTGTACTACACAGCCATGTTCCCAGCACAGCTCCTGCGAGCACCGGGGAGCGGGGGAAACCTCCGCTCCACGGTGCTTTAACCCTTTGATTGCCGTAGTTCATCACCGCAGCGCAATCAAAGGGTTTACCTGCTCTGTCGGGTGATTGGAATGCCCGGTGACCCGACAGAGCCCGGAGAATGACTGCACAGTCAGCCCTGAGGACCAAGGGCTGTCTGTGTAAGAAGCCAGTGATCAGGACAGACTTTGCTGTCCTGATCACTGCCTGTGTCAGACTGACACAGGGTATAATGTATTAGCATATATGAATAAGTGTAAAAAAAAAAAAGTAACATAGTTCTCCCTTCATGGGATTTAAAGAAAAAGTAAAAAACATAAAAAGTGTAAAAAAAAGAATAAAAAAATAAATAAAATAAAAATAAATATTTAATAAAAATAATTGTGCCTACATTACAAACAGAAAAAACTACACATATTAGGTAGCCACACGACTGTAATAACTTGTAGAATTAATCTAACACGTTATTAAGTGTGAAATGTGAATGGTGTAAAAAAATGTAAGAAAACAAAAGAACATTTTTAAAAAAATTTAACAAAAATTCTGCAATTATTTATAAGTGAACTTAAACTATTCCTCCATAAAGTACAACTCATCTCGAATAAAACGAGGCCTCATACAACTGCGTCATTGAAAAAATAGAAAAGTTACAACTGTTGAAACGCAAGGAGGCAAAAACTAAGTAATGTTCTGGTCATTAACTACTTTTCAGGCATTCGGCTTAACGGGTTAAGGAGGCCACATAAAACTGGACCCTAGAAAATACTGGTGGAGTCGAGCATGTAAAACTACACTGCCCCAGACTACAAAGACTTTTCATGAATTCTTTTACTATTTATGCATTGTTTGGGGGTATAATTTTTTTTTTTATTTTGGCACTAAATGGCGGTATTGTGTGAGGGAAATAGGGTGACAGATATGAAAAGGGCTGCTACAGTTTTCTGCTGTGCTTTGAGACAAAAAACCTATTGTAGCCCTGTCTGATACATGTATGAACAGTCGTATGGCAAAACTTGCCGCATTATGCGCCAAACACGGCACTTTTTAATGTATCAAAGATATGCTATGCTAGGTTATGCAAGACATATCACATGCCAGATTTATGAACCCATGTGCAACATGTTCATACATACTGTTCTCTATTTCAATTTAGAACTGGTGTGTCGGTGCCTAGTTTCATACATGTCTTCCATAGTGTTTATTGGCAGCATTAGGTGAGCAGTTTATGATAGTGTTATTTGGAAACTGTATTGTTTTGGCATTATTTTGACATTGTGTGGCAGCATTCTTTGAGCCCTGAGTGACTGCATTGTGGAATATATATCTAGGAATATTTTGCCACTTTAGGGCCCGTTCACACGGCTTATTTGCCGACGGATTGGCGCCGTATTCCGCGCCGGATTTGCGCTTCAATACGGCGCCAATCCGTCGGAGTCATTACGGTAATCCACTGCTCTCATAGAGAACAGTGGATTCCATCGCTCCTCCCCGCTCGGCAAATCCGCCGCGGGGGGAGAAAGTGACATGCACATTATTTACAGGCGCGGAAAGCGCCGTAAAACAATGCATTGTCTTGGGGGCCGGGTGCGGCGCCCCCGCCGCGCTCCGGCCCCGCCCCCGTCCCGCCCCGTATTCACGGCGGATTTGTGCGCTCAATACGGCGCACAAATCCGCCGTGAATAAGCCGTGTGAACACGGCCTTACAGTATTACTATGTTAGATTTTATTATTATAAATACATGTATACAAAAACAAAAGACCGGAGAGATTCAGGACTAGTACCTGCTACAAGAGGAAGGTGATTTTTTTTGTATTATTTTAATGGGGCTGGATATTACTTTTTCTTAAGAAGTGGACAAACCCTTTAAACTGTGAAAGTATCAATAAAACCCATACAAACTGAGGTATTCTAAAACCTTCAACAGCAGTTTATATCTATTGATCCCCATTTTTAGAAAAGTGTTCTTGTTATTTGATAGAGATATATGTGTGTATATATGTCTATATATTTTTTTTCTCACTGTCTGACATGAAATCAGAATAAACCTTGCCCGTTTTAGGACAATTAGGAACCAAAATTATTTATATTTACCAAATGCCATAATAATGAGAGAGAATTTTTAATGTATTTTTATTACTTTCTGCAAAGTCAAAAGTTTACTTCCATTTCATTAGTATTTGGTAGCATTGCCCTTAAACTGCATGACTTGGGTCAAATGTTTTGGATATCCTTCCGCAAGCTTCTCACAATAGTTGGTAGGGTTTTGGCCCATTCCTCCTGACAGAACTGGTGTAACTGAGTCATGTTTGTAGGTCACCTTGTTCACACTTGCCTTTTCAGCTTTGCCCATACAATTTCAATAGGATTGAGATCACGGCTGTGTGATGGCCACTCCAAAACATTGACCTGATTATCCTTAGCCCCTTAACGACCCTGGACGTATGAGTACGTCCCAAGGCCGCTAAGGGGCTTTGCCGGGGGATCACTCCGCGACCCCCCCGCCCAGCCGCCGGGTGTTAGCGGCTAATCGCCGCTAACACCCGGCAGTAACAGCGCCGGCGGGTGGCTCCGCCCGCTGGCGCTGTTTAACCCATCAGACACCGCGGCAAAGATGGCCGCGGCGTCTGAATGAACGCCGATCGGTGCACCGATCGTTACGGTCGTCGGCACCGATCCAACGACCGGGCATGGTGGTGGGGAGCCTTGTGAAGGCTCCCGTCACTTACATTTGCCGGTTTGCCCCACTTCCGGCCGTAGACAGAAGTGGGGAAAACCGCCATCTTTGTACACCCTAATGCATTGCCTATGCAATGCATTAGGCTGTATTAAAAATCATGACCCCTAGTGGTCAAGCACCATAGGGGGACTAAATGTTACAGCAAAAGAAAAAATAATAAAGTTTTAAAGTACAAAAAAAAAGTATTAAAAGTTCAACTCACCCCTTTCCCCATTTTACACATAAAATCATTAAAATAATAAAAAAGTTACACATATTTGGTATCGCTGCGTCCAAAAAGTCCGATCTATAAAAATATAACATCATTTATCCCGTACGCTGAACACCGTGGAAGAAAAAAATTCCAAACGCCAAAATTGCGTTTTTGGTCATTTTACGTCAAAAAATGGAATAAAAATGATCAAAAAAGTCGCATGCATCCCAAACTGCTAGCGAGTACACTTCAGCCCGCAAAAAATGCCCCCCCACTGACGTCCGTAGGTGTTAGTGCAAAAAAGTTATTAGTCGCACAAAATGGTGCCATGTCGCAAATTTCAAAAATAGAAAATGTTTGGAATTTTTTTACGGTACCAAAACATAACGAAAACCCTACATGTTTGGTATTGTCGGATGCATATCAACCTGTAGAATACAGATAACACGTTATATTTACCGAAGATTGAACGCCGTAAAAGCAAAACACCCAGAAACATTTGGAAGACCCATTTCCGCTCAAGCTTTATCTTCCTGGCTGATATATTGAGATGTTGCTTCAGTATTGCCACATAATCTTCTTTCCTCGTGATTACATCTATTTTGTGACGTGCACCAGTCCCTCCAGCAGCAAAACAACCACACAACATGATGCTGCCCCCCCCCCCGTGTTTCACAGTTGGGATGGTGTTCTTAGGCTTCCAAGCTTCTCCCTTTTTCCTCCAAACATAATGATGGTCATTATGGCCAAACAGTTCAATTTTAGTTTCATCAGACCACAGGACATGTCTCCAAAAATGTAGGTCTTTGTTCCTGTGTGCATTTGCAAACATTAATCGGGCTTTTATCTGTTTCGTTTTGAGTAATGGCTTCTTCCTGGCAGAGTGGCCTTTCAGTCCATGTTGATACAGGCTATAAGATTTCTACAGGCCTTGAAGGGTGTTATAGTGTCATTTGCCCCCTGTATTGTCATGCATCACTGCACATATTTGGCACAAGGATACCATATTTCTGATACTTGTGTTTTGTGTAGTCATACGGCTTTCTACGTGCTTTAAGCCATCATAGCGCCTTTGGATTTAAGGTAGTTCCATTTATTTTATTGTGTATTTATTTATTAAACATTAAAGGGGTTGTCTCGCTACAAAGAATAGCTTTCAAATTGTAGGGAACACAAAATAAAGACATTTTCCAAATATATTGCTTTGTTCCTCTGTTTTCCCTAAGGAGATACAAGTGAATTTATGACCTCCCTGGCTATTTCAGTTCCCTCAGTAACCAACCTGTAAACAATTCTCCCCCCTGCTGTTTGTTCAATGAGATAACAGTGAGTGATGTCATGGCACAGGTCACACCAGTGTCTGTGCTGCTGAGCAGTAAAAAGCTTGATTTATGTAAAATAAACAGAACTGTAATTAGGGCTTTTGTTTTGGGGATCAGATAAAGCCTTCTGAGAGCAGTTTGAAAAGCTTCTTAGCTAATCTGATCTAATTAGCAACTGAAAGCACGGAGCAGGGAGCTGTATGCAAATGAGTCAGTCTGAACCAGGAAGTGACAGAGTATTTCATTCATGCATTCTGTGAAACTCTGTAGGGAGACAACTCCTTTAAGTATTAATTATTTCCATTCTCCATATTTTTGCATTGTTCAAAAATGTGAAATTTATGGAGAGGGCCTTATTTTCTATGATTCAGACACTTCCTCATTATTTTTTTTATGAAAATCCGTAAGCAGAATGCACCAGAGATGAGGTGATGTAAGAGGAAGCTGTCTACATTATCTTTCTGCACCATGTCATTTTCTCACAATACTCTGCATTTTAGGACAATGTTGCTAAATCTCCCACCATTTTTCTCATTATATCACTTCTGTTAGCCAGCGAGGAATCTTGTGGATTATTACATTTCTTTGGAGTTCAGTGTCTAATTGATCTTGACACATCAGGAGACTAATTACTTTTGATTAATTCAGCAGCAGAGTGAACAGTTTTGGCACCTGAAATTCGTCTTCATGGGGGATGTCAGAACTTAAATTGTTCTCCAAGGTTTGATCTTCAACTAGGACATTGAAAGTTGCACGTTGCTGCCCACCTACACAGCCAGATTAGCAGCAACTCACAACTAATTGATTCCTCACTGTGTTGTTCCACAATGTGCAACAATAACCTTGACAGAGGAGGAAGGGCCTAGGTGTTCCAGCGTCTTGTAAGCATCAGACAGTACGGGGACACTGGTGAGGTCACCAGCACCATAGGGAGTGAGTCCTATACAAAGCTTGCTCTGACCCTGTGCTCTAAAGAGGCATTGTTATACAGAGCAGCGAGCAGGAGGCTATGCCTGTAGCTGCCAGCACTCCCTGAGCTGCCTGCATTTAATTGTGTTTGCTTTTACATGTTTGTATGTTCTCATCTTGATGGTTTATTATTAACCCAACAGGGATTCCAGTTCCCTTCCACTCAATTTTTTTTTGTGCATAATACAATGTATCTACATATAGGGCCCAGATTTATCACTGGGTAATAAGAAAAACTGTGTTAAAAGGGTTGTCTCACTACAAGGATTGCTTTTTATGTTAAAGATCTTGCAAAAACAAGTTACTTTGCAATATATGTCCATTAACAGTGTCCTACCTATTCCTAGATATCCCCTCTTGTATGGGCTGCATCAGCTCCTCAGCTCTGTTTGATCTATCCTGATAGGCTGCCAGCACTGGTTGCTATAGCTACAGACCTGGCTTCTACTGCAGTCTAGTGGAAGCCAGTAAACACGCCCCTGAATTCAAAGTGAAACCAAGAAAACAGGACGGAGGTAAGATGAATCAATGTAGTGAGATAACACCTTTAAGTTTTTAAAGCACCTTTACAGTAGTCATAGATCCATTTCTATCATATAGACCTCATATTGTTTCCTCAGATTTAAAGGGGTTGTCTCGCTACAAAGATTAGCTTTCAACATGTTGGGAACACTAAATAAAGATGTTTTCCAATTATATTGCATTGTTCATTTTTTTTTGTTAAGGAGCTACAAGTGATTTTATCACCTTCTGTGCTCTCTCTGGTTCCCCAAGTGACCGACCTGTGTACTTCTCCCCCCCCTGCTGTTTGTTCTATCTGATAGCAGGGAGTGATGTCATCACACAGGTCGCGCAGCACAGAACTCCACACAGTGAGAGCTTGTTTGTTATCTGATCTTTCCGACAAAAGCCAGTAATTACTACTGTTTACTTTAACTCAGAAGATTCCCTGGTCCTGACATCATGAGATGTATCTAATTAGCAGAAGTATGAATTCACGGAGTTCATATGCTAATTACAGACAGCTTGACCAGGTAGTGACAGAGCAAAGCAGCATTATTTCATTCATGCATCCTATGAAACTTTGAGATGAGACAACCCCTTTAAAGGTAAATTATATAACTCTGTTTGCCTGCAGTCAACACTAGAGGGTGTTCAGGAGTCTACCACCTACTGTGCTATAATTGAGTTCAGTGTATAAACAGTATACAGTAAACTCCTATAACCCCTGTAATGAGCATTGCAGACAGCCTGGGATTTCATTGGTTGTTCCACCAACAATATTTATCACCTATGCACAAGTGGGTCCGACTGGTGTCATTCCCAGCAATCACAATAATGGTGGTCTTTAATTCCGTTCAAATAGAGCAGAGGTTGACTATATGCATTGACACTCCATTGAAACTCTAAGGAACTATGGGGGCTGCGTGCTGTACTAGGCTTTCCACTTCTGCCTCTTAAACAGTAAATGAAGCAACACTATACACATTGTCCTTTGATCCATTACAACTGGGGACTTGTGAATCTGTTGAACTGTCGGACCCCCAGTAGTCATACCTTTATTATCTATACTGTTAATAAGTAATAAAATTGTTGGTGATACAACCCCTTTAACTTTCTGTCTGTGCAGGTGATTTGGACCCCGTTTCGGCAAAGCAGAACTCTGAACTCTGTTAAGGAATATGAAGCGGTGTAAGCATGAAAAGCAACATAGAAATAAGGTATATGAGGGTGGATTTTACACATGAACGTATTAGCTCAAGCAAGATAACTGCAGGCTCCACATACTTGCGCCTGACTTTTATAGCTCTCTTGGCCTCTCTCTTTATGTCAGAATAATTTACGATGAACTGTTGATTTATAAGAGCTAAATCCATTTCCCAAACTGAACTCATGTCTGAAGCAGAGGTATTAGCTGGTAACAAAGAAACATGAACTGAAAAGACCTCTTGGCCCTAAGACCAGGCAAAATCCTCTTAAACTACATGGCAGATTACATTACAGTTATAACTATTATGCAACAAACTCGGTGTTGGCCAAAGTGTTAGAACCCCAGACCATGTGAACTGACAAAAGGAAAATCTTAGTAATTGTGTCGGTAGTCATGTATAATGCTGTGGTTTCATAAGATACTGGCTATGGTTATCTATGGAGAATATGCCATTACCTACTGATTGGTGGAAGTCCAACTATTGGAAACCCTACTGACCATCAAAATGATGGTGCTCTAGTGATGGTTAATCACTGCTGCTGCTTCAAAGGCAGTTCCTGCATAGTGGTGTTCTTAGCCACCTGCTGTACAGGGGACTACAGCATAGTTTCATGCCATTCCCAACACATACAATGGATACGAGTGCCCCTAAGGTATGAATAAGCCCTTCATTCATCTACTTGATAGGGGATGTATCCTATAACCCAATTTATACACTGACCAAATTTAAGGTGACAACGGACAAACCATTGTTTGACCATCAGTTATGGGTCTAAATGTCTCCATTATCATAAATACAATTTTAAAAACTAATGGAATAAGCAGTTGTCAGAATCTTTCACTACCTAGCGATCTTCTAATGCTATGGGGGCTTCCTGAAACTCCTCCAATGTCAAACGTTGCAGTACGAAAGTGTGAGGATAATGACAACAGTCACCCCCAAGTTCTTGTAATTTCACCCCAGTTCTTGTAGTTTCTCCCACAGTGACATGAAACAGGCCTCACTCCGAATCTGCTCCCCCCAGGAAATCACTTGCTCACAGAATCAGGCAGCCGCC
Source organism: Phyllomedusa bahiana (assembly GCA_025379985.1). NCBI lineage: Eukaryota > Metazoa > Chordata > Amphibia > Anura > Hylidae > Phyllomedusa > Phyllomedusa bahiana. The sequence goes on along the minus strand of JAODAL010000273.1, from coordinate 323,259 downwards.
TGATGCATAGGAAGCCACACTTAACAGGGAATTGAGCCTCAAAGGGTCCTCAGTTATTTTGTTAGCACACCCCAAGTCATTTTATTTCGGCATGGCCAATACTTTCTTCCTGTGGAAGATAAGAAGTTCACATTTTCGCACTGAAATAAGCAAGTATGTTTAGACGAGCATGCATCTTTATAATGGAGTGTGGCTTTATAGCTGGGAGCTACAGGGGTGTTCAGACGACAGCTACTTGAAGAGTTTTCACACTTAGCAGTAGAGGTACAGGGACATTGTTTATACGTGTATTCCCATCTGGCTATAGACCCTGCCCGCCTAAGTCTGCGCTGGCTGTAGGGATGGAGAGCTGGCCATGCACATGCATATCTCTCTCTGTTCACCTTTATGCTCTGGGTTGTGATCAGAACTCTTCCGGGCCGTTCACACAGCATTTTTGGATCCGTTTTGAATCTGAAAATCGCATCCAAAATCTGCGTTCCAAAAGCCAAATAGCGCTCCCTCCCTTGCACGCCTGTCTTTCACCTAACAGCAGTTTTCAAACCCCCCCTGTTGGCTATTGCAAAACTTGGGAGGAAATTGCGTAACACAATTTGGGGTGCTTATTTCCCAGGATTCCTTGTAAAAATTAAAAATTTTCAGCTAAAATTGTTGGAAAATTTTTTTTTTTCATTTTCAGAGCCTAACGCTAAAAAAAATTGTGTAACACCTGTGGGGTCGATATACTCACTACACCCCTGGATATATTCTTTAAGGGGTGTAGTTTCCAATATGGAGTTTTTTTGGGGGATTTTATTAAGTTTTCCCTTAGGACGCCCGAAACTGTAATGGCGCCTAAATAAATCGAATGAAAAATAAGACCCCGAGTCCGGTGGTGCTCCTCCTATTCTGGGGCTTGGGGGTTGACAAATAGGGCACCGGGCCCCACATAGGGGTATCTCTGAAAAGGGGAAAGAATCGGGGAATTGATGTTGATTTTTCGTTTCCCTGGCACATCATCTGTTCCAGTGAATTGGATAAAAAAAAAAAAACTGCAAAAAGAAAAAATTTTTAAAATTTCACCTCCACTTTGCTTTAATTTCGGGAAATATCTAAAGAGTTAACAAATTTCCCTAAATTTTTTTTTAAATTCATTAAGGAGTCTAGTTCTTAGATGGGGGTTATTTTGGGGGGGATTAATACAGGGCCCCCCCAAAACAAATCAGACAGGACTGGTCCCTAAAAAAAATCATTTTTTTTAAAATTTTTTTAAAAAATTTAAAAATTACTAAATTTTAAGCCCCCTAAAGTGTAAAAAAAAAGACATTTAAAAAATTGTGCCCAAACCCACGTAGACATAGTGATGTAGTTATAAACATTTTGAGTGGAATAACTTTTTGTCTTTGAAAATGGCAAATTTTAAAAAATGTTCACGATATTTTTCACAAATAAACAAGGATTGTATGGACCAAAATTTCTTACTAACCTAAAGCACAATGTGTCACGAGAAAACAATCTCTGAATCACATGGATAGGTAAAAGTGTCAAAAAGTTATTCTCATATAATGTGACACATGTCAGATTTAAAAAATGGGGCTGTGTCAGGAAGGCCAAAACTGGCTCCGGCGGTAAGGGGTTAATTGATTCTGTAAAATTGAAATCTATGACACTAATGCCCTGGAAGACCTGTCTTTCCAGTTCTCCAGCCGCTAAAACCAGCCTTGAATCTTGTCAAGTCCTATGAAAGTCTGGATGACAGCCAGTATGCCAAGCCTTCTCTAGCAGCCCACCAAATAATTTTTTGACCCATCACAGTTTTATGAACGATGCAGCCATTTTAGATGGTAGTGGCCGCACATACACAGCACTCTCCTTTATATTTTCATGGAAGCTACCAATACTACAGATTGTGTATTTGGAACTCCAATGACAAGAGCAAAACAGTCACACATGCTCGGCAACTCTGTTCTCTGTGGCCGTACTATTAGGAGAATAAATAACCCCAAAGCCAACTCAGATATAGGACATCTTCCATCTAAAAAGTGGCAGTGTGAAGGGCGCGTGGACCTTCTCAGATGACAGAGTGAAGGGAGTATCCACAATAGCGGGCAATTGAGCAGTGAGCAGTTGCTGTGGAGACTTTTTGGAGAATCAGCGGAGCATTGTGTGTTTAATCCAGAGTGGACAAATAGATACTGTTGAGTTACACAAGAGACAAAATATTGGCCCCCTGTAGGTATATGAAGATATACTTCCCCCTGTAGATAGGTCCCTGTAGGTTATAGCCCCTGTAGGTGATATGCCTCCTGTATATAGGCCCCTGTTGGTTATAGCCCCCTGTAGGGGATATTCCTCCTGTATATAGGCCCCTGTAGGTTATAGGCCCCCCTGTAGGTTATAGGCCCCGCTAGATTTTATATAGCCTGCTCTAGGTATAGAAGAAAAATAAATAAAAAACCTCACGCACATCTCCATGCTCCCCGCCGGGGAACTTGTGCCACCTACGCCGGGATGTGGCACCCAGGATTTACCAGGCCCCAAGCCTACTGGCTGTTGGCCTTGGAGATACAGCAGCACAGGAACCAATGACATTGCCTCCTGCACACTGGCGTGCCACCCGAACCTGCCACAGGGGCTTGTCACACCAATGGGCAGGGTAGGTGGCTGCCCCGAAGTGCACCCTATGCTCGTGTGGCCCCCAAGCAACCACCTACCCTGCCGAATGGAAAAGACGGCCCTGCTTAGACAGGCAGTCTGAAAATGCAACAGATTTATCCCGCTGGCTCAGGTTGATTAATACATTTGGTGCAGCTTTAGACTTATCTAGCTTTTAACACCAACTTTTATTTGGCTTACGTTCTACAGTATAAATTTGGTGCACTTTTAGTGCAGATTTTGACGGAGGGTGTGGAATGGTGTCTACAACAACTTTGCCACATAGCGCCCCTCCCCCCCCCCTTTATGCTAAGAGAGTGTGCAAAAAAGTGTTTAAAGCCCATAATAAATGGATCTGTGACATGCTGCACCACTCTTTGCACATTTTAAGACACTTTTCTGGCACAACCACAATAGCAAATGAGAGCCATTGCCCCGTGTTTGCCAGGAAGTTATAGCATCTCCGGTATTAATGCAATCTGTGTCGCCACACAAAACCTATGGCAAGGAGAAGTTTTTTTTTGGCCCCTACATATTACCAAGCTGTGTAGACCTGCTCTATGCCATTCTTTGAAATAATGTGCCTAAATAACTCAGATAAACTTAGTGACTCAATACAATCTTAATTGTTGGAGCCTTCGAATGCTAAAATGTAGAGATTTCTATTGTAAGGAAAACTGAGCTATTGAAAGTGCGAAGTTTGTGAGTCATCTGAAAAGAACACAGCGTACCTTGTCTGAAAGAAAATGATTATACTAGAACCCTGCTAACACACTGACAAAGACGTGCGCCTTACTGAAATTCTATTTAAATGTTGAAAGGGTAATTTGCTGTGCATGAAAAAGTGTGAAAACTGAAAGCCTGAGGCATAATTTGAGGCTGCTGAGACCCAATCCAAAATCTGTAACAGGCCCCCATCTACCATGTGCTATTGACAATACTCCTGTCTGCTTATTTGGAGTCATTAGGACCTATCAGGCATCAAAAGGTGGAACAGTTATGTTTGTATCTCCTACAACTACATCTATCTAAAAGGTCACAATTTTCTGTGTTATCTTTAAAGAGTTTTTCCTCCATCTAGTTGTTTCACAGAGCCAGCTTGACAGCCAGCTTCAGGCTCCTACTTCCTGTTCGGGCTGTGGGCAGTTCTACAGCAGTGACTGACATTTCAGCTCTGCTATTCACAGCTGAGTCTGTTAGAGGAACAGGATGAATGTGATAGAAGGGCACAAGACTACAGAGCTCTAAAAGTTTATCAGTCAGAAAGATAAACAAGCTCCTGTGCTGCTGGTAAGACAGCCGAAAATGACGCCACCATCCTGATTAGGGCTGCTGGTAGAAAGAGGTGGTCGGCCACTTATGGAACCTTCTTTAAACAAGCAGGAGATAAGAACTGCTCTAACTCCGAAATAAAGCAAAATCAGAACAGCAATGTGTTTAGTAATAATCTATATTACCTACATGCTTAAAGGGGTTTTATCGTTTGAAGTGTTCATGCTCTTCAGCTAAATCTATGAGATTGAAATTGAAATGCAGGGGCGAGTCTCTTCTCTTAGCTGGCGTGTCTCTCCTGCCAGGAGGTGTGTCTCTTCTCTCAGCAGGCGTGTCTCTCCTGCCAGGAGGTGTGTCTCCCCTCACTGAAGAGCTGTGACATCATCATTCTGTGTGAAGCAGGGGAAGGGGAAGGTTGTCTGGAGAGGACAGCTATGCAGCCTCCTGCAATGTTCTCTTGTGTCTCCAGAGCCTTCATCTCCAGGCTGCACAAGCACCTTGCTGTGCTATAATCAGTTATACACACAGCCTGAACTGATGAAACACATGTGAGGAATGCACACTGCCCCCCTCTTCCCCTCTGTTATCAGACAGGAGACTGTATCACTGTGTTATATGGAGGGAACACAAAATATAAGACTGTGTTATATGAGGGGATTTGTGAGTTACACAGTCAGTAATTAGCCAGATCATTCACCTTAGTGCTGGGAGATGAGTATGTAAAGTATATGGATAAGCATTAAACACCAGAATTACTTATTCAATTTTCTTTATTCTTTTATAGCACAACTTGCCTTTCTTAGTGAAACATAGCAACGGTAGACAACTGGTGGATCACACCATATACTATATCCGTCTGAGAGTCTCTGCAATAGAGTTCAATATCCGAAACAGGACATGCAAGAAAACTGCATCTTTCCACTTCTTTTGAGTTTTCTTTCTTTTCCTGTCCTCCTGTTTTTCTTAATCACTCTTCAATGGTGTCGCGCCTTTTTCTCTTCATCAACTGACTCTCTGAGTCTCACGACAAAATGGCAGCCGAGAGCCCTGGCCCCGCCTTCTGACTCCTGATTTAATGGGATTCACCTCTCCCACTAGTCAGTTTGGCTGCGCCGCCCTCCACCACCAAACTAAACAGCAAAAGAGCTGAACCTATAACAGGACAACCCCTGCATATTGCCACCAATGTGTACACTACACAGACAGGTACACAGAGACTGCACAACAAGAGGAGGGGAACACAGACAAGAGAGGGACGTGACAAGATACCCACAGACTTTCATTTAAGAAAGTAGGATAACACTACTATTCAAAGTGTAGCTCTCCCCCCTTACAAGTATACAGCCAGCAGCCCTCTCAGATAGCTGGTTTCACTTTCGGTTTTAACAGCTCAGAGGGGAGTAAACACAGAGTGTGCAGGCAGCCAATCACAGCGCAGGTGGCATCTCTGGGGAGTTTCTTGTCTGGGGGCGTATCCCAACAGGCTGAATGAAATGTCAGTCAGCCAATAACAGTGCAGGAGGCGTGTCCAGGGCAGAATCCGACCAGGTGCGTGTCCCGACTAGTCAATCAAAGTGCAGGGGGTGTGTCCAGGGGCAGAATACGACCAGGGGCATGTCCCAACAAGCTGAATGAAATATCAGCCAGCCAATCACAGAAAAGGGGGCGTGTCCCAACTAGCAGCTGCAAAAAATAGCTATTGATGCACAGTAAAGCTCATATCTACTATACTAAGTGACTTAGGTAATGCAAAACAATTACAAAAATGCTTATTTTTACTGTCCCCATAATCTGAGATATGAATTTTGTAACAAGAATACCCCTTTAAAGCTAATCAATGTGTTGGGAATATCCCTTTACGTTACAGGCTGAATGTCTGAAGCTCTTTTTGCCAACATTGTGCTCTGGTGGTTTAGTGTTATCATAAAGACGATGTGTGGATCCAAATCTATATCAATATTAAAATCCTAGCTGGCTTGGTGAGCCCTATGTGTGTGAACAATGTTTGAATCCAGACAAAGTCCTCATGATAACACTAAAGCACTAGAGAATAGAACGGGAAGTGTGATCATGGGAACTCAGTAGTAGGCTTCAGACTTGTAATGTCAATGGATAATACTGATAAGTAAGCTAAAAAGACCTTTTATATTACACTTTTGCCACTTCTCCTTTAAATTTATTTTACATATGAAGTCAATGTGACACAATATTGAAATGTTAAGATCAAAGCACATTATCCGCTCTGTTTTCACTTACAGATTATTTCCGTAACTTGACGCCAAGATGCTCTGTGTTATCCAGGAAAGAAATACAGTACAACGTTCTATGTATCACGATTGCCATGTGGACATTCCCTGGTCTGAGATTCCTTTGAGAAAATGTTTGCTTGTGTTATAACGATCCATTTGTGGTGGGGAACATGGCTTCACGATTAGTCACCTTCTAATTAGTCAGTTCTGTCCGACCTTCAGTAATAAATGTTGGGGAAAAAGTCCTTGTTATCAGTAATGAGTCCATCTAATGCTCAGAGGCAGGTCTGACAATGATGTAACTTGGGAGTACAGCTCTGGGGGCGCACAGGTAGCAGTTACACCTGATTCCTGATGTCTGGTGGGACTTATAGGTCTTTCACACACATACGAAGACACAAGTATTATAACTGGGACTAGAGTAGATGGGGGCCTTGGTACAGATTTTGCATTAGCGTCCAAGGGCTTCAAGTTACACCTCTATGCAACAAGTTTCATACAAATACTTACATGAGATTTCCTGTTATTTTGTTGGTTTTATTTCAAAGTGACTTTTAGCAATTATGACCCCAACATTCTGATGTATGAGTAATAGTTTCGAGTAAAGCCAGTATTTCAAGGAAGCTGAGAGCCACAGTTCTAATGGTTCAAGTGCACTAAATATGATAATCTATGATGTGGGAGCATTGGCTCCAGGCACCAGTTAGACAAAAAATTCTCCAGACCTTTTGGTGCCAGAAATATAAAGCAGCAAACCATTACACCACTTGTATAGGGTTACATGTTATTGATGGGCTGCTGAGGTGTGATGCAGTGAACCATAACACTCAAATCTTGCATGAGCGATTTAAAGGATAGCAGTTCTAATTAACAGGCACCAAAGAGTTTGGAAGACAGTGTTCCTGCTATTCAGAATAGCTGTCCTCCAGAGTGAAGCTGTTCTCTCATGCAGGGCTAGTTTTAGGTGTGGCACCAGGGGCGTAACTATAGGGGTTGCAATGGTAGCAGTCGCTACCAGGCCCTGCAGCCCGAAGGGGCCCATTAGCCCTTCTGCCACATAAGAAGACATCAGCATTATAAATGGCACACGGTAATTGGGTGACCCCATTTCACTTTTTGCACCAAGGTCCTAGAGCTTGAAGTTACGCCTCTGGGTGGCACACTGGGTAATTAAACAGGGTCCTATTTTCACATGGAGTCGCTGAGGACTGGAATTCTAGTAGAGGAAAAAAAAAACATCTTCATTGTAAGTTCCAGTTAGGGGCAGCAACAGGGCAGTATAAGGCTATGTCTACACAGCACTGGATTCTCCTCGGATTTTCAGCGAATTCAGCATTTTGAATATACCGAAAATCTGATTGTATCCAGCACTGCGTAGACTTCTGAAGAAAATCTGTACTGTAGTCTATACATCACGGGTTTTCTACTGAAGCCGCCGTCCGTCCGGTGGAAGATAGAAGCTGTTCTATGTTCCGTCGGATTCCCATGCAGTCCATTTACTGTGCCAGTGGAAAAACAGAAAACCGACCGCGGCCTTTGCCGCTAACCTATGCCAAAAGCCACAGTAGAACAATGTTAAATTGCAGCCAGATTTTGGATGCCATTTTAACATTGCTGTGTAGATGTAGCCTTAGCAGTAATCCTGTCAGGAGTCCTAATCAAATTTTAAGAAAAGGGCTTGCTCATATGGTGCGAAGTAGGAAATGGGAATGGGAAGAGGTCTGGGATGCATCAGCTGTATGGAACCCCAAAAGTGTTTTGTCCAAGAATAGATTAGCATTATTTGGTAGCGTAGCATTTTTTGAGAGTTGAATTGCATTATTGTGTTAGGTCTGTTAAGGAAGTATTACTTGGATACTGTATATTACAACCCCAATTCCAAAAACATTGGGATGCTGTGTATTTGTGCCTTATGTATGAAAACTGTCTAGGTGTAAGACTGTCTTTGTTGCCCATAGCAACCAATCAGAGCGCAGCTTTTATTTTTCCACAGCAGTATATATGAAATGAAAGCTGAGCTCTGATTGTTTCCTATGACAATGTTCATACGTAAGGCCAGGGACATCGCCAGGCAGTTTTATCCGGGGGAACAAGCCCCGGATAAAACTGCCTGTACCCCAAACCTCGCCGGGCCTGGAGCGCCGACAATCTCTTGAGCCCGGGCGTGCGATCGGCTGGGGCGCCGCTCATCACAGGGTTTACTATTTTGCCATAGGCAAACTTAAACTCTATCAGTTCTCTATCTATTAAACACTAAAACGTAACTTTTATTATATCTAACTCTTAACCTCTATACACACTATTTAAAAACCTGATCATCATTTAACCCTTTTTGCTTCTGAAAGAGGGAATAACTCCCTTTCTATCATCAAGTCTGGTGGAACCCCACCTATTAACAGGAGAGCCTTATATCTATAGCAAAGTACTAGCTTCAGTAAGGGATCCCAAGCCAACTACTTGGGCAGTCGTCCCTACTCTCATAGACACAGAACAAATAAGGCCCCCTTGTGACTGCTTGCAGCAGGTGACACTCGCGAGGTCAGGCATGACGTTTTAAATTGTGATCTCTCACCTCTGTCTACAAGTGTCACCTGCTGCAGACGGTGTCAAAAGGGGGCCTTATTTGTTCTGTGTCTATGAGATTAGGGACGACTGCCCAAGTAGTTGGCTTGGGATCCCTTACTGAAGCTAGTACTTTGCTATAGATATAAGGCTGTCCTGTTAATAGGTGGGGTTCCACCAGACTTGATGATAGAAAGGAAGTTATTCCCTCTTTCAGAAGCAACAAGGGTTAAATGATGAGGATAGAGATCAGGTTTTTAAATAGTGTGTATAGAGGTTAAGAGTTAGATATAATAAAAGTTACGTTTTAGTGTTTAATAGATAGAGAACTGATAGAGTTTAAGTTTGCCTATGGCAAAATAGTAAATATAGGGATCAAAAGTCACTCTTTGTTCTCTTGCGAGATTCCCAATTTTTTGGAGATTATGCTCATCACAGGGGGCACCACGACCACCCGCCCTACGATCAGCCTCGCTGTGCAGCTGCTCCTTCAGGGAGGAGGCAGGATGGATCACTACCCTCCTGCCTTCTCCCTTGTATGTACAGCGCTTAGTATGCTGTACATACACATCAGCGTCGCAGGGGACGTAACGCACGTTTTTCACCTCGCCCTTTGTGACACTTTATCTCCTTGGCTGGCAGCCTCTGCCGACCCAGGAGATCCCAAGACCTGTGTGGCGGCGTAAGCCACTTACACTGTACACTAGCTCCAGGATCTGGACACGCGGACCATGGAGAGGTGAATACCTTTTTTTTCTCCCATTCACTACACGGGGCAACTATTTAGCTTCAAAGGGGTGCTACCTGGCTACAGGAGGGACAACTACTAGGCTACAGGGGCAGCTACCTGGCTGCATGGAGGAAACTACCTGGCTACAGGGGGGCAACTACCTGGCTACAACAGGACAACTATCTGGCTGAAAGGGGGCAACTATCTGCCTACAGGGGGGGAACAACCTGGCTAGATGGTGAACAACCTGGCTACACGGGGCTCCTAGCTGGTTACAAGGGGGAAAATACCTGGCTACAGGGGGCAACCTAATTATTTACTGGGGGCCATATTACCTAATTATCTATATACTAAGGGCTATATTACTTAATTATCTATATACTGGGGGTTATATTACCTAATTAGCTATATACTGGAGGCCATGTTACCTAATTAGCTATATACTGGGGGCCATGTTACCTAATTATATACTGGGGGCCATATTACCTAATTATCTATATACTGGGGGTCATGTTACCTAATTAAATTCTGGGGGCCATATTACCTAATTATTTATATACTGGGGGCCATGTTACCTAATTATATATCGGGATCCATATTACCTAATTATTTATATACTGGGGGCCATATTACCTAATTAGGTATATACTCGGGGCCATGTTAACTAATTAGCTATATAATGGGGGCCATATTACCTAATTTGCTATATACTGGGGGCCATATTACCTAATTAGCTATATACTGGGGGCCTTGTTACCTAATTACATATATACTTGGGGCCCTATTACCTGCCTATCTATACACTGGGGGCCAGTATATAGGAAGACAAAATAGTCCTGCTAAAAAAAAGGCACGATTATATCTATAAGCACCCTATCATTTCCAGTGTTGATTACAAACTTCAAGTTAAAGGATAAATTCGTACAAAACATTTAAAGCATAGTATTAGGGGTAGACCATCAGCTTAGACCCCTACTGGTTTCTAAATTGAAGAGAAATCAGCACACTTTGAAGCTCCCAAGCCCATCCAGAGCTTATTGAAAATTTTAATAAAGTTGAAGTCCTTAGACAGTTCTCACGCTAAAACTCCAATGTCAGGAGATTAATTTTCATAGACTCTCCATGTAAAGCCCCAGAGAGGCCAGAGAGCAATATGTGCAATGAGGAGGAATATGTTTGTAATATGCTGTCAGAACTTCAAGTTTTATGAGGCTGTAAATTGCTTCTGTGCATGAGACATTACAGTGATTTGCTATTATAACTAATTGACTCTAAAGTCAGATGCAAATGGTATTGTCTTTTGCTGGATATTTTGGGGTTACAACTGAATCAGAGCATAGTACCACTGGGAGATTCTCTGTACTCAGATGAGCCTATCCAAACCTGCTGAAATTAAGCAAGGTACAGCAACGATCTTTCCAGAAATGTAACCAATTTAGTCCAGTGCCTGTTGTCAGATGTTCTGTTCAATAAATTATTGATCTTTTATGTTATATTGCAATACATTATGTAATATCATCAGTGTACATTACGCTATCAGATAGCTTTCAGATACTTTTCCAAGGGCTGCTGGTTAATGTGTCTCCCTTACCTCCATATTAATGAACCCTAATCTTAATTGTATAATCTTCCCATATAAAGATTGTAAGGTTGTGTAGTGTTACCCCTTTCAAAGAAACAGTTGCAGACAGCATCAGACTTTCCTGATATAACAGTGTCATTAATGCTTCGTGGTTACAATCTGACGTGAGCCACATAAGCTTGTTGGTTGCAGTTCCCTCTAGGTGGTGCTAACAATTCCAAATATAACCTTAATGGTTTTAAATACAGCTATACTTCTCTTAGGTCACTATGGCTAAATAAGAAAAGTAGGTCAGTGTTAATTTCAAACAGGCCTCCAGAGAGTGACAACCCCCGGATTTGTCAGAGTTAAGCAAGAACTCACAGTTCAACTTTATAATTCAAATTGCTGTACAAAAATTGAAGGAAGGTCATACCTATTCCTGACCATATCTTTCAGTGCCCTTTTCACCCAACACCTCCTGCCACACTTCAGCCAGTCCAATATACCAAAGGACTGACGGCACACTACATAATTCAAAGCAGGCTGACCTGTCACTACACTTCTCACACATCAGTAATACACAACTCTATTTAAGTTATAGCTTCTTACAGATATGAACCCAGCACCCTGCAACCAGCCTTAGCACTCTTCTGGCTGATGTGTTTTACCACTCTAATAGACTTCTCAGAACAGACCACTTTTCAGGCTGGTCTTGTGCACAAAGTTTGCATGCCAGAGGTATAACTAAAATTCAGAGGGTCCCATAGCAAAATGAGATGGGCCCTCATAACCTTCTGTCAAGAAATTGAAACAGATGTAAAAGTAGCAATAACTAAAGTTATAAATAATAGCGCCATGTATCAAAGAAACCATATATTAGTGGCCAGATAGCCGAAGGCACCAACTTGTTTTTTACTACAGTTAGAATGTTATTACACCTCAGAGGTTCTCCTCAAACTCTGGACCCCATAGCAGCTACTGTGGCTGCTATGGCTATAGTTATGCCCATGCTGCAAGTTATTCTCCTCTGCAGCTGCACTAGATGAGCCCACTACACAGAAACAGCAACACATGTTTATATTGGCTCACCTCTTAGGCCATGTCTCCACGGCACCAGTTTGCGGCCGGTTTTTCAGACTGGTTGCGGTTCTACAAAGCATCCGAAAAACTGGCCGCAAACTTTTACACGGTCCGCTATGGAAAACCTGTGCAGCAGACCCCACTGCACGGATTTTCCGCTCGGTGGTTTTTCAAAACGCCGGCCACCCGAAAAACATTCCACATGTTCATTCTTCCGTCCGGTTTTCGGACGGAATATGAACATGTGAATGGGAAGGGGGAGGGCTTTTCTCTGCTCATCGCGGAGAAAAGCCATCCCCCTGCGGCCGTGTGCATGGCACAAAAACCGGACAAATACCGGTCGGATAAACGGACCGGCATTTGTCCTGTGCCGTGGGGACGCGCCCTTACTTTCCATGATACACTACAGGGCTTGCTCAGCAATATTAAGCTCACGTATTGGGTTCCCTAATAGTACACTAGGTGACCTACAGCATGGAATTCCCACAAGCCCCATTTCACACCTTTTCTGGATCTCCAAATCACCAATATTCTCACAGTGGCCAGGTCCCTATTTAGCCTTCAGCTCCTCAATGCCTCCTGAAGAAAACTCCCACTATTACCTTCAGTTCACCAATGTGCCTTGAATAGACAAGCCCCAGAACTTTCCACAGGCTAATTCCAAGTTCACTAAACACCACATGCACACTATCTGCAGTCATTTGGCACAAAACACACCTTTTCATCTTCCTATCCTATCATTATGACACAGCAGTGCAGTATCATTACACACATGCCCATTATCTTGAAAAATGTAAGTGCCATTGTAATGACTATGCACGCAGCGCAATTTTCTGCCCCTGGAATGCGGCAGAGACTGCACTTTTGGCCTCGCTTTGGTTCCAAATTGTGTGTATTTCTTGGTGCTACTCTGAACACTGTCTGAGTCCTGTGCCTGCTGGTGGTGATTGACAAGTTCTCCATCACACCCATCTGCTACTTCTGCTAGCCCTAGTGCTGGGCTGCAGATAGTTGAGATTGAGTGGTGATTGACATTTGTCTTCACCACTCATCTTTCTTTTCTGCCAGTCTGTGTTCTGTGCGGTTTGGATGTTAGGGGACCGGTACAATCACGCCCTGAACTTGGACTCTGACATACCTTAAGACCAGCACTTTGTCTCTGAGACATTGCTTGTGATTGTGAATTTCCTGTGGATTGAACTGACGTTTTTTTACTGGATTTTTTGCTTGAATTACTGACCTTTTTACCAGAGTTCTTGACCTCTGTCTTTTGCCTTCTGTCTCTGTATCATTTTGCTATCTCCAGTTTGACCTTTTTCTGCCTGACTATTCTCTATTGTATTTGTCTGTCTTGTTTTGTTAAGTGGTTCAATTACCAGTGGGACCGTCATCCAGTTTTCGCCGGCAAGTATGTAGGAACAGCTTTGGAGGGCCCAGGGTTAGGGCTTACATTATATGTCCTTCCACGTCGCCCTATCTTGGGTTCAGGATCCTTTACAGCCAAACTGATGTCTCTTCAAAATATACCTCTTCGGTTCTGAATGCAACAGGTGTAATACAACTAATGCATCCAGGAGTCAATCCAACCTCATCACATTATATCCACAAAGATGTTGCTTAAGGCACCAGCATGTCCAATAACCCATAGTTTATTCTTCCAGCTTGTACATCATACAGTGTGCAGCGTGTTTTGACTTTCACTAAAGCCATTTTTAGACACATCATTAGAATAAAGAAACAAACTTTATACACATTATATGGGTGCATTTATACAAGTCAAGTCACCAATCACAATGTTAATATACTGTGCTAATTATATATTGTACAAGCTGTAAGGGTAGGAATATATGGTTCCGCCTCCGGTGCATTAACCAGTGGCTGTATGGGTTTGTTGACATCTCCTGCGGCCATTGGTGGATAAAATGGAGGCAGGACAACCAACCGCGCCGCTGCTGCACCATGTATACTTACCTTAAGAATAAAAAACTACAATTTTTGGGCATGCTGGTGCCTTATGGGCATGTAGATCTTACAAAAGATCTACAATTAAAATCTACTAAAAAACCAAATAATAAAAATAAGATAACTACCCGATGTAAAGTAGGGACTCCCATACTATCCCTTGACACAGGGGTGGGCAATTAATTTTCCCATGGGGCCGCATAAGAAAGTGCGATGGTTTTGGGGGGCCGGACTAATAAAAACATAGGATGAACGGGGAAAAATTTGTTTTTGGGGGATTATCTTTGTGGAAACTTACTGGAGGATGTATCTATACACCTGCATATATACTGATGGTATATAGAGCTCCCCTCAGTAAGGTAGGTATGTATATGTATGTCCCCTCAGTCTGGCAGGTATATACAGCTCCCCTCAGTCAGGTATATAGATATAATTACCCACAGGCAGGCAGGTATATATATAGGTACAGCTCCCCTCAGGCAGGTATATAGATAGGTAGGCAGGTATATAGATAGGTACAGCTCCCCTCAGGCAGGTATATAGATAGGTACAGCTCCCCTCAGGCAGATATATACAGCTCCCCTCAGTCAGGTATATAGATATAGGTACCCACAGGCAGGTAAAATAAAACAGCCCCCTCAGCAGGTATATAGAATGGTACAGCTCCCTCAGGCAGTTATAGATAACGTTGCTCCCCAGCGTATAAGATAGTATAGCTCCCCCAGCAGGATATAAAAGGTACAGCTCCCCTGAGGCAGGAATATAGATAGGTACAGTTCCCCTGAGGCAGAATATAGATAGTACAGCTCCCCTCAGGAAGGTATATAGTAGGTACAGCTCCCTCAGGCAGGATATCTAGTTAAAGTTACCCTCCATACAGGTAAGGAATATAGTTTATAAGCTCCACACAGGCAGGTATATATTAAAGCTCCACACAGGCAGGTATATAGTTAGGGCTCCCCAGGCAGGTATATAGATATATTAGGGTTTCCTCACGGGCGGGTATAGAGATAGTTAGGTGTGTCCCCAGGCAGATAATAGTTAGTGTGTCCCCAGGCGGGTATATAGAAGTTAGTGTGTTCCCCAGGCAGATATATAGTTAGGTGTGTCCCCAGGCAGGTATATAGTTAGGTGTGTCCCCAGGCAGGAAAATTAGATAGTTAGATGTGTCCCCAGGCAGGTAATAGATAAGTTAGGTGTGTCCCAGGCAGATATATAGTTAGGTGTTTTCCCAGGCAGATAGTTAGGTGTGTCCCCAGGCAGGTATAGAGATATCTTAGTTGTCCCCAGCAGGTATAAGATAGTTAGGTGTGTCCCCAGGCGATATTTTAATTGGTGTTTTTCCCAGGCAGGTATAGAGATAGTTGGGTGTGCCCCCCCGGGCAGGTATAGAGATAGTTGGGTGTGTTCCCGGGCAGGTATAGAGATAGAGGTTTCCCCAGCAGGTAATAGATATTTAGGTGGTCCCCAGCAGGTATAGAGACAGTTAGGTGTGTCCCCAGGCAGGTATAGAGAGGGGTGTGTCCCCAGGCAGGTATAATTTAGGTGTTTTCCCCAAAGGCCAGGTAAAAGATTGAAATAATAGTTAGGTGTTTTCCCCAGGCGGGTATAAGATATTAGGTGTGCCCCCAGGCAGATAATATATTAGGTGTGTTCCCAGCAGGTATAGAGATAGCTAGGGGTGTCCCCAGGCGGGTAAAATAGCTAGGTGTGCCCCCAGGCAGGTATATAGTTAGGGGGTGTCCCCAGGCAGATATATAATAGTTAGGTTGTGTCCCCAGGCAGGTATATAGTTAGGTGTGTCCCCAGGCAGATATATAGTTAGGTGTGCCCCCAAAGCAGGTATAGAGATAGGTGTGTCCCCGGGCGGGTTTTAGAGATAGTAATTGTGTCCCCGCGAGGTATATAGTAGCTAGGTGTGTCCCCAGGCAGATATAATTAGGTGTGTCCCCAGGCAGGTATAGAGATAGGTTAGTTGGTTTTCCCCAGGCAGGTATAAAAGATAGTTGGTGTGTCCCCAGGCAGGTATAGAGATAGCTAGGTGTTTTCCCCAGGCAGGTATAAGATAGATTGGGGCTTAAAGGTGTGTCCCCAGGCGGGTATAGGTAGTTTAGTGTGTCCCCAGGCAGGTATAGAGATAGTTATTTGGGTGTCCCCAGGCAGGTTAGAGATAGTTGGGTTTGTGCCCCCCAGGCAGGTATAGAGATAGCTAGGTGTGTCCTCAGGCGGGTTATAGATAGTTAGGTGGTCCCCAGGCAGGAAATAGAAAATAGTTAGGTGTCCCCCAGGCAGATATTAAGTTAGATGTGTTCCCAGGCAGGTATAGAGATAGAAGGTGTTGTCCCCAGGCAGGTAAAGGATAGTTAGTTGTGTCCCCAGGCAGGTATAGAATATTAGGTGTTCCCCAGGCAGGATAGAGATAGCTAGGTGTGTCCCCAGGCAGGTATAGATATAGTTAGGTTTTGTCCCCAGGCAGTTAATATTTAAGGTGTGTCCCCAGGAAAGGTATAATAGTAGGTGTGTCCCCGGGCAGGTATAGAAAAATTAGGTGTGCCCCCAGCGGGTTTATAGAATAGTAGGTGTGTCCAGGCAAAAAGGAGGTGTAAAGGAAGAATAGCTAGGTGTGTCCCCAGGCAGGTATAGAGATATTGGTGTTCCCGGGCAGATATAAGTTAGGTGTGTCCCCAGGCAGGTATAGAGATAGTTAGGTGTGTCCCCAGGCAGGTATAAAACTAGGGGTCCCACAGGACCCAGGCAGTTTAAGTCCCGGGAGGAATTAGTTAGGGTCCCCAGCAGGTAAAGAGATAGCTAGGTGTGTCCCCAGGCAGTAAAATAAAATAGTAGTGTGCCCCCAGGCAGGTATAAGATAGTTAGTGTGTCCCCAGCAAAAGGTAGGTTATTTTATTAGGTGTGTCCCCAGGCAGATATATAGTTAACCCGTGTTCCCAGGCAGGTATATAGTTAGGTGTGTCCCCAGGCAGGTATATAGTAAGCAAGGTGTGTCCCCAGGGATATAGATAGCTAGGTGTGTCCCCAGGCAGGAAATATGATAGCAGGTTGCCCCCCAGGCAGGTATAAAAGTTAGGTGGTCCCCAGGCAGTTATATAGTTAGGTGTGTCCCCAGGCAGGTATATAGGTAGCTAGGTGTGTCGCGAGGGAGTTATATAATTGGTTAGGTTTTTGTCCCGGGCAGGTATATAGTTAGGTGTGTCCCCAGGCAGATATATAGAAGTAGGTGTGTCCCAGCAGGTAAATAGATAGCTAGGTGTGTCCCCAGGCAGGTATATAGATAGCTAGGTGTGTCCCCAGGCGGGTATAGAGAAAAGTTGGGTGTGTGCCCCAGCAGGTATATAGATAGCTGGGTTTGTGCCCCCAGGCAGGAAATATAGATACCAGGTGTGTCCCCAGGCAGGTATATCGATAGTTAGGTGTGCCCTCCAGGCAGGTATATAGATACCCAGGTGTTGTACCCAGGCGGGGGTATATAGATAGCTAGGTGTGTCCCCAGGCAGGTATAGAGATATCCGGTGTGTCCCCAGGCAGGTATATAGATACCCAGGTGTGTCCCCAGGCAGGAATATAGTTTTATGGCCAAAATTAAAAATAACAAACACTAATACTCACCTTGGCTTCCCCTGCTTCCCGGCCGAGCGCGCTCATCTTCCATCCGAGGAGCTTCCCGGGCTGGTGCGTGATGAACCATGCCGCCAGCCCCGGGGAACGCTCCTCCTTTCAGCTCCTCGGCCCGCACAGTTATTACTGTTGTGCGCCCGGGAAAGAGGCAGCGGCGCGTGAGCGGAGTTCACCGCGTCGCTGCCTAATTCACCACAATAGTAGCGCTGACGGCCCGCGGTGGCCTCTCAGAAATACCCGGCCGGGCCGTCACGCTACTATTAGCAGACCTGGGCATCGTACGCCGCGGGCCGTCAGCGCTACTATTAGCAGACCTGGACATCGTACGCCGCATCTGACGAGCTGGAGGGCCGGATGCGGCCCGCGGGCCGTACTTTGCCCAGGTCTGCCTTGACATGTCGGCATCAGATAACAGTCTTCTTTAAACCATCATAAATAGACTATTGCATTATCGTGATAAGGTTGTACTGTAAATTTTATAATATTATCTTGTGGAATGTATTGTAGATTCTTACATCGAGTTGTTTTAGGGCTATATTGTTGGTGTCCCTTGTTGTAATGGTTTTTTTTATTGCCTTTGTGGTTTACTATCATCCCTTATGTCATACTTTTATTCTTCACAATAAAATAGGGGATTCCATTAAACAGATTTCTGAGTCTGGATTGTAGTATTTTTGTATGAATTATTTCCTGACTTTGGTTATTATGCTGCCACTGGGAACATGTACACATAGTTTACATTCTCATTTCATATAGAAAGCAATCAACTGAAGATAATTAGTCTATTAAAGTGAAACAAATGATTTATTTACCTGGAATGAAAGCAGAGTTTATGCCCCCCCCCCCCCATCCACACCCCTACCCCCATCTCACTGACTAGTGACTGTTGCTAATTCAGGGGTGTGGAGTCGGAGTCGTGGAGTCGGAGTCAGTGCCTATTTTGCAGGAGTCGGAGTCGTTATAAAATGGATCAACTCCGACTCCCAACATATATAATTAGTCCAGTTAGTGTGATGCAAAGAGCAAGAGGAATTGGGTCGGCCAGTGCTACCCGCTCCCATAATCTTCAGCCTATCACATGAGGAGTATAATTTTATGACATGGAGCAGGGAAAGCGCTGCCCCAGGGGAAAAGATTCCGCTCCCAGGGGCAAACAGATTTCAGCAAAATTTTCACCTGCTTTCAAAGAAGTAGAAGAGTTTAACCATCATCAAAACTGACTGTGGCTAAGGCAATTCTTTATACCCTGACATTGTTTAGAGATGTTGCCCATGTGGTCACCGCTTTGCCCCCAACCCCAAATTATTTTAGAGAGGCCGTTCTGTATCCTGGAAATAATTAGATAAGATGTGAGGTCATATATGCAGGATCTGATGGAGGCGATACTATTTTTCAAACAAATTCAGAGACTCCACAAATGTTTTCCCGCATTTTTTTGCATATTTACAATTTTTTGTGCTCTAAAGTAATATCCAATAAAAATATTTTACACTGACAAGCAAAAGAGTAACAATGGTTTTAACGTTTGGCTTTCAGGCTCCCTATCTCTCCAACCACTACACTTTGTACATGAGGCTACTGTAATTTTATATACAGTCATCTTACCTATCATATACATACATTTGACCTGCGAGTATTTTGCATCTGCTTAGTTACCCGGCCCGAATCTTTCCTGTAACTGTATTGTTTTCTGTTTTGCTCCTAAAAATCAAAATGTTAATTTTTTATTATTGTGTTAGTATTTGGGAAAATTTACCTTTTGGTTTTTTAATACTGCCTGAATCCTTCTGGCCCCTGGAAACAGATTCAATCACATCTTGACCAAAATCTGATCCAGGTCTCTTCCACACATTCCCAATGTTGGTGCAGACTGGACTTGGATACAAATAAAGCTTTTTCTTCAACTCTACCCACAAGTGTTTAAAAGATCAAAACATAGATACCCTTATGCTTGTCAGAGACTGATCTACCTAAATAGCATGATTATTGTATCATAAGGTGATAAAAAGCCTGCTGTTACCATTTTACTACAGTAAAGTTATCACTTAAACATGCGCCATGTATGAGGGAGTCGGAGTCGGTAGTCGGAGGTTTAGGAAATTGAGGAGTTGGAGTCGGTGCTTTGGCTTGCGGACTCCACAGCCTTGGTTGCTATGAGAAAACAGGTGTCAAAGCACACAAGACATCCCTGTTTGGTGGGTGGACTTATACAGTTTTGATAACAAATGTACACTAAGAACCTCACATTTTTCATGCATTCAAAGTAGCAGAAATGCCTTTCCAATAGTTCATATATTCCTTTTGCTTGCTTTTTAGTGCTAGTAGTGTGCTGCTGATATTGGATGGTGTTGTATTTTGCTGGATGTGCAGACCAAATGTTGATTTTTTTAGTCCCTGTTTGTTGTGCATGGGGTTGGAATGGTCACAAACCATTTGAAGAGCCCATGTTGAAAAGTGTCTACTGACAAAAACACCTACAATGGACAAGTGGACCATGAATTGGACCATAAGGCATTGGAAAAAAGTGGCCCGATTAGATAAATCATATTTTGGGCTGGATAAGAGATGGCACCAAGCTGAATATGGGAAAAAAGGGAAACTGTGGTCATGTAATGCTCTCTTTTTTCTGTTTGGGAAAACCCTTTGGGAAACCTTGGTCTGAAACAATGTTAAATATTTTTTCACTTCTTTCACCTACCTAAGCAATATTACCAAAGAAGGGGTACGTTTTAATGGAAAAAAAACTTTTTGGCCTGTTCCACGGCTTATTCGGAGGATTTCCCCCGGAAAACCCTCGGCAAATCCTCCCAAAATAATCACAGCCCATTTTCTATTGATTTCAATAGAAAATACGGCGCGTCGTTCACCGACGCAAAAATCCGTTCCGGATTTCCGCCGGGATTGACGACGGCAATCCGGGCGGAAAAACAATTGACATGTCAATTTTTTTCCGACGATTCACCCTCACAATGATTGGGGGATGGTGAAAAACCGTCGGGAAATCATTTTAAAAAAACGTCAACTTAGTGACACTTATTGCAACTGATTTTCAACTGAATTCAGGAACGTATTACATGAATATCCGTTTAATACTTCGAAATAGCCTTTTGAACGAGGCCTTAAAGGGTTTTCCCAGTTCCTAAAGAATAAAAATAATATTATGTTCCTGGGGCCCAAATAAAAAAAAATACTGCAGTCACCTGATGCCGGTCACTGAATCTAGTGCTGGGTCTCTCTGGTATTCTGTTTTATTTAATGCAATAACCAGCTCACCCAGTAAAGGTATATGGAGCACCAAATAATATTCCTATGATTATGCCTGAATTGCTTAAGCGACTGTCTGTCTGTCATCCACTGAATCTTATTGATTAAATAAACATTTAATGAGGATTCTGGTGTGACCCCTTCTTCTTCTGTTTTCATTCTTCTGCTTCTGAACGTGCACATCCCCGCTGCAGTCACTGATTGGCTGTAGCAGTCACATCACTGTTCGGGAGTGAACGGCTCCAAACTATGATGCATTTTTCCCTCCCTGGTGTCATGTGACTCGTTAGTGTTACAAGGTCTCAGGTGTGAAGGGGGAGCAGGTTTGTTAAATTTGGTGTTATCGCTCTCATACTCTCTCATACTGGTCACTGGAAGTTAAACATGGCACCCCATGGCAAAGAATTGTCCGAAGATCTGAAGAAAATACTTGTTGCTCTAAATAAAGAGGGCCTAGGCCAGCGGTGGCGAACCTATGGCATGCGTGCCAGAGGTGGCACTCAGGGTCATCTCTGCTGGCACGCATGCCAGGCTGTCCACTCGCTGGGTTCCTGCACTGTCACCCGGACGCGCGTTGGTAGGGTGACAGTGTCGGACCTGGGGCCTTCGGCAGGGTCCAGGTCTAACACAGCAGGGACAGCCGCGGACCGGCAGCACTGAGGGTGCGCGGCGGCCCATGCACTACGCTGGGCAGCGACGCGATGTTACATCATCGCGCCGCTGCCTGTCCTCGGTCGCATAGCCCGTCATTGGCTGTGAGACCGAGGAGCAGCCGGAGGAGCATGCCGGTGCTGGGATGGACAGAAGAGGAGCACGCTGGAAAGAGGTAAGGTGAGTATTAATGTTGTTATATTTATTTGTGAAATCTATATACTGGCTGTGAGGAGAGCTATCTATATATTGGCTGTGGGGGGGAGCTATATATATACTGGCTGGTGGGGGAGCTATCTTTATACTGGCTCGTGGGAGAGCTATCTATATACTGGCTGGTGGGGGGAGCTATCTATATACTGGCTGGTGGGGGGAGCTATCTATATACTGGCTGGTGGGGAGATATCTATATACTTTTGGGGTGGGAGCGCTATTAATACTGGCTGGTGGGGTGGTGGGGGGGAATCTATATACTGGCTGGTCGGTTTGGGGATATCTATAAAAGGGGGGGGGAGAGCTATTTATACTGGTGGGGGGGGGCTTCATTACTGGTGTGGGGGGAGTCTATTTTAGGCTGGGGGGACTATTTAATGGTGGGGGGGAAAAATTTTTGGTGGTGGGGAGTTTATATACTGGCGGGTGGGGAGATATCTATATACTGGCTTGGGGGGGTATCTTTATGGCGGGGGGGGGGAAGCTATTATTTAAATTGGTGGGGGGGGGGGTTAAAAAGGTGGGGGGATTTATTAATTGGGGGGGAAAAAGGTTTTTTTAAAAATTTTTTTATGGGGGGGGGACTTTAGGCTGGGGGAAGTATTTTTTTTGGGGGGGAAATTATTTTACTGGGGGTGGGAAAAACTATCTATATAGGGTGGGGGGGAAAGTATTTTGGTGGGGGGGGGCTATCTTTACTGCTTGGGGGGGGGTTTATTATACTGGCTGGGGGGGGGCTTCTTATACTGGCGTGGGGAAAATTTATTTAATGGCGGGGGGGAGTTCTTTATATGGCTTGGGGGAGGGCTATTTTTAATTTGGGGGGAGATCTTTATATGGTGGGGGGGGGCCTTTTTGGTGTGGGGGGGTATCTTATAGGGGTGGGGGGGCTATTATTACGGGTGGGGAGTATTTTATGCTGGGGGGGGAAAATTTTTATATCTTTTTTTCCTAATTAATATACTGTTGGGGGGGTATTTATAGGGCGGGGGGGGAAATATATAATATAAAAATTGGGGGATCATTAAACCGGGGGGGAGAGTTCTGAAGGGTTTTAAAGATATTTTTAAATCTGGGGGGGTTTAAATATGGCGGGGGGTTTTTAAATTTTAAAATTGGGGGGGTGTTTTATAAGGGGTTTTGGGAGATTTTTTAAGGGTGTAAAACTAAAATATGGTGGGGGGTTTTATTTTTTGGTGGGGGGGGGGGCCTTTTTGGGGGGAGAGATTGTTATGGGGGGGGCCTTTTCGGTGGGGGGGTTTTTTGGGGGGGGGGGGGGGGGAAAGGTGGGGGTAATTGGGGGGGGGATGTTTTTTGGGGGGGGGAAATTTTTTTGGGGGGGGGGTGGGGTTTTGTTTTTGGTGGGGGGGGGGTTCGTTCGGGGGGGGGGGGTTTTTTTGGGGGGGGGTTAGGGGGGTTTAAAAAATTTTTTTTTTTTTTTTTTTTTTTTTTTTCCTTTGGGGGTTTTTTTGGGGGTTTTGGTGGGGTAAAAAAGGGGGGGGGTTTTGGGGGAAAAATTTTGGGGGGGGGTGGAAAGGGGGGGTTTTTTTTGGGGTTTTTGGGGGTTTGGGGGGTGGGGAAAATTTTTGTGTTTGGGGGAAAATTTTTTTTTTGGGGTTTGTTTTAGGTTTGTGGTTTTTTTAAAATTGTTTTCCTTTTTTGTGTAAATTGTAATGGTTTTTTTTTTGGTTTTTTGTGGGGGGTATTATTCAGTCATTTGTGGTGGTGATACGTGGCGGTATTTTTCAGTCACTATTGGTGATATGTGGTGTGTGTTGTGGTTTTATTCGCAACTGTCTGCTGGCCCTGTGACAAAGCTATTACCACTATATGGTACTTTTATGGGAGAAATATGGGAGAGGGATGGGCTAACAGCCCTTACATCATCGTTTAACTGTTGTGCCCAGCTTCCCGATGTTCCTCCCTGCTTCGTGCCCCAGTCGTCGCACTTTGTGGACCATGGTTTTTTCGGCGCGGTTTGGGGATCGGTTAAAAAGGTTCGCCCATCATGGCCCCAGGCTGAGAAAATTGCAACACACTGAAACTGGTTTTCAGCATGGTGCCCAAATTTTCTGCAGTTTAAAAAGCCAGTTCGATCAAAACAGGGGCCTCACCATTATGACCAAAAAAAGTTGAGTGCACTTTTAGGGGTCCCATCCAGGATTTTCTTTTCAAAAAAAGATTTGAGTGCTGCCGCATTTCTACGAGGTTAAATGGAGGGGAGGTCAGCTGTCGTGCTCGCCATAGGGGACATTGCATCAAATTGGTTGCATGGCGTCATTCCAGAAGAAAACCCCCTTCTTAAGAGATGCACAAAAAAGTTGCAACAGTTTCTGAAAACAAACAGACTAAAAACATTGATTTCTGGAACCATGTCCGTGGTTGTGGAAGATTTAGGTCAGTAGTTTCAAGCATGTATGGCAGCAACCAGGTGAGGATAAAAGCAGTGTATCTTGATACAGTCAAGCAGCTGGGGGGGTGTCTGGTTTGGGGGCTGGGTTTTTAGCTTTGGGGGCTATAGTTCATTGGGGAAACCCTGAATGCCCAAAATGTACTGTACTGTAACTACGAAGCGAGCAGATCCTCTCCCTTTAGAAAATGGGCCAGGGCAGTGTTCCAAATAATAAAAAACGCCAAACACACCTCAAGAGACCCCTCTTGCTAAAAAAATGAATGTAAAGTGTGGAGTGGCAAGATGTCTCCAGACCCAATGAATGTTGTCCTTGGGAGTAGAAGAAGGTTCAGTGGAACCTTTTAAAATTTATGAATCCATGAACTAGGCCCGTGCTGAAAAAAATGGCAGCCACAAAAATTGACACTTTGGGCCAAAAAATTTTTTATTTTCCTTGGGGTGTAAACTTTTGTTGCCCCGCGGTTTAGACATTATGGCTGTATATTTAGTTATTTTGAGGGCAACAAATTTACACTGTTTACAAGTGTCATGATACTTTAAAATTGTTTCAAACTGTTATATTCCCGTGTTGTCCCCTGAAAAGATTACAAAATTTTCAAAGAAACAAGGGGGGTTTCTCACTTTTTTAAGATTTTTGTAATCCGCTGTGCAACTCCCAAATTTAAAGTAGAGTCCTATCACAGGATTGCTGATCAAATTGGGGCTGTTGGTTTTTTGAGTATGCCGTCGTAGTTATCTGATTTATTAACCCCTTTTAAAGACCTAGGACGTATCCATGTCCGGTCGTTTGGGGGGTTTACGCCCCCGGAGTATGCATAGCCCCGGGATCGCGGAAACCCAAAACAGAGTTCGCGCGATCGGGGGGTGTCAGCTGTATGTTACAGCTGAATCCCGCAGCGTCGGCCCGACCCGGATTGCTCCGGGGGAAAGGGGGGGGGGGGGTTAACCCTTAATTTCGCGCCATCGGGGGCGCAATAACTAAGGAAAAGGGGGGATGTCCCCTGCCCCTTTGCGGCGAACGGAGGCCATGGTTTTCTCGGGTTGGGCCAGGGTGATGTTCCCGGGGGGGGTGAGCGTGTTTAAAAAAAAAATAAAAAAACTACTAGATTGCAGTATTTTCTTCATCTGCCTTCCAAAAAAAAAGAAAATTTAAAAAAATGATCAAAAAAATCTTGTCCCCCAAAAAATGATACCAAAAAAAAGTCAAATCATCCCGCAAAAAAAAAAGCTGTACCAGCTCCTACAAAAAAATAAAAAAATTTGGTCTCAGACTATGGCGAGCAAGAAAAATGTGTTTTCCTGTTTGAATAAAGTGTTTTTTATTGTATAAAAGCAGTAAAAATAAAATTATATACAAATTGGTTATTGCTGTAATGTATTGCCCTGCTGATTTAATGCTAGCTTGTCATATCTAATGCAGAGGGCCCGCTATAAAAAATTAAAAATAAAAACACTACCAGGATTGCTGTATTTGTTCAAAAAGCCTCACAAAAACCTTAATAAAAAGTGAAAAATGTGTCATATGCACCCCATAATGGAAACCCAATAAAAGATCAATTCACCACGCAAAAACAAGGCCCAAGACAGCTCTGTACACAGCAAAAAAAAAAAAGTTATGACTGTCAGAATAGGACAACATAAAAACAATTTTTTATAGTCCTATTTCTATTGTGTAAAATTTAATAAACAAAAAAGTATAAAAAATTTATACATTGCAATTGTACCGACCCCCATAGTAAAGTTATCACAACATTTACACTGCACGGCGAACACTGTAAAATTGAAGCCCAAAAAACAATGACCGAACTGCATCCCCCCCCCCCCCATTTTCATGGCCCAAAGCTAAAAAAAACGATGGAACACCTGTGTACCCAAAATGCACAGTACACTCCTATATGAATCCATGAGGGGGTTGTTGAACTAAAATGGGGGGGGACTTCTGGAAGATTTCCCCTGTTCTGGTTCTTTGGGTTATGCAAAATTGACTGCCCCACAAAATCTGCTTTCCAAAACCCAAATAGCGCTCCCTCCCTGTACGCCCTGCCTTTGCGCCCAAACAGCAGTTAACACCCACTTTGTTGGGTATTCCGAATTGGAAGAAATTGTTTAAACAAAGTTTTGAGGTTCTTTTATTCCAGGTTCCTTGTAATTATAAAAACTTTTTTAAGCTAAAATTGTAGATTTTGGGAAAAAAAAAATGTTTACATTTTCACAAGCCTAATGCTAAAAAAAAATTTGTGACAACACCTGTGGGGTCGGATATACTCACTACATACTGTATATATACCTTAAGGGGTGTATTTTTCCAATATGGGTCTTTTTAGGGGTGTTTTTTAAGTTTTAGCACCTTAGGGCGTCCTCAAACCTAAAAATGGCACCTAAAAAAAATTGCATTGAAAATGGGGACCCGGGAGTCCAGTAGGGGGCTCCCCCTATTTGGGTTTTATGGTTGAGCAGATAATGCACTAGGGCCACATATGGGATATTTCTAAAAAGGGCCCAGAGCTGGGGGAAATGATATTACATTGCATTTACCTAGTCACATTTACTGTTTTCCAGTGAATAATGGATAAATGTTGAAAATCTGCAAAAATAGTGAAATTTTGAAATTTCACCTCCACTTTGCTTTAATTTCGGGTGAAATACCTAAAGGGTTATCAAACTTCTAAACACTGTTGTAAATACTTTAAGGGGTCTAGTTTCTTAGAAGGCATCATTTATGGGGGTGTCTAACCCTACAGGCCCCTCAAAGCCAGGTCAGAACTTTAATGGTCTCTAAAAAAAATGTATATTGCAAATTTTTTGAAAATGTTAGAAATTACTACAAAATTTCTAAGCACTCTTTAAAGTCTAAAAAAAGGAACATTTAAAAAATGATGCCAACCTATAGTGGACATATGGTAGATGCTAGTTATAAACTATTTTGGGTTGAATAAAATTTTCTGTCTTGCAAACAGAAATTTTGGAACTTTCAAAATCACACATTTTTCAAAATTTTCATTTAAATTTTGATATTTTTCACAAACAAGGATTGTATGGATAACATTTTTCTTAAATAACTTAAAAGCACAATGTGTCAGAGAAAAACAATCTCTAAATTACATGGATAGGAAAAGTGTCAAAAAAGGGTTTTTCTCACATAAAGTGACACGTCAGATTTAGAAAATATGGCTGTGTCAGTAAGGCCAAAACTGGCTGGGTCCTTAAGGGGTTAAGAGTCCTACATGTTTGGTATTACCGTGATAGTACTGGCCTGCAGAATTACAGGTCACATATTATCTATACCGAAGATTAAACATAAATAAAAACAAAATCCGGTTTCCCAGTACATCACATGGTACAGTCAATGGCACTATTAAAACATACATCTTGTCCCACAAGATGGAAATGGAAAAATGAAAAAGTCATGGCTCTTGGAAGATGGGGAGGAAAAAACACATGCACCAGAAAAAAATAAAACCACCCATCATTAAATTGTTAATGTTAGATTTTATTATTTAAAGTGTTAATGTTATGGCTGTATACCGCCTCCAGTGAATATTATTAAAACCCAAAAAAAACCTTCCGCCCTCTGCGCTTTGGCCCCTATTCTGAAAACCCAGGACATATGAAAGGACTTTTTTATTTTGTTTACCTGCCTCCTTAGGTTTTAAGTCTTTGGGTGGTCACTGACTAATTTTCCAAGATGTCTCATTTTCTAACACTTACAGGTCTGCCCACAGCACCTCAACTCGTCTACCACTTCTTTCAGAACATATTCTGTTTGCATGGTCTCCCTCTCAATATTGTGTCTGATTGTGGGGTACAATTTGTTTCCAAATTCTGGCGGGTACTCTGCTCTTGTCTACAAGTCAAATTGGATTTCTCCTCAGCTATCACCCTAAACAATGGGAAATTTTTAAAAAGAGTAAAATCAAGCCCTTTGAAATTATCTTCCCCTTTTTTTATCTGTCAAGAAAATTTGATGTTCCAGCAGTGGACTCTCTTAAGATACCTGACAATCTTTCCTCCAAGCATCTTCCCAAACCAAAACTTCTGCAAATAAGAAGCGGAGATCTCCTCCTGTGTTTTGTCCTGGCAATAAGGTGTGTTTTTTGCCAGAAATCATGATTTTTCCCTAGCCTTACCGGGTCCACATTTTCTAGGACCCCACCCGGTCATTTGACAAATTAGTCCAGTCTGCTATAAGCTCCATTTGCCTCCATCTGGATCCCAAATTCCCCAAATGTCCTTCCAAATCCTAGCCACTTTTCCCGAACTGTGATTCCCCCCATTAAAGTGGTACCACAGCATCCCCGAAGTTTAGGAAAATATTAGCGAAAAAATCTAAAAGAGGTAAAAATACTTTTTTGGTTGATAAAGGGGATCGGGGCTTGAAGAAAGTCCTGGACCCTCACAAAATATTAAGCCCCGGACCCCATTTCATCTTAGGCAGACTCAGCAGAAGATGGGGCTTAACTGGAAAGGTACAGTCATGATACACATCACGGTCCCCACTCTGGGCCGCAGACGCACTCATGTCTGCTGCACCCATTTGCCTAATTACCGTCCCACTCTTGTCGTCCTGTCTAGTTCCGACCGGCGTTGCGTACTCATCTTTTGGCGAAAACCAGCTCTTTAAGATTTAAAGGGCCAGCGTACTCTTGACACCAAATCATCTCACACATCCTTCATTATTAGGATACTTCCCCCTGACTTAACTGCCAGTTTGTTGGTGTTTTATAATTAGTGTTTACCTTGTGCCCCAATACTTTATTTCCCGTATTTCCTCTGCTACGCCCACCGTGTCTCCGCTCCCTGATGATTCAGACTACTTTTCCCCAATCATCCGAAACCCCCCATGGCGCCTACAAGATTTACCAGCGGCACCCAAATTTTTGGAATATCTACCGCGGGCGGTTGGACATTTCCCAACCCCCACGTTTTAAGAGGGCCTGAGAATCATCTTTCGGTTGGCCCCCAAGATCCCCAACTGCTATCACACCTCTGTCATCCCTACACTTGGGCACCCCAGGCACTTTCTGTATATAGTGACAGTCTGGATGGAGGTTTCCATTTTTATGTAAAACCCCCTATTTATGAAAACTGGCGGACCCTTGTAAACTTGGCACTTCTTTCCTTGTTCCACCAACACCCCAATAGATTGTAACTCTCACGAGCGGGCCCCCCACCCTTGTGTCTCATTTTAAGCCTTTTTTAAAGTGTAATGCTGTATGTTTTCCCTTTAATTTGTAAAGTGCTGGGAATATGTTGGGGCTTTTAAAAAAGATTATTATTATTATTATTATTATTATTGACCCTTTGGTTTACATTTACGGATAATTCTCTGCCTGCCGCCTGCCCAGACTTCCCTGTCTATGACCAGATTACGTCTCTCCCTACCACCAGTCCTGACCTCTCTGCCCATGACCTGATGACAACTCTGCATGCTCCCTGGCACATAGGCTGTCACTGTGAGTGGCCACATCAGGCAGGACTGCCATCATTCATCTATTAACCGTTTCAGGGCCCCATACAACCAAATCAAATGGGGCCCCCAACCATTACTAGTTCCTATTTTTAACATATCAGTGGGCCCCTTTTCGATTAGGGTCTCAGACAGGAGTACTGCCCGTACTGCCCTATTGGCACCCCTTACGTCAGGGGTAGCAACCTGGAAGTTCTCCACAGTCACGTCCAATCTACTTTGCGACAGACTCTGGTGAATGTTGACGGGCTCCTTAGGCTCCACTCCCTGTCGTGCCTCGAGTCATCTCTTGCGTTGACCCAGTGGATCCACTTCATTATCGTGAAAGTAGGACAAAATTTAAAGCAGGTTATTTTAAAAGTTTCTTCATTTTTTTCATTTTACAAATACAAAGCAATAAAAGTGATTGCAAGTGTACCTACCCTTCAAAGGCACAGAGTATAATACCTGTGAATTGTTTATTCTAGTAAATTACACATAAATACATAAAACCTCAAACCCGCTTCACATACGCATAGCACATATGACAGTAAATTGCTACATGCTAAAAGCAAATGTTCAGTATGTAACAATATATAATAAGAAAATGAAAGCCAATAAACCCTTCATAACAGTATAGAAATAAGTGGATTATTGCCCCAAACCGATTGCGGGGCACTTTGCTAAAAACTTACCTTACCCCAAAAACCCACAAATATTTCTCAGAATGTAATTCCGTATGTGTAATTCGGCATCTTTTGCATCAGGTTGACACTTTTAAGGGGCAAACCCCTTTAAGGAATAAAACTTTCCTTATCAAAAAATCCCAAAAATTAAAAAAATTAATTTGGCGGGGTTCATTTTTTTTTCTGCTGATCAACTGATTCGAGGGGCTGTGGTAATACGATACACCCTTTTCCCAAACAGTATGGGAGGGCCCGGGTTTCTCAATGGAGGGTTTTAACTTTTTTAAACCCTAATAACCTTTTAAAAAACCAACAAATTTTTAAGGGGAGATTTTAACCCACCACGAAATTCCCTTTTATCATGTAGTAAAATAGGATATTCCCAATAAAATTGGCTTTTTGATTTGGTTATCGAAAACCTCTTCCCACCCTTTTTCCCCTTTTGTCTCTTATATAAAATTGATTCAAGCTGCCATTTGATCAACGATGAGTAACTCCCTCCCGCAAACCCTTATTTCTGGGCAATGGAGTTTTTTTTCCCCAAACTAAATGCCCAATTTTGGGAAACATTTCAGACAATGACCCCACGCAAATACGCCCCAAAAAATACCCCGTGTGAACATTACCCTAAAACTGCCCGGGCTCTTTAAAACCCTGCATATGAAAAAACCCTTTTTAAAATTTTGGGCCATCGCCCTAAAAGGTTTGTCCGGGGCCAATTTGGCGGGTCCCAAATTACCCCTGACAACCCCATATGGCTGTACATGAAATGCTTAGTTCAGACAAATTGCCCCTTGTATAAACAAATCCCTTGGGCCTAAAGTAGAAAACTGTCCAGGTCTAAAAATTTTCTTTGTTGCCCATAGTAATCAATTAGACTCCCTTTATTTTTAAATTTAGCACATTAAAATGTAAGGGGGAGTTCTAAACGGGGTTGCTATATGAAACCAAAGAAAGTCTTGGGCCAAGACATTTTTATAATGAGGCCCTTGAGTGAATAACCCAAAATTACCAGACCCTCAAAAAACCCTACTTGAAGCCCCTTTTTTTCCCTTTTAAATTCCTCCCCTTGGGGGACTGCTGGAACACACAGGAGATGGCTGCCCGAGATCGTTTTTTTGGGGAAACATTTGGTTTTGTTTTACCTGAAAAAGGCTTCTAAACAAATTCACTAAGCATGTCAAAGGGAAAGCTTTTTACCCCCACAGAAGTTTGAAGGTGTTCTTTGGTTATACTTTGGTGTCCCTTGTAAGGCTAAGGTTCAACCAGGGGGTGTCCAAAGGGGGCGCCAAAATCCGGAGATTTACGCAAAAACCCGGGCGGGGTGGTTTTTTACCATGGGGTTTTTAAAAACCCGTTGCATTTACCCCAGTTTTAAAAACCAACGGTTTTAAAAAATCGGTGCTGTATTTTCACAGCACGGAGTTTTTCCTTGCTGCCCTAAGAAAAACACATAGTACTGCCCAATTTTTCAAGGGGTTTTCACTAAATCCGCCAAAAATCAGGGTAAAGCTAGGCCTGTAGACATAGTCAAAGGGGAAAAGCCTTCCCCGGGAACACATCCCTGCTTTTGTTTCCTTTTGAACCCCACCCTTTAATTTTTGGGGAAAAACCTTTAGTCTGAGGGGAATGCAAAAAAGGGCTTTAGAAAAATTTAAGGCCAAATTAGGTGAAATTGCTGTCATTTCTTCATCCCCTGGACAGAAGTTGTACTCGTATTATTTGGGGGAGACCCCCATCGGGAAAATTTCAGGCCCCAAGACCCCGGCAAAGTGTCCCCCCCTTCCAAAAAAAAAAAAATAAGGGTGAACGGGAAAAATTTTTTGGGGGAAATTTAATTATGTGGTTTTAATAAAACATAGTGGGTGACGGGATTTTAAGGGGGCCCGGGGCCTCCAGTGCCCTGGTTAACTTTTAAACCCAAAAAATTGGGGTTTGAGCCCTTTTTGTCCTCAATGTAAGAGAAAGGTGACTCCAAAAAAAAAGTTTCATTTGGGGGCCCCCCGGGGGCCCCCCTTTTTTAATGCCATGATAAGGGGGGCGTGCTGGAGGCGTCGCACTACAACCTTATAAAACCCATTTATTTATACCCTCATTTCAAAAAAACCCCAGGCACTTACTGCGGGAAAACGGGCAAATTTAAAAGGGGTGTTTTTCCGGGCCCTAATTTGTGGGTTTTTAGTTTAGAAACCGCTAAATCTATAAACCCGTAGTGGGCCCGGGGTTATAGATCAAAACGCTTTTTAAAACGCTACTAAAAAAGCGCAAAAAAAATGGCCCCCCTGGGCGAAAAGTTACACTTTATCTTTATTTTAGGGTCGTAGAATTCTGTCGATTAAGGGTTTTTTATAACAAGCTTTTAAAATGTTTTTACTAGTTTTTTCTTAGACCAAAAACCTTTTCTGCCCAGCTAAAACTGGGGGTCAGGGAAAAGTTTTTAGGGGGGTTGGGGTTTTTTTAATTTGCTTCTTTTTCCATTTGGGGTTTGCCTTTGACTTTTCCACCTTTAAACCCCAAAATTTTTTTTAGAAAACCCTTTTTGGTAAACCGACTCAAAGACAAAATTCAACATTTTTTTATGGCGGGTTAAATTTTAAAAAAGAGGGAATTTTTTTTTCCTGTCTCAATGGGTATTTTTTTACAAGGGATTGCTATTACAATATACTTTTGGTATTTGGGTGTAGTGAAAATGTATTGTAAATTCAAGCGCCCCCTTTTAAAATTTCTTGCATCTGGCCACAATTGCTGTGGGTGGGTTTAGCTAGGTTAGGTAGGTACCCCCTTTCAGTAGAGAAAACCCCTACTCCCTCAAGATTTTTCCTGTAAATGTAAAAAGTTGGAAAAGAAAGTTCTCCCGGAAAGGAAAAAAACCAGACAGGAAAGTAAAGGGTTAAAAAAAAAATTTATTCCCCTCCCCTTTGACTACAGGTAACAAGGTGATGGTTTTTCCCCCTATCTGCTCCGGGGAGATGGTTTGGCGGGGAACACCTCCGGAAATTTCCATTTAGTGAAAGGTAACATTTTGGGGAAAACCAAAAAAAGGGTTCCAGGGGCCCCCCCCGCCCCCCGCGTTAAACCGGGGGTTCCCAGTGTCTTCCCCTTGATTTTTTCCCTTTTCCCGGTTCCAGACCCCCATGAGACTTTCCCAGCCAGACTCACCTCTGCAAAATTTCCCCAAAAAATTTTTTTAGAATCCCCCATTTTTCCAGCAGCCCCCTTATTTATAGGTTTTAAATTTCCCTCAGTTAGGTAACTTTTAAAAGCCCTTCTTTCGGGATGGGAACTCAAACAACCCCATCAGTTGGGTAGATGCATAATTTCCCTCAGATAGGAAGCTCTTTTATTTCCCTCAGTTAGGTAGGTTACGGGCCCCTTCGGGTTGGGGGGCATGAATGGGGTCCCATCAGTTGGGCAGCTAAAAGGTCCCCTCAGTTAGGAAAGGTATATAGGTGCCCTCGGGTTGGGGTAGGGTTTATTTCCCCCTTTAAATTAGGTAGGTGTTGGGTCCCCTCATTGGGGACAGGCAAAGTGTATGCATAGTTCCAAACTTTTGAAAAAAAAACCCCAGCAGGAGTTTTTTAAAGTGGCGGGGGCCCCTTTAGCGCGCCCGCGGGGCAAAAATTTCCCCATGGACACCCCCCAATTTTCTTTAGGGGCCCAAGGGGCCCCCTTAAAAAAAAAGCCAAAACCCACTCCACCCTTAAAACTGCATAACGGCTTTGGAAGAAAGAAAGGTAAAATCCCCTTTTATACCCGGGTTTGTACCCCCCCAAAAACCGGGTTTAAGTGCCCCTTACGGGCCGGTAGAGGGCCCCCTTGTACCCAAGTAAAATGCCCCCTCGTAGCCAGGTAGAGCCAATTTGTGGGCCAGGTTTAAAAGGGCCCCCCTTTTTTTGCCAGGTAGGTGCCCCCCCTTTTTGTTAGCCGGGTAGGGTGTTTTCCCCGTTACCCGGGAAAGGGCCGCCAAATTTTTTAACCCAGGTAGGTGCCCCATTGTTGGGGCCGGAAAGTGCCCCCATTTACCCGGGTTTGTGCCCCCTTTGTTAGCCAGGAGGTCCCCCCATTGTTACCCGGTAGGTGCCCCCAAATTGTTTGCCAGGTATTTGCCCCCATTGTTTGCAGGGTAGTGCCCCCATTTTTTTTCCAGGTAGTCCCCCCAAATTTGGTTTTGCCAGGAAAGTGCCCCCAGGGGTTGGGCCAAAGGTAGTCCCCCAATTTTTTTTTGGGCCGGGGTAATGCCCCCCCCCCTTTTGGGGTAGATGTCCCATCTGTTAGCCAGGTAGTGCCCCCCATCTTTTGCCGGGTAGTGCCCCCCATCTTTTAGCCAGGTATCCCCCCACCCGTTAGCCAGGTAGTGTCCCCCGGGTTGCCAGGTAGTTCCCCACTGTTGGGCCGGGTTAGCCCCCCTCTTTTCGAAAGGTAGTGCCCCCATCTGTTAGCCAGGTACCCCCCCACCCTTTTAGCCAGGTAGTGCCCCCATCTTTTGCCCGGTAATGCCCCCTCTGTTCCCAGGTAGAGGGCCCCCCTTGTTCCCACGGTAGTCCCCCTTCGCCCCCTTTTGCCGGGTTAGTGCCCCCCTGTTCCCCGGTTTAGTGCCCCCTCTGTTGCCAGGTATTCCCCCCATCTTTAGCCAGGTAGTGCCCCCATTGTTACCCAAGAAAGTCCCCCCATTGTTACCCAAAGGTAGTCCCCCAAAACCGTTAGCCAGGAAAGTCCCACCCTTTGTTGCCAGGAGTGCCCCCATCTGTTTGCCAGGTAGTGCCCCCCTTTGTTGCCAGGGAAATTTGCCCCCTTTGTTGCCAGGAGTGCCCCCCCCCTGTTGCCAGGTAGTGCCCCCTTTGGTTGCCGGGTTAGTGCCCCTTTGTTCCCAGGTTTGCCCCCATTGTTCCCCGGATGCCCCCATTTTGCCAGGTAGGGGCCCCCTTTGGCCAGGGTAGTCCCCCCTTGTTCCCAAAGGTAAATGGCCCCCCTTTTTGCCAGGTAGTTCCCCCAAATTGTTCCCGGGTGATGCCCCCATTGTTCCAAAGGTATCCCCCCTCCCTCTGGGGCCAGGGTATTTGGGCCCCTCTCGTTACCCAAAGGAAAAGCCCCCAAAAGGCTTAAAAAATTTTTAAAATAATAAAACCCAAACTTCCCTTTTACCAGGCTCCTGAAAGCGCCCCCCCGTAAAATTGGGACCCTACGGGGCCGATCTCCTAAAGCGGCGCTGGGGGGAAGTGAGAGCGGGCCGACGTACCCCCCTGCAGCCGCGCCTCCACTTCCCCCTGTGACGCTGCCCCTGTATGTAGGGGGAAAACCAAAACCCCGGGCCGTACTTAAAAGGGAGAGGAGGGGAGGAGGGAGGGGGATCCTCCGCCTCCTCCCCGCAAAGGTGAAAACCGCGGGGGGGTGAGGGGCCCGCGCGGCCCCCTGACCCCCCCTGTAGGCCCGGCCCCCCGGGGCCCAAGAGTAGCGAAAAAAAACCAGCGCTACTTTCGCCGCGGTAAATTTAAAAGGGAAACCGGCCCCGCCCCCCTTTGCAGGGCGGCGGGGAATCCCAAAACCCCCGGGGGGGAGGGGGGGAAAAGGGGACCCAAAATAGCGGGAAACCACCACCCAAAAAGGGGAAAGATTTGGGCATGAAAGGTGTATAATCCCCTCATTGGGAAGGCAGTGTAAAGGTCCCATCCTGGGTGGGGTATGTATAGGTCCCCCAGTTGGGTGACATTTTAAAAGGTTTTTCCCTCGGGCAGGGTAGGAATGAAAATTTCCCCAGGCAGGTATAAAACCCCACCATAAAAATAAAAAATAATAAAAATACTTACCTCTCCCCCTTTCCCCCAGAGGTGGGCCCTTCCCCCTTTCCCCAACCTTGCAGCTTTGGGGGTTATCACAGCGCCAGCGTGGAGGCCTCCCCCCCGGAAAAACTCCTCTGCCGCACGCCTATGCAGAGTAAATTTAAAATTAGTTTTTAACTTCTAATAAATTCCAAAAACGGGGTCACACTGGCCACAGGGAAAGTTAAAGGGGAAATCCCCAAATGGCCCTTTTGGGGTTTTTGGGGCCCCTTTTGGGCTGCTTTTTAAAGGGAAAAGCAGGGAAAAAAGAGGCAGAAAGCAAAGAAAAAAGTGGAAGAGTCATGTGCATTTTTGTACAAGCCCCGAAAGTAGTTGGGGGGCGACCCCCAAGTTTTTAACCCCAAACCCCACGGGTTTCCCCCCAAAGAATCAGTTTTCCAAAGGGAAACCCCAAACAAAAACAGCTTTTCCCCGAGGGCCCCCCAAAGAATAAAGCTTCACCGATGGACCCCCAAGAATCAGCTTCACCGATGGACCCCCAAGAATAGTTTCCCCCCCGAGGGGACCCCCAAAAGAATCAGTTTTCACCGAAAACCCCCAAAGAAAACCAGTTTTCAAAAATGGACCCCCAGGAAACCCAGCTTCACCGATGGACCCCCCAAGAATCAGCTTCAAAAAAGGGCCCCCCGGGAAATTCCACTTCATCGAGGGAAACCCAAAAAAACCAAATTTTTTTTAACCCCAGGGGCCCCCAAAAATTGTTTTAAACCTTGGGGGAAACCCAAAAATTAAGCCCCAAATTGGGGGCCCCCCGGGCACCCAAAGCCCCGACACTATTTGCAATTTTTTTTTAGCCTAGTTTCTTTTATCACAGTATAGATAATTTAACATATGTAAAAGTACTTGATTTTTAATTAAGAGTCACCCCAAATTTAATGCCCCTTTCTAGGCATTAGGAAGTTTTAATTTTTTAGACGTTTTATTATCTGGAAATGAGGCCTGACAGTATACTCAACATACAAAAATTGAAATTTTTAAATGAACTTTCTTATAAAGCTTTTGGGATATACAAGAAAAGGCTTTTTTCTCTGAGTATAATTATGAAATGAAATTTTTTTTTTATGATAGTAATATTTACTGCCTTTGCTGGCAACTATTACTTTCCTCTTGGGAATATAGATTACATTTTATGGACTTTAAAAAGGGGTTTTTTGGTAGGGCTAGGCACATTACAAAAATAGTGATTGATAAAAGTTTTATTCGAAAAGGAACACTTTTTTAAAAACCCCCATAAAGATAAACCAAAAAATGTGATAAAATAGTAAAAGAAAAGGATTTTAATATTAGAAATTTTCCCTTTTATTCTGCTTTTTCATCCCCCTTTTCCATAATTCCTTCCATTTTCCCCCAATAAAAGCAGGGGTTTGGGTATCGCCACTAAATGTGATTCTTCCTAAGGGGGTCCTCTTACAGTTTTTTGGGGTTATTATGGGGGGACTTTTTCATTTTTGGGATTTTGCCATTCTTTACTGCCTTTTTGGGATTTTTACCCCATATTTTTTGCTTTTTTTTTGGGCCCCTCCCTTTAAAATTTATATTTTCTTATTTTTATGATTCCCTTTTTTCGGATTTTGTAATTTTGGGTTTGGGGGCTTTTAAATTTTAAAAGTGAAAAATGTATTGTTTACTTGTCCCATTTTGTATGGCTTTGCGCCCCCTATAAATTCTTTTAAAATCAAAATTTCTATTTAATTTTAGACTGTATGTAAAAACTAGGGGGTTTCGGGCTCTTAAATTTCCCTTAACTCTTTTCTGGGGGGCTGCTTTTTAATTGTTTTTATGTGTTACACTTTTTTTGACCCTATAATTCACCCCCCCTTAAAATTGTATTTGTTTTAAAAAATATGTCCCGTTCTTTTTGTACCCCCCTTTGCCTTTTGTGTCCTAAAAAAGGGTTTTTTAAAAGGGAATGTGAAACCCAATATAAAAAAGGACTTTTTCTTTTTTCCTACTGGAACCACTTCTGGGTTTGGTCGAAAAAACTTTTATTTGGCATTTTAAAAAAAAATAGTGGAAAATAAAAAAAAAGAAAAAGAAAAGAAAAGTCATTTTGAAACCCCCCTTTAGGGTTTTTTTTAAAACACGTAGACTTTTAATCGGAAAAAGGTAACTTTTAAATTTCCCTGGCAGAGGTGGTATTAAACCTCGATTTAAAATTTTGGGAAAACCCCCATATGATTTGAGCTAACCTGCAAAACTCTGGTCGAAGCAGGATCTGGCAAAGATCCATTCAAAGGGAACCTTTTTTTTTTTTTCTGCAATGCAGATTTGAAATCCGTGGGCGGGAAAAATCTGTGCTGTAGTTCGCCGTGTGCACTACAGATGGATTTGGACCAACCAAACAATAAGGTCAGATTCCCAAAAGGTTTTTAATGAGAAACCCAAATGCAAAAACCCCACTTTGGAATTTCAGGTTAAAAATCCGGTTGTGGACATTCCTTCGGGGGTTTCTCCAGTGATACACGTTTGCAATATTTTCCAAACCGGCGGGGACCCTCCAACTTTCTCTACAGGACCACGTTTTTAAAATTTTCATTTTCTTTGCATGCACCAAAGGAGATATAAAAAACATTACAGTTTTTAAATTCAAAGCAAAGGCTTTGAACAAATATGCGGGGTCCTTTTTAAATAAAATCCTCCACTCTGACAAATAGAAAAGAATTCCCTAACAAGTTAGACATCGCCTTTAAGGAAACAGCAAATTTACAGACGCAACTTTTCCTTTCCTATGTAGGAAGATGAAGGTACCTTGTTGAATGAGGTATAGGTTGACTCATGAACTTCAGAATGTTGGCATCTTTAAGATTTGGAGGTAAAAAAGAAGACTCCTAATTGTAGACATGACTATACTATATACTATAGGAAAAAACTTTAGAAACAACTTCTTCCTTCTTATCTCTCTTTTAATGGCAAAATTCATCAGATTTGGCACCATTTTCCGTGCAACACAAACCTGTAAACACATTAGATGTCCTATAGTTCTCTTTGGAGGCATAGTTGAATAGAAATTGGATTTTGACCTTGGTGTACCACAATAATTCATGCAGATAGATGTCGGAGTGGCCAGCTTGTATTTATCACACTGACAAATAATTAAAGAACTTTCATGTTGAAAAAGGGCTTAAGTAAATCACATTCCCCTGGCACAGCATAAAAACCCCCTAATTTAAAGCTGCCCCTGTAAATTTAAACAGCTTTTAAGCTGCATTTCTTTTGGGTGACACAAGAACCCAGGGGGACAAGGTAATTTTTTTTAATTTACTAATTAAAGGGCTTTAAAAAATTTCAAAGGATAATTGTGGGGGATAAGTCTAATTTGGGTGGGGATTTTTAAAAAAAACCATAACCTAATTCAAGGAAAAATAGCAAAAGCAACTAGAAATTAAAGCGGTGTTATTTGCGCTAAAAAAATAAGATTCCAGCTCTGGGGCCTTTTGGGGTGGGCCCTGGAAAGGAATGGGGCGGGGCCCGATATCTGGCATCTTTTTTGCCCGTTATCAGGTGCACCTTGGGTTAAAAAATTTTTAAATCTCCCACACGCCGATCTCGGGGGGGTGTGGAAAAGGGGGGGCGCACTAAGAAAACTAGGGGAAGCTAAAGTATTTATTGCTTCGCTCCACATTTCTTGGCGCATTACAGCTTTAAAAGGTTAGGCCTTTCCAAGTGGGTTTACCTGAGCCAGAAAAGGCCCCCCTACACCCGCATGCGGGCCCGATTAAAGACCCAAATGTTTGAGCGGGTTCAAAAAATCAGGCATAATTTATGCCCAGTATAATGGGGATGAAAATTTTGGCATGTTTAAAACCTAATTTTTTATGAAAGTTGCCAATGATGTCTACTTTTTGGCTACATACAGGGTTTCCCCTTAGAAAAAAAGTCTACATAGCTTTAAATTGGGGTTTAATTTTTGTTTTTTGAAAATTTAAAAAATTTATTGCACACAGTTGCCCAATCATAAACAACTTAGAGTGACCCACAGGGGCAGGGGGAAAAAATCTTGGAGGCCCCTGGCCAAAGAATGCCCCCCGAGGAACGCAAAGGGATGATCTGCCCTTTTTGGGGGAAAAAGGGAAGGGGAAAGAGGCAGACAGCATTAGATAGATGCATATGTGCAGTAGCTGTAGGGGGACCTTAAAGGGGGTTGGGCTCATTACGAGCTTTCAGCCTGGGCAGTGTTTCCCGGGAAATTTTAACTGAGGGGGGGGGGCCCTGCTAGCTTGTCCCGTCTGTTCTTTCCCCCTCTCCCCCCTCCCAAACCCCACACAGGCACTACATAACTTTTATACAGGGGGGAGGGGGGGGGTTTGGGTCTCCCGAGTTCCCCCCCGTGTGGGGCCTGCCAGGTCTGTTGCAGGAGAGGGCTGATCTATGAGGGAAGTGGGTGTGCTAATAGAGCAGAGGGGAGCAATGTTTCCTATATCCCCCGCTTAAACTTAACAAGTTTTCCACATCCCCCAGCAACAAAAAGGGGGGAGTGTTACTATAAACCGGGTGTCTCACTAATACAGGGGAAAAATTTAAAAATTTTACATGCCCCCAAACTGTAAAAGTATTATATAGTCACAGTTCCAAAAAACTATTGATTAAGTAACAACAGGGTCACTGCCCGTCCCCAAATTTTCGGTAGAGAGAAGGGGGAAAGCAGGGACCCAACCCGGGGTTTAAACCCCGGAAAACTTGGGGCACAGCACCAGAGTCCTCCTCCCCCCAAAAAGCATTCTGTGCGGGAGGGGCTCTCTGCTCCGACCTGTCTTCAAAGGTGATGAGTCATTCAGACCTGACAGCCAGTAAGTTTAAGGATCAAAAGGTCGGCTACTATAGAGATTTGAGGAGCTGATGTAGTAATACTAACAGGGCTAGCTCAAAATCAGTAGGACATTTGTAATGAACATATATTGCAAAGCTGCTTGTTTTTTAAAGATCTTTAAATTAAAACCCAATCATTGTAGCGAGACAACCCCTTTAAGAATCAACTCCTCTGACGGATCCAAAGAATCAACTCCACTGGTGGTCTCCCAGAATTAACTTCACTGGTGGGCCACAAGAATCAACTCCATTAGTGGGCCCCAAGAATTAACTCCACTGATAGGGCCCTAAGAATCAACTCCATTAGTGGGCCGTAGGCACCCCAATCCGACACTGATCATAAGCAACTATTTGGGGCTGGGAAGATGACTGCAGTGTTCGCTAAAGGGATTACTGACAGGAGAACGGGCATACTTTGAGTACAAGAACTTACAGCAATAATAGACCATTGTGTTAGTCAACCTTGCCCTTACACCTGATTTCAGGGTCAAGTCTTGGAGCTGTGCAACTATGCAGACATTGCATTGTGCTGTTTATTGGATTTATGTATGATTATTGTTATTTTACCTCTGTATTTTTGCTATTTTTGGAGATCTGGATGCCGGTATTAACCCATAACTACCAGGGTAGCAGGCATAGGCATTCCTACAGGGTCCAATGCCTAAGGGGTCCATCTCCACTGAGGCATATATACAATTATGGACAATAGAAGAGAGTGTTACTTTTGTGCAATGACATAATTTCTTCTTTTTACTTGCATGGTGACATTTTCTGTGCTCTGATTTTACTGTGGACATGATAACCTTTAGTTGTGCGTGTTATATCTCTGCTGATGATATGACATGATGGTGGGCTTTATACCTGTACTGTGAAA
This sequence comes from Phyllomedusa bahiana, assembly GCA_025379985.1. Lineage (NCBI taxonomy): Eukaryota > Metazoa > Chordata > Amphibia > Anura > Hylidae > Phyllomedusa > Phyllomedusa bahiana. The sequence continues at coordinate 281,383 of JAODAL010000273.1, read as the reverse complement.
TTATTATTTTATAATTCCTGTGTTGTCAGGTCACTAAGTGGATAGCCTCTATAGTATGTCATCACTGTGTGCATTATTTTTCTGACATCACTTGACAATTAGGAAACTATTGTGAGATCATTGCCTACATTATTCCTCTATTCTGACATTACTGTGGGCATTATCTCTATAATGTGATATCACTGTGCATTTTCCCAAACTTGGCAACTTGTGTTGATCATGAATATATGCTACATACGCACTGTATAAGAAATACCCAGATAAGTCCAACTGTAACTAGTAGGTTAAACCTCCTCAGGTGACATCACCTCTCAAAGAAGAACTCTTCTCCATATATACAGAATGACAAAATAAAGAAAAAAAGAGAGTATATAGTTCAAAATTAGAAATATAACTTTATTTATTACATGATTAAAAAGTATTTTCACCATATTTTCAACTGTTTTATGGTGAAAATACTTTTTAATCATGTAATAAATAAAGTTATATTTCTAAGTTTGAACTATATACTCTCTTTTTTTCTTTATTTTGTCATACGCACTGTCTAGTAAGTTTTGTAGTGTAATAGTATCACTAAAAAATATTAAGGTAATTTGTATTGTAGTGTTGTTTGGCAAGTTTATATCACTATTTTTTGGCCCATACGTTATGATATTTATCCTGTGATTAGAGACTGCACTGTATGGTTATTTGTACACAGTATGATTTGACATCATATAGGATGCAGGGCCGTCTCTTCCATTGGGCCAGGTAGGCTACTGCCCGGGGGCCCCACGATCTCAGGGGGCCCTCCCGGGCAGCCGCCTACCCTGCCCAGGGGGAGCGACAGCCAGCCTCTGCCCCGGGGCAGCCGGGATTCGGGCCGCAGCGCCGGCTCGGAGCGTCGCCGGGGGAGGCTGGGGTTTTTCTCCTGGCGGGCCCTGAGTACCGGCGCCGCTCTGTGGTTCCCCCCCCCCCCCACTCCTTCCTCGCTGCACGGCCAGGTCACAGGCCCAGCCATGCAGCCATCACGGCCGCCGCCTGCACCGCTCCCAGGAGGAGCTCCCAGGAGGCCTCGGGGCAGGCGCGCGATGTGATGACTTTACTGTGAGCGGCCACCGGCAACTGACGGACGTAGAGAAGAGGAAGGAAATCAGGTGAGTAACATTTTTATTTATTTATTTATTTTTAAACTACTGCTCCTGCCTACCAATATACTGCCCTGCCTGCTGGCTATATACTGCCCTGCTTGCCCATATACTGCCCTGCTTGCCCATATACTGCCCTGCTTGCCCATATACTGCCCTGCCTGCCCATATACTGCCCTGCCTGCCCATATACTGCCCTGCTTGCCCATATTCTGCCCTGCCTGCCCATATACTGCCATGCTTGCCCATATACTGCCCTGTCTGCCCATATACTGCCCATATACTGCCTGCCTGCCCATATACTGCCCATATACTGCCCTGCCTGGCTATATACTGCCCTGCCTGCCCGTATACTGCCCTGCCTGGCTATATACTGCCCTGCCTGCCCGTATACTGCCCTGCCTGGCCATATACTGCCCTGCCTGCCCGTATACTGCCCTGCCTGCCCGTATACTGCCCTGCCTGCTGGCTATATACTGCCCTGCTTGCCCATATACTGCCCTGCTTGCCCATATACTGCCGTGCCTGCCCATATACTGCCCTGCTTGCCCATATACTGCCCTGCTTGCCCATATTCTGAAATGCCTGCCCATATACTGCCCTGCTTGCCCATATTCTGCCCTGCCTGCCCATATACTGCCCTGTCTGCCCATATACTGCCCTGCCTACCACCTATATACTGCCCATATACTGCCCTGCCTGCCCATATACTGCCCATATACTGCCCTGTCTGCCCATATACTGCCCTGCCTACCACCTATATACTGCCCTGCCTGCCCATATACTGCCCATATACTGCCCTGCCTGCCCATATACTGCCCTGCCTGGCTATATACTGCCCTGCCTGCCCGTATACTGTCCTGCCTGCCCGTATACTGCCCTGCCTGGCCATATACTGCCCTGCCTGGCTATATACTGCCCTGTCTGGCTATATACTGCCCTGCCTGGCTATATACTGCCCTGCCCTGCCTGCCTGTATACTGCCCTGCCTGGCTATATACTGCCCTGCCTGCCCGTATACTGCCCTGCCTGCCCATATACTGCCCTGCCTGGCTATATACTGCCCTGCCTACCAATATACTGCCCTGCCTACCAATATACTGCCCTGCCTGGCTATATACTGCCCTGCCTACCAATATACTGCCCTGCCTACCAATATACTGCCCTGCCTCCCTATATACAACCCCCTGCCTACCAATTTACTGCCCTGCCTGGCTATATACTGCCCTGCCTGGCCATATACTGCCCTGCCTAGCTATATACCGGTCCTGCCTGCCCTAATTACTGGCCCTGCCTGGCTAATTACTGGCCCTGCCTGCCTAATTACTGGCCCTGCCTGGCTAATTACTGTCCATATCTATGAGGGGATAATACAGGAGGGCCCTACAATCTATGGGGGAGATATTACAGGGGGCCTACAATCTACAGGGGGCTATAAACCTACCTACAGGGGGCAGCATATCTACCTACAGTGGGCCTGTATACCGACCTACTTAATGGTGGGCAGCATTACTACCTACTTACTAAATGTGGGGCGCCCATAACAGAGGTGGGAATCGGTAGCGAAGTGCTGATAAAGTGAGGATTCTAAGATGTTGGTGCGTTACATTCTGCAGGGATGAGTTGTGGCCGGGAGATGTCATCACGGTGGTCTGGACGGAAGGAGAGGAAAAGGGAAAAAGAACGATTCAGAGAACGACTGATCAGACAGGACGTCTCCGGTGAGTCCCTGGTGTCTGAGGTTATTTTACTTCTATATGTGATCAGTGCTGTGGTCGCTGTCATGTAATGGTGACCGGAGCTGGTAATGTTTATATTTGTTTCTTTGTGTAGTTTTTTTTGTTTTTTTTGGGTTTTTTTTTTTTTTTGGGGGGGGGGCAATATACCTCTCTGCCCAGGGGCCCATAGTGCTGTTAAGACGGCCCTGATATGATGGTATCAAAAACTGTACCGTGCAGGCAGGTCCTGCTTGTATTGGTTCCCTCTACATCTCACAGGAATGGTCGTACAGTATTCAGAAGTACATAACTCCTCTTTGTATCCCATTACCGTCTTGCCTTGTATTGCCCAGACAGACCTAGATAGATACCCCAATGTATACTGCAAAGGGTCTAAGGTGGAGCCATATGGATGTATAGAAAAAATATAGTCTGTTTTGGACTATGTTTCCTCTATTCCTTGATCTTCTAAGCTTGGTAGACAATACTTTTGTTTCTGGCATATAAAGTTTATATAATTGTGGTAATAGAGAAGGCGTACTCCAAAAGAGAGGTTTTCCCTTATAGATTCCTATGGCTCTGCTACAGTATGTTTGGATACCTTTTTAAAGCTATCGTGAAAGGCATGGATACCATTAGAACAGTATTGGCAGTACTCCTTTCAGGGGCCCTTACCAAATTCATAGAAAAAAGTGCCCACAAGATAGGAACTGGGGCCCAAATTTTAAGAGGCTCTGAAATTATTGATGGCAGCCCTACCAACATATACCACCAGTGGAGGCCAGGAGGGTGATGTGAATGGAGCATTATATACACAGGCAGAGACAGTACAGGCTTATTACTGTCTTACCTCTCGCTGGATTCACAATTACTCTGCTCAGTACTACGTATAACATTCTTTGTGCTGCTGCTTTCTTCTTATTTGCCCAAAAAAGAAATAGGGGAGCAGAACTCCTCTTCTGTGTGTTTGCAGTATTCAGGAGACATAATAGCTGGTTACTCTCCAGTCACTTTGGAACTAAACTCAGGAAAAAAATGATCATTAAAGATAGTGCCTGTAGAGAAGTAGGCGAATATGGCTGAAAACAAGTTACAGAACGGTGAGAATTAGTGTTATTCCTAAATTACACACACAACAGCCAAATCCCCATTCACATCCACCAAGCTTTTATATCTGGCACATAAAGCACATGAAAACAAATGTAGTCCAAAAGAGAGTATGTTTGCCCCATTTTCTCCCCCTTGGGTCTGTCATAGATCTGTTTTTAGGGTCAATGGGAAAACCTCCCCCAAGGCAGGGAAATGTGCTATGAATATTCCCGAAAAGTCAGGTACGCTCTAAGAGCTCTCCCTGGTACAGAAATACTATAAAAACATGTAAAAAGCTTCTGTTTGAGAGAATGTGTTTACTTCACTCAATAACCATAATAACCGCATGATGCTTCAGACTGGTAAACATCATCATCCTACATAAAGATGCAGAGCTGTAGGTGTTACGAGATAAAGCATCGGAGGAATGCATAAACAGGAGAGCTCCCACTGCAACATTACAACTAGAGATGGGCGAATGTCCCGAAATTCGTTTCGTTCACTTTGCCGAATTTCTCGGCAAAAAATAACTTCGTTCCGAATTACTTCGGGACGAATCACGTTAAAAAGCAGCTATTTCCAGCTGCACAGGGCCTGCCGGGTGCTGTAGAACGTTGTGCCATGCTTAAATATGCAGAGGGAGCTTGGTTTGGTCTTCATACAATGTTTGTTTTAGTATACACGCCCCATGCCCTGCCGCCGCCTCTTAGAATCGCTTCACTAAAAATTCCCTGGGCACCTTTAAAAGGGGAAAACTGACCAAAAAACTGAAGGGGGAATGTAGCCTGATAAAGTCATGGCACGACCAGCTGGAAAAAAATAAGCTGAGGGCTCAGGTGGCAACATTAGTGACAGAGTGTGGAGGTGACGGCGGCAGCCACAGCAGCATGAGGTCAGACAGTGGCACAATGATATTCTGGAGGTGACAAAAACAGGAAAAGGCCCCAGAGTGGGACAATACACAGTGTTTTAGGTCACGGCATCAGCCACAGCAGCAGCATGAGGTCAGACAGTGGCACAATGACACAGTGTGTAGGTCACGGCAGCAGCCTCCCGACCTCACACTGCTGCTATCCTGCTGACTCACAGCCACACGACCCACTTGCTGGCTGCGCCGCTGCCTGACGCGCAAGCTGACGCCCTCTTCTCCGGACGATGATGAAGCCCTTGCCTCACCCAGCTCCCAAGTGCGGTCGGCTACATCATCATCTATTTGTGTTTCATCGTCACTGCTGTCCTCATCACCGGTCTTGGTATGCAGAGGGTGACCCCGCACAACATGACCTCCCATGCCACTCTCCACATCTATATTTTGCCGCCTACTGCAAGAAGCAGGGTATATTGGCCCCATTTCTTCGCTGCCAAGTAGCTGCTGACTGCCCTCCTCAAATTGTTCACCCTCGCTATATAGTGCCGCTGAGCCCAGACCACATAGTAGATCTCTGGCTGAGGGAACTGGATGGGACAGAGGCGGGTTGAGGACAGGTGAGGGACGCTGACCCGCTCTCGGGCCATGCCAACTAAGGGTTGTGTCTGACGTTCCCACCGACTCTTGGCTGGGTTGTCAGATGTCATCTGGGAGGAAGTGGATGACCTAGTCAACCAATCAAGAACCCTTGGGTTGCTGAACAACACACGGCCGCTAGATGACAGTTGTGGCCTCACCGAGTGACCCCTGCTGCGACGTCCCCTTGCTGTGCTGCGACCTGGGCCTGTTCCAGGAATGTTTGTGCCACTGCCACTCGCAGGTGCAGAGCCTGCCACCTCTCTGTCTGACATACTGTTTGTTCTAAAATGTACAGACACTGTTTGATGAAGATATCTGTATATGATAAATACACACCCTGTATTTGACTCCAAATGAACCCAGTAACAAGCTTGGGTAACCCTTGGATATAAATTGCGCTCCACAAATGGGCTGGAAAAATTTACTTGTCTGTGCCGTTTAAAAACTCTGTGTATTTTTCTGAATATAAAAGCACAAACAGGCTTAATTAACCTTCGAATATGAATTATGCTACAGAATTTCTTCTGTGGCAGTGGAAAAGAAAGTTTCTTTTACTGAGTACAACTGCAGAACAACGCTTAATTAACCCCTGGATGTAAATTGCACCAAACAATTGAGCAACCACAAACTACGAGCTTTGTAGCCTGTTACAATTGCGAGTTATCTACTCTACACAACAAGAGAAAAAATTGTAATAAAACTTCGCTTGTGAATTATGCTACAGGAAAATTTTATTTTTTGGCGGTGAAAAAGAGGGTTTCTTGGAGTCACCACAGCAGAAAAACAACGCTTAATTAACCACTGGATGTAAATTGCGCAAAAGAATTGAGCAGCCAAAAATGAAGTGATATTTGTATTGTAAAAACGCTGTTTCTTTAAATGAATACAACAGGAACAGGCTTAGATCCCCCTTGGATATTCAATGTGCTGTGAGCAGATAGCATTAAAATGTATTTGCAGCAGCTGTGGACGCTCACTGGACTTCAGCTCTGAGTCACCCCACAAAAATCGCTGTATAAAAATCAGTTCTTCAGTGAGAGCTATCACAAGCAGCCGCGGCAGCACCTTCCCTAATCAGTACAGTGAGAGCGGTATGAGCTCCCAGCGTCGCGCCCGGACTTATATAGTGCGGTGACGTCACAGAATCCCGCCGGTCACTGATTGGCTTCAACCTCTGCACATGTCATGCAGGCTATGCCCTTCTTCCTCCCAGAGTTCTTTGCCTCATGTAACGCCATGTGCTCGCAGCCATTTTATCAATCAAAAGCACACTTCGTTCACCCGAAGTCCCCCAAACTTCGACTCCGTTCAGAACCGAAGTTTTCCTGAAATTCTAAACGAATTCCACTTCTTTAGAATCAATTCGCCCATCTCTAATTACAACCAATCTGGCCGGGAAAGGCTTATTAAGGTAATGTTCAGTTTAAGTCCCTTTTAGGGATCTCCATCACAGGTCTCTGTTGGGGTACATGAAAAGAGTATCCCAACACATACCATGTGTCATGGGGGCCAGCGCGGGTGCCGCGGCCGCCTGGGACCAGCCCCTTGCTGCCCGGGTCCCAGCGCCTGGTCACTTACCCGTCCACGCTACTGTGCTTCCTGCTCCTGCCTGTCCCAGCCGCCGCGCGCGCACCTGCTGCTTAGGGTAATTTGTCAATTTCCGGCCGCTGGTCCTATATAAGTAACACGCCCCCTGCACTCTCTGCCAGATTGTTGGTGTGCGTTAGAGAGTCTAGAGAGCATTGGAGTTCTGTTTGATTACCTGTGTACCAGTCCGTTCTGCTACGTTTCCTGACCTTGCCTGTTTGCCGCCTGTCCTGACCATCTGCCTGTCTCTGACCACGAACCTCTGCCGCCTGCCCTGACCTCCTGCCTGTTCCCGACTACGTCTCCGGATTACGATTCTGTACCACGCATTACCCCGGCCGCCATCGCAAGCAAGTCACGTTAGGGGTAGCGACCTGGTAGCCTCACGCCGCAGCAAGTCCATCCCGCTTTGCGGCGGGCTCTGGTGAATACCGGGGGCTACTTAGACTCCGCTCCCTGGCGCGGCTTACACCATCGCTTGTGGTGGTCCAGCAAATCCACCAACCCGTTACACCATGGTTGATCCATAGGGAACAGTTGGGCAAATGTAGTCTCTTTTGGACTTCCATTTGTATAAGCTTTATGTGCCAGACACAAAAGTGTGGTCTACCATGCTGACTGCTATAACAACCCATTGGCACCTGGCACAAATCATCTTGCAGGCGTGCCTCTGTCTAACTGCTTAAATGTCACACTTGTATTGACCATATCATTTTTTTTTTTTTTGGTAACGTTTTTTATTGACACACATAGAGTAATACAAAGATTACAACAATACGTCATAAGAAAAACAGTGTCATTTTCAATATGTCATAAACAATCATCATTTATACAACTAGAAAACCTAAAGCAGTAACCCCCCACCTCCCAACTTCCACTAGAGTCAATTTGCACTTCACCTATATCCATGTTACAATCAGATAATCACATAACGATTTCGGAATAACTTCAAAGTAGTTGTTGTATCATCGCCTCAAATAGTGCATGCCACCATAAATCGCAAGTCACATCCAATCATTACATTCATTAGACCCCGTATATCTGGCCCAACCACTTTACGTTACTTTGAGAGGACCTAAATCACCTGCTAGATCCCTGAGGAGATACCATGAGGTTTCACTAAACGGAGTCACATGACCATATCATTTTAGGGGTTAAACAGCAAGGACTGGAAATATCTTTATTCAGGTCCCTCATCTTTTGACCAAAGTAAAGAATCGCTAAAAAGTGCACCTCTGCTCTGGAGGACTTGCATAAGGTCTGGTTCACATCTGCCTCTGTCATTCGGAGCAGCACCAGAGGTGCCATTCGGAGGCCTCTGTCAATGGAGCAGCACCAGATCCAGTACATGATGAACACTATCCGCACTCGACAGACACCATTGACTACAATGGAGTCAATCAGGTTTCCGTCATGGTGTCCGGCATTTTCATCAAATCTCCATCATGGTGTCAGCCATTTTTATATTTTTTCAGTCATTTTTGCGTTTTGAAGAGCACTTCCAACGCAGATGTGAATTGGGCTGTATACAGACTTCCCATTTATTTGAATGAGCCACATTTCTTCCCAGACTACATATGATCCCCCAGTTCCCAGCAGCAGCACACTTTGTAATCTCATTATCGTTAAAAAAAAACCTTCAAATCATTTAAAGTGCAAGTGCCCTAAAGGTCTGGCTTATTTTAGGACTCCATGACGTAGATATTTTCATGTCATTATTTATGGGGTGCATATAAATTCTTCAATAACTTGTATAATTTTTTTGCAGGTGAAATGAAAAATGCAATTTTACTATTACGTTGCTATTGGGGTTTAAAGCTTATAATGGTACCCTGGTTTGTAACTATTAGCATAGCAGCTGCTATGCAGCCCAGCAGGTACAAGAACATGTATAAAAAGTGGCAAAGACTAGACAGTGATACTTTTCAGTAGGTTAGTGTAGCATTTGTCAGTCTGCATGAAAGTGTCTCGCAAAAATTTATGTGTCTACCGTTGTACGACACTTTTGCACCACATTCTCTCGAGCCACATTCAGAAAAGCATCTAATCTTATGAATGTGGCGTGACACACCCCCTAAGATTTGGCACATACAGAACTATTGAGGGTGCCGGACGTGTGCCAGTTTTTGGTGGAAGACCTTTTAAAAATACAGTGCTTTGCGAAAGTATTCAGCCCCCTTGAACTTTTTAACCTTTTGCCACATTTCAGGCTTCAAACATAAAGATATCAATTTTTTATTTTTTTGTGTAGAATCAACAACAAGTGGGACACAATTGTGAAGTGGACCGAAATTTATTGGATATTTTAAACTTATGTAATAAATTAAAAATGAAAGTGGGGCGTGCAAAATTATTCGGCCCCTTTACTTTCAGTGCAGCAAACTCACTCCAGAAGTTCAGTGAGGATCTCTGAATGATCCAATGTTGTCCTAAATGACCGATGATGATAAATATAATCCACTTTGTGTAATCAATCTCCGTAAAAATGCACCTGCTCTGTGATAGACTCAGGGTTCTGTTTAAAGCGCAGATAGCATCATGAAGACCAAGGAACACACCAGGCAGGTCCGTGATACTGTTTGTGGAGAGTTTAAAGACGAATTTGGATACAAAAAGATTTCCAAACTTTAAACTCCCAAGGGCCCGTGCAAGCGATCATATTGAAATGGGAGGAGTATCAGACCACTGCAAATCTCCCAAGACCGGCCGTCCCTCTAACTTTAAATCTCAAACAAGGAGAAGACTGATCAGGATGAAACAAAAGGCCCATGAGCACTCTGGTTGAACTGCGGGAGATCTACAGTTTGAGGTGGGAGAGCCCTGTCCATAGGACAAAAATAGTCGTACATGCACAAATCTGGCCTCTATGGAAGAGTTGAAAGAAGAAGCCATTTCTCAAAGATATCCAATAAAAAGCCCTTGTTTAAGTTTGCCACAAGCCGCCTGGGAGCCCACCAAACATGTGGAAAGAAGGTGCTCTGCTCAGATGAAAACAAATCCAATTTTTTGGGGCCACAATGCAAAACGATACGTTTGGTTTAAAAGCAACACAGCTCATCCCCTGAACCCACCATCCCCACTGTCACACATGGTGGGGAAAGCATCATGGTTTGGGCTTTTTCTTCAGCAGGGACAGGGAAGATGGTTAAATGGATGGGGAAGATGGATGGAAGCCAATTACAGGATCATTCTGGAAGAAAAAACCCTGTTTGGAGTCTTGAAAAAGAACTGAGACGGGGACGGAGATTTATCTTCCAAAAAGACAATGATCCCAAACATAAAGCAAAATTACAATGGAAGGTTCACAAATAAACGTCTCCAGGTGTTAGAATGGCCGAGTCACAGTCCAGACCCGAATCCAATGGAGAATCTGTGGAAAGAGCTGAAAACTGCTGTTCCATCCAACGCTCTCCATCCAAACCCCACTGAGCTTCCAGCTGCTCACAAACGCTCTCCATCCAACCTCACTGAGCTCCAGTGCTCACAAACGCTCTCCATACACCTCACTGAGCTCCAGCTGCTCACAAACGCTCTCCATACAACCTCACTGAGCTCCAGCTGTTCACAAAAAGCTCTCCATCCAACCTCACTGAGCTCCAGCTTTTTCCACAAACGTCTCCATCCAACCTCACTGAGCTCCAGCTGTTCACAAACTCTCTCCATCCAACCTCACTGAGCTCCAGTGTGCACACAACGGCTCTCCATCCAACCTCACTGAGCTCCAGCTGTTCACAAACGCTCTCCATCCACCCTCACTGAGCTCCAGCTTTTCACAAACGCCTCCATATAACCTCACTGAGCTCCAGCTGTTCACAAACGCTTCCATAGAACCTCACTGAGCTCCAAACTGTGCGCCAAGGAAGAATGGGCAAGAAATTTCAGTCTCTCGATGTGCAAAACTGATAGAGACATACCCCAAGCGACTTGCAGCTGTAACCGCAGCAAAAGGTGGCGCTTACAAAGTATTACCTTAAGGGGGACAAAGAATTTTGCACGCTACACTTTTCAGTTTTTTATTATTTACAAAACTTTAAAATGTCCAATAAATTTCGTTCTACTTCACAATTGTGTCCTACTTGTTGTTGATTCTTCACAAAAAAATAAAAATGTTATATCTTTATGTTTGAATCCTGAAATGTGGCAAAAGGTTGAAAAGTTCAAGGGGCCAAATACTTTCGCAAGGCACTGTATGTTGGACAGGGGCAATAACAGTTTTTTTTGTGCAAATCACACTAGAAAACTGGCGCAAGCCCGTTCACACATGTCGCCCATTGTTCCGTTTTTAGAGAACAAGTAGCCGGTGGTTTTCTGCTTTGTGGATTACCTGATAAATGGCAGTATTATGTATGCCTTTTAATTATTACTACTGATCCTACTGTTTTAGTTTATTGTCATTAGGGGGTGGGATCCTATTTCAGTTTGCTATGGGGCTCTATGAATTCTAGGTACGCCCCTGCCTGCACCAGATGTATATAGTTTTTATTTTATGTTTAAATAATTTAAACCAATACTGTACGGGTAAGTTCACACAATGGATTTTAATGAGGAACTCAATGCAGATTCAATGTCAAAATCCTTGTGTATTCCCCAATGGCCATTCACATGAATGGCCAGTCCATAGTGTAGATCACACAGCGAACTACAGCCCAGATTGTTCACACCACAGATTACATATCTATGGTGCGTAAAAAAAATCTTTTGAGTAGATCCCTGTTGGATCCTGCTCAGACAGGAGTGATATTAATTGGGCAAAGCCCATCCAAACCGAAGGCAATAAATGCCTCTGATACGTAAGAATCCTTGACAGAAATCTGAGGTTTCGCCTTCAGATTTATGCCAAGGGAACTAAGTTGGACTTTTCCAATGTTAAAAGTCCAAAATGTGAACCAGGCCTAGAGTGCCTCAATTCAGAATTTTTTTATTTTGTTGTTTCTCAATTATCTTTATTTTGAGTGTGTCACTGTAGGAGCCAGGGTGTCTTTTTCTTTAACTCCTTAACGATCGCCCACCGTCTCTTGACGTAGCTGCAGACATCGTAGTTTGTGGTCCCTGGCGCCGCAGCAGCACTGGGGACTGGGCTGCTCCCGGGTGCTTTAAGCCTTTGATTTCCGCAGATCGTCACCGCAGCGCAAATGGTTTCCCTGCTCTGTCAGGTGGATCGGAACACTGGTGACCGACAGAGCACAGGGAATGGTTGGCACAGTCAGCCTGGGGACTAGGAGTAGCCCAGGGCTGTCTGTGTAACAAGCCAGTAATCAGGCCAGATTGTGTGATATCCTGATCATTGCCTGTGTCAGACTGACACAAATTACAGTATAATGTATTAGCATATATGAATATGCCTATACATACAATAGTGTAAAATAAACTACAGTTCTCCCTTCATGAATTTAAAAAAGGAACAAATTTAAAAACATTAAAAAGTGTAAATAAATAAAAAAATTAAAAAATAAAATAAAATAAATATTTAATAAAGAAATTATTGTGCATACATTACACACACACACAAAAACTACCACATATTAGTATCCACACGACGTAATAACCCGATAGAATTAATCTAACAAGTTATTAAGTGTGAATGTGAATGGTGTAAAAAAATTAACTAAAAAAAAAAATTTTTTTTTTACGCATTTAAAAACAATTCTGCCAAATTATTTATAAGTGAACTTAAACTATACCCCATAGATAGTACAACTTGTCATCGAAGAAAAAGAGGCCTCATTCAAACTGCGTCATTGAAAAAAATAAAAAAGTTACAACTGTTGAAACACAATGAGGCAAAAACTAAAAAAAAGTTCTGGTCGTTAACTACTTTCAGGCGTTTGGCTTAAGGGATTAAAGGTGTATTTTTATTTCATAAAGTGTTGCTATTTTGCAAAGATTTGCAATAACTTTATGATTGGTGTGGAGGTCTACCCTCTGGACCCCCCAACAACGCTAAGAAAGAAGGCGCCTCAGCTCTGATTCAGAGTTGTGCCCACCTCGAGGCTGTGACACTGGGTATTTCTAAGCAGGGGAGCTGCGGCACAGTATTATTCTAGTAAATAGGGCCAGCCGCAGTTCCCTACGCAGCCAGGGCCCAGGTAGCGGAGCTGTGCAGGGAAAAACAATGATTTTGGAATGCTTAACCAGCACTGCTGCCCCTTTAGGATCAGTGGAAGCCCTAGCAATGATACGAATGCCCATTTAAGGCCAAGAAACATTGCAGCCACATGTGGGTTAAATTAACGCTTTGCCAAAACAATGGTTCCCTATAGACGCTACAACAGAATACATGTAAGATTAACTGGTATGTATGACACAAGTTTTGTGAGTTGATACATGCAGTTGTTTTTAAATGTCTACAAGGAGATATTGAACCTGCACAATAATTCTTTCATTGAAAAGTTAGTTACTGATCACACTTTGTTTGGTCAATCACTATGCAAAACATTTTAAAGTGGTTCACCCGAGCCTCCCCGAGGAGTCAATGGAAGGATGTGTATGTCACAATGTGGGAATGTTGATCTCGGTTGTTTCATGTCATAGTAAGGTAGTAAACACTGTGCTATATAAAGCAGAGTAAGACTGTAAACAATATATCAGCCCACTGCATGATTCATCTTCAGTATCATCCTGATACATCGCTTAGTTTTATTATACTTCCTCAAAGTCAGCTTGTTTGGCTTTTTAAACAGATATTATATCTAAAGAGCAAGTCTTCAAAGAGAACCTGCGGCTGTTCCTGACAGGTCGGTTTTAGTAAAAACTTGTGTTTCCTGTTTAAAAACAATTCTTTATCATCTTCTCCGTTTGCGGATGTCCCACAGATGCTCAGTAGGGTTTCGGCCTGGTGACATGCATGATTCCAGGAATCCATGCCATTAGTCTGCTTGATCTTCAGCAAACTGTGGGCTTTCTGGGGCATCATCTTAAGAAGAGGCTTTCTTCTGGGACGACTGCCATGCAGACCAATTTGATTACATGGATGCGGCGCGTATGGTTTGGAGCACTGACAGGCTGCCCCCCACCCCTCTAACCTGTGAAATAACAATTCTGATTCATAACTCTGTGTTGTGATATTATTATTATTATTATTATTTATTTTAGAGCGCCATTGATTCCAGGGCGCTGTACATTCTAGAGGGTTACAAACATAACATAAGTCAACAAGTTACAATGCTGACAGTATGTGACAATTCAATGGAAAGCGGGAAATGAGAACCCTGCCTGACGGGGAAAAAAAGTTGGGTTACAGATCTACAAGGAAGGGCGGATAGAGACAGAAGGTAGGGGCAGACATGTTTGTGGAGGGTGTTAGTGATAGTAGGGGTACTATAGTTTATAGGTGCTGTCCTGAAAGATTGGTTTCAGGTTGCTTTGAAAGTGGTGAAAGTGGAGAGAGTCTGATGTGTTGAGGCAGTGAGTTCCAGAGTTGTGGGGGAAAGCAAGGGAGAAGTCTTGGAGACGGTTGTGTGAGGAGCTGATAAGGGGAGAGCCAGAGATGAAGGTCTGTGTGGAGCTGAAAGTGCGTGAGGGGAGGTATCTGGTTTTAGGGCAGAGATTGTATGGAGGGGGAGAGGCTATGGAGTGCTTGTAGGTCATGGTTAGCAACTTGAAGTGAATTCGCTGGGCAATGGAACCAGTGGCAGGGATTGGCAGAGGGGAGAGCAGAGGGTAGCGAGGAAGAGGTGGATAAGACGGGCAGCGGAGTTGAGAATGGTTCTGAAGAGGGAAACAAGAGTGCTAGGACGGGAGGCAACAGAGATGGATGTTGCAGGAGTTAGCGGAGATGCACGAGGGCAGGACCAGAATTTTTGTAGTGTCAGGGTTGAGGAATGAGTGGATTCTAATGAAATATTTTCAGGTGGAGGCAAGCAGGCGGAGGTGAGGTTTGGATGTGCGGTTTGAAGGACAAAAGCGGGAGTCAAAGGTTATCCCACGGCAAGCGGACTTGCGGAACAGTTGAGATGTGAGCCGTGACTGTAATAGGAGATCAGGTGGATGGATGCGAGGGGGACGGTGGAAAGATGATGAGTTTCAGTTTTCCTCTACATTAAGTTTTAGGAAGGACGGAGGAGAGAATTGAGGATATGGACACAGGACAATCTGGGATCTTGGACAGAAGAGTTAATGTCAGGGCCAGAGATGGTATTATAGTTGTGGTGGTCATCAGCATACAGGTGGTATATGAATTGCCATGTGATGCTAAGAGCTGACCCAGGCCTGAAGAGTGTAATTGAGGAGAGTAGTGGGCTAGGGGGATGACCCGTGGGGGAAACAAACAGATGATGATGGTGAGAGGGAGGAGGTAGAGTGAGAGATGCTGAATGTCTGCTCCGTTATTCCTTGTACTGTAGAAATGTATTGCTGAATCTGACAGCTGTGTTTTACTTATTGGGGTTGAGGGTGTTCTTGCACAGTCTGACACTGTCTAATCAGTGCTGATAGTATGTGCAGGGACAAAAGAGTAACCCCATGTGCAGCATGGACAGAAGCTAGATAGGCTGGGAGTGACTCAAGAAGGTCCTGGTAGGTTGTCATAGGTATCTGGAGCTATGCTGACTGCATCCCACAGCTGATGTAGGATCCTGAAAGCCAACACAATGATCAACATGGCCCCACAGATGCTCAATAAAGTTCACATTTGGGGAACTAGGGGGCCAAGGTAGTACAGGAAGATTCCATCTGCTCCAGTGAAGACATGTATGGGTTGTAAGGTGGCAACAGCAGAAAGGGTGTATAACGATGTATATATCCCGGACAGGGTCCTGATGACCTTTAGGAGTCCAGACACATGCCCTCAAGGTAAGGAGCTTGGGGGACATGAAAGTCCAAAAAATTAGATAGGTGTGACCAGTATATTTCTGTCCGACATATTTTTAAATGGGTTGACATGGGCTTTCCAGTCATTTCCCGGCGGTCTTTCATTGGGTGTAAGCATAGAGCAGGGTGGGTGCTTATCCCTGATGGTCCACTCCAGGATTTCTGACTGGCATATACAAGTCAGCAGGTTAAGCTGACTTGAGCGGCTAAAACCTCCAGACTAACTTCAAGTCATGTGGGGGTAACCACGAGGGATCTTACAGAAGGTGTTGGTGTGACTTTGTAGTAGAGTCGACCAGGGCAGGACATTTTTGTTTTGGTTGTATATTGCATGCCTTGCACTGGTTATGTTTTGCTGCTTAATCAAAATACAGAGGCCCTGTATTTTACATCTGAAGATCTGTCTCTGTCTCTGCCTGAAGAAAAATGTGTGCCAAGGTCCCAGAGCTGCTAAAAGCTCACAGGGTGTATGTGATCTGCAAGGATGTGTTTATACCCAAATCAGTTGAGACGGTCTTCCACATGGATAAGGAGCCTAGAGAATGATTTGAAAACATTCCCCAGCCCATAAAGCTGCCACCATCAACTTTTGTTCTTCCAGCAATTATTGCAGGGTGTTTGTTTGTTCACGTTTCTCGCCTGAGATGCCAATGTCTATTTGTTTAATGAAGCAATAAATGGGACTCATTGGAAAAGACAATTGTTTGCCAAGAAAAAGAGGTCCAATTTCAATACTGCCATGAAAATTGAAGCCTTTTCTTTAAACGGGTTGTCTCGCTACAAAGATTGCTTTTTATGTTAAAGATCTTGCAAAAAAAAAGTCCTTTGCCAATATGTGTGCCTTAAAAGTGTCACTACCTTTCTGAGATATCCTTCTTGTATGGGTTGCATCAGCCCTCAAGGTCGATATAGCCTACAGACCTGTTCAGTCTATCATGATAGGCTGCAGAAATGGTTGCTATAGCTACAGACCTGGCTCTCTACTGCAGCCTAGTAGATAGCCAGTAAACGCCCCTGAGAATTCAAAATGAAATCAAGAAAACAGGTACTGAGGTGGAGAAGAAATCGATGTGTGAGACAACTCCCTTCTACAATACAACTATGTAGGACAGTTCACTCTTTTTGTTTTAGACAAATGAGGATGCTTGCACACCTATTGACCGTTTTATGGGAACTGGAGTGCTTTGAAGGGACACCAATCCCTATAAACCATAATATCAAATTCCTTAGCACTCCACAGATTTCTGTGCAAAATATAGGGTATTTTATTTATAAGGAGTTGTCTCGTACAATGATTGGGTTTTAATTTAAAGATCTTTAAAATAACATGCAGCTTTGCAATATATGTTTATTACAGAATGTCCTACTGATTTGTAGCTAGCCCTGTTAAGTATTACTACATCAGCTCCTCAAATTTCTTATAGCAGACCGACCTGTTGATCCTTATCTTTCTGGCTGTCAGGTCTGACGGACTCATCATACCTTTGAAGACAGGTCAGAGCTGAGAGCTCCCCTCCGGCACGATTGCTTATGGAGGGGTGAGGACTCTGGCATCTGTGTCCTTACTGCCTGGAGTTAACCCTGTGGGTGCCTGCTTCCTCCTGCTCTCTACACAGATGATGTGACTGCTGTGTCCCTGTTCTGTCTACGATATTCCATGATGTGGTCCTTGGACTGTGGACTATACTAATACTATAGAGATAGCATGTGAATACTTTATGTTCTCCAGTATAGTGAACATCTGAGTATAGTAACCACTGTCCCATGTTGTTGTGGAAGTGTGGGAGAATTGTAAGCTAAGCAGGGGATATAGGAAACACAATGAGATCCCCTCTGCTCTATTAGCACCACTTCACCTTCCTCTGTCTACACTCATAGATCAGCCTCTCCCTGCCACAGACTTGGCAGGCACACACAGGGTGAACTCTGAGGAGCAAACCCCTCCCCCCCCCCCCTGTATAGAAGTTACGTAGCTGACTCTGTGTGCTGATGGGAGGGGGGAGGAGGGCACGCAGAAGAGACAGTACAAGAAGCACGCCCCTTCAGTTCAACACTTACCGGAGACTCTGAACAGGCTGAAAAGCTCCGTATGAGTACAAGCTCCTTTAGAGTTGCACAAAAAGTATAGAGTCTCCTTTGTATCAAAGAATTCAGAAATAAGGCAATACGAGTAGTACAGACTAGAAGGAAATGTTATTGCCAAAATATGGCCGCCTTCCCAGTATGTCTTGGTAGATGGAAGAAGAAGGGGTCTGGAGAGCTGGAGATACACCTCTCAGAGCCCCCTGGTTGATTTTAGCAGTGAGCTGCTCCACTGTAATTTGTTGTTCCATTTGCGTACACATTTAATAGCCCAATGTTCATCTATTTTCCATCATTAGTCACATGGCTAGGGCGTTCTAGGTCCTAAAACATCGGGGCCCTCGCCTCGGGCCCTTTGTGTTTTTCCCGTGTTTCATTTATGAACTGCGGATGTTTTTTTACAGAGAAAAACCTTCAATGTTCCTGTCACTAATTTTCTGCACATCCCACCAGATCCCGTCCATTCCTCAGCAGTCAATGTACAGTAAAATCACAATGACAAATTTACTTTTTTCAGAACTTCTCACTTCATTATGACAATCACCCTAAACAGTCACTCCAAATAATACACGATACATGGAGCTAATCTACCAGACAAGTGATAGTGACTAAAAACATCCTACAAAAACCAAGACCCAAAACTATTACTACTTAAGGCTCCGAAATAATCTCTGCCAGACCCTGACCGGGAACGCGACCCCACATGTGACTATCAGCTGTACACAGGCTCTGATTACATTTATCCACCGCCATACTGTGACAGATAGTGGGAGACACCGTGTACACTGGACGTGATGGCACTGTGTTATTACCCCTATACAGGGACTCCTAGATAGTGGTAGATACTAGTTGTATGTAGACTCTGAAGACATTAAGTGATTAGACACTGCAGTTACATTAGAGAACTCACCGGGTGAGACTTTTCGATCAGGTTGTTCACTTTTTCCCTTTTCTTCTCTCATCGGTTCAACCTTTCACTGCTGGATTGCTCACCGGCCAATACTGTCCTGACTGATTTGGAACACAATTATCATTAGAATCTCACTATTTCAGCACTATCTTAATTTAGAGATATTCAGTCCCCTTAGTTAGGTCTATAGGGGCACTGAAGCAGTATATGGAGAGCCACAGGCATTTATATGGGGCCACAGGCAGGTATATGGCGGGCCACAGGCAGGTATATGGGGGCCAACAGGCTGTATATTGGGGTCAGTCTGATGCAGTATATAGGGCACAGGCAGGTATAGGGGGGCACCAGGCCAGTATATGGGCCACAGGCAGTGTTATATAGGGGTATTAAAGGGCAGTATATGGGGCCACAGGCAGTATATGGGGGCACTGAGGCAGTATATAGGGGCCAGACAAGGCAGGTATATGGGGCCAAAGGCAAGTATATTGGGGCACAGGCAGTTTATTTGGGCCACAGGCAGGTATATAGGTCAATGAGGCAGTACTTATGGGGCACTGAGGCAGTATTTGGGGGCCACACAGCAGGTATATAAGGAACTGAGGAGTGTATCTGGGGGCAATGAGGCAGTATCATGGGGTGCACAGGCAGGTATATGGGGCACAGGCGAGGTAATTAGGGGCAACAGAGCATCATATGGGGGCACAGGCAGGGATATGGGGGCCACAGGCAGACTATAAGGGACAGGCAGTACAATGGGGGCACAGGCAGTATATGGGGTGGTCACTGGCAGTAAATGGGGGCACAGGCAGGTATAAAAGGGCATAGGCAGGCATTATAGGGGCACAGGCAGTATATAGGGGGGGCCACAGAGGGATATGGGGGCACAGGAGGCTATATGGGGCCACAGAGCAGGCATTTATAGGGGCACAGGCAGGGTATGGGGCCACAGGCAGGACCATTATAGGGGCACAGGCAGTATTTAGGGGCACTTAGGCAGGTAAACGCTATAAACAATAAACACATTCATATCACCTTAATCCCCGGCGAAGCGCGCTCTGTCCTGTCCTCTTCAGCCGCGCGCTCCTCCGTGCGCTCTACGGGCGCGACGCGGTTGCCTATGCGACGCGATCTGTCGCCCGGGAAAGTGATATAGCGCTCGCGTGCACTCGCTCTACCCCGCAGAGTGTGAACGATGTGTGTGGTGTGTGTATCCTGCCGCGACCCCCCCGCCCACCACTCCGCAGCCCAAGACAGAGGCAGAGTTCGGTGCTTCCAGGCCAGGCGCAGCAGAGGGCCTGGAGCGTGTTGGGAGTCTCGGGGCACAGGGGGTTTTATTCGGGGTCAGAGCCCCGAACTAAAAACAGACACCTAGCGACGCCCCTGGCACATGGGTGTCTCTTGCAGTTACGCTTATTCAACGGATGGTGCATGTGATTTGTATCACTCACTCACCATACAAGAGCGTGACCACAGCAGTCGGTCGAAGTGTCTGTCAGTGCAGAGCATTGCTGTTTCAGATAGAGAGTGTGTACGCTAGGGTTACCCTTTGTCGGAAGCAATAGAAATTAATTCTGTTGCTTTGTGTTGAAGGCAAGAGTAGAGAGAGAGATATAGAGCTTGAACTTTTAACATGAGACAAACAAGGCATATGGTGCAGCCAGCCTATCACACACCTTATGTACCCACCAAGCCAGCTTCTCAAATGTGACTTAATGAGCTACATGCTGCTGAAGTTCAAAATAGGAAGTAGTCAAAATAATGTGACTTGACTCTTTATATGTTGTGTATATGCAAGTCAGGAATGGGAAAAGGGACTACTGTAATTAATACAGTACATGTTCTACATTTGTATTATACACTTTGGGCGACTTGTATGAATCCTGGTGCTGATAGACCAGTTCTAATTGCTTTCTATAGGTAGTGTAGAATGTGCCAGAATGTATGAGCCTGTTCTTCTGAAGATCATACATACAGGGACAGTGTAGAGCCAATACACAAGTCTTGGCTCAGGGCACCACTTTACCCTGTCTGGCTGTTCTTCTGCAGGTAATATATACAGGGCAGTGTAGAGCTATTCCACAAGTCTGGCTCAGGCACCACCTTTAACCATGGTTGGCTGATTCTTCTGCAGGCTAATATAAAGGGCAGTGTAGAGCCAATATTGACAAGTCTTTTGTGTCTTTTTTAATGGCTCCGGCATCACCTTTTTACCGTTGGTCTGGCTGTTCTTCTCTTGAGGTCTTATATACGGGCAGTGTAGAGCCAATACCACAAGTCTGCTCAGACACTCCACCTTTAACCTGGTCTGGCTGATCATTCTGCAGGTCATTTATTTATACGGTGCAGTGTAGAGCAATACCACAAGCCTGGATCAGGCACTCCACCTTTACTCTGGTCTGGCTGTTTCTTCTGCAGATCATACTTACAGGGAAGTGTAGTGCCAATACCCACACGTCTGGCTCAAGGCTACCACCTTTAACCCTGGTCTGTCTTCTGCGGTCATACATACAGAGGCAGTGTAGAGCATACACAAAAGCTGGCTCAGGCACACACCTTTACTCGGTTGGCTGTTTCTTCTGCAGGTCAGTACATACAGGGCGCCAGTGTAGAGCCAATACCACAAGCTGGCTCAGGCCGACCACTCTTTACTCTTGGTTGGCTGTTCCTCTGGCAGGTCATACATACAGGGCGTGTAGAGCCGAATACCACAAGTCGCTGGTATCAGCACCACCTTTACCCTGGTCTGGCTGTTCTAGCTGTTTTGCGCTTAGATTGGCGTCAAAGAATTATAAATGTGTCTACTTCTACGAATGTGATGTGACGCCCCCAGAACGCCCATAATCTTTGGCGCATTAACCCCTTAACGTACTTGGACGGAATGGAGTGTCTGTCAGGATCGAATGCGAACTCTAAAGCAGAGTTCGCATTGCGTTCGGAGAGCGGATGTCAGCTGTATATAAGTCTGACATCGCTAGCGTCTGGCCCGACCCGAGTTAAATCGGGAGGGGGGGGCGGTTAACCTCTTAATTATCGCAAACTAACTAAGATGAGACGCAGGAGGGAGATCGTTCGATCCAGTGCAGCTCCTGCCTTCCTGACAGACGCACATAGGGCATGTAGAATGCTTCCGGGTTTGTCTGTGTCGTCACGATGCCCGGCTGTGCACCTGTGACTGACTGTTGTCATAGCGTAAACCAGTCATAGCAACAAGCTATGCATTGATTCCTTATTGAATGGGAGATCTAAAGATCTCTCATTCAAAATCCCCTATGGGGATAAAGTAACAACTATAAATGTGAAAAAGTAAAAAAAAGTGAAAAACATGTAAACTCTAACACGAAAAAGTAAATCATTAAAAAACACTGTACACCGCCATTTTCCCTTAACAACGGCTATTGCCCAAAATTAAGATCAAAAATAAATAAAGTACCCGCATTTGGTATCGTCGCGTGCGTAACGAACCTGCCCTCTAAAATCTGCTCATGTTAATTTACCTACGCGTGCAACGCGTAAAAAAAACAACAAAAAATAAATATCACAGATTTAAGATTTTTGTTCACTCCCGCAGCTCATAACAATGAGATATTAATGTGATAAAATCGCCTATAAACGCCAACATTGTACATATTTAAACGTCACATTCATCCCGCAAAAATATTAAAAACTCCTAACAAAGCCCTGTATACGGAACAAATAAAAAAGTTTATGGGCTCTCTCAGAAGATAGCGAATGCATAAATATTCTTTTACACACAAAAAACACTTTTTTTTATTTAAGTGCTCAAGCATAAAAAAAAATATATATATTGGGTTATCGCCATAATTGTATGACCTCACAGAGTAAAGCTAACTCTATTACGGATAATGAACAGTGAGCGCTGCGTTTAGAAATAAAAATAAAAAAGAATACTAGGATTGCAGTATTTTCTTCCTCTGCCTTCAAAAACGGATTATAAAACTGATCTCAAAATTCTTGTCCCCCAAAAAGATTACTACAATTAAAAACGTCCACCTCATCCTGCAAAAAACAGAGCCTGTATACAGCTCCATACACAGAAAATAAAAGAAAGTTAGGCTCTCAGGGACTAGGCGATGCAAAATGTGTTTTCCTGTTTGAATAAAAAGTTGTTTTTATTGTATAAAAAGCAGTAAAAAATAAAACAACTATACAAATTGGGTATTGCTGTAATCGATCGACCGCCTGAGTAAACGTGCATGTCATATCTAACGCAGAGTGCCGCAAATAAAAATTAAAAACACTACCAGGACTTGCTGTTATTTTGTTCAAAACGCCTCACAAAAACCTTAATAAAAATGTGAACAAAGGGTTGTATGCACCCGCAATATAATGGTATAAATAAAAGCATCAATTCACCCCGTCAAAAACAAGGCCCTACAACAGCTTCTGCACACCAGCCAAGATAAAAATAGTGACTGTCAGAATCAGGAGCAACATAAAAACACAATTTTTTATAGACCTATTTTATTGTGTAAAGTAATAAAACATAAAAAAACTATATAAAAGATATTTATTCACCATTGCAATTGTACGACCCCTCATAGTAGAGTGTTCACATCATTTAACTGCACGGCGAACGCTGTAAAAATTGAATCTCCAAAAACAATGTGGGGAAACTTGCGTTTTCCCCCAACATTTTCATGGGCCCAATGCTAAAAAAATAGATGGAACACCTGTGCACCCAAAATGCACAATACACCCCTAGATGAGATCCCTAGGAGGGTGTGTGAAATCTTAAAATGGGCGACATCTGGAAGGTTACCTGTTCTGGTACTTTAGGGGCTTGCGCAATGCGACATGGTCCCCACCAATATCTGTGCTCTCCAAAAAGCCAAATAACACTCCCTCCCTTGTACGCCCTGCCATGCCGCCCAAACAGCAGTTTACACCCCACATGTAGGGTATTGCCGAAGACTTGGAAGAAATTGCTTATACGCAAAGTTTTGGGGTGTTTTTAACTGGATTCTCCTTGTAAGAATATGAAACATTTTAAGCTAAGAATTGCAGATTATTGGAAAAAAAACATTTTTTACATTTTCATCAGCTAATGCTAAAAATTTTTTTGTGGAATCACCTGTGGGTCGATATACTCACTAAATCAACCTGTATATTATACCATTAAGGGGTGTAGTTTCCAATCATGGGGTCTTTTTAGGGGTGTAGATTAAGTTTTAGCACCTTAGGGCCTTTCAAAAATCACTGAAATGGCGCATAAATAAAAATTGCATGAAAATGAGACATCTGAGTCAGTAAGGTGACTACCTTCCATATTCTGGGGCGTATGTTGAAGCCTATAGCGCACTAGGGCAACATATGGGATATTTCTAAAAACGGCAGACCTGGGGTAAATATATATTAAGTTGCATTTACCTATCACTTTACCAGTATTCCAATGAATATGGATAAAATATTGAAAATCTGCAAAAAAAAATAGTGAAAATTTTGACATTTCCAACTCCACTTCTGCTTTAATTTCTGTTGAAATACTCTAAGGGGTTGTAACAATACTTTCCTAATACAATGTTGTAAATACTTTAAGGGGTCTAGTTTCTTTTAGAAGGGCATCATTTATGGGGGTATCTAAACATACAGGCCTTCACAGTCCACGTCAGAACTGGAATGGTCCCTAAAAAATGTACTATTGCTCAAAATTTCTTGAAAATGTGAGAAATTACTACTAAATTTCTAAGCCCTTAATGATATTAAAAAAAAAAAAAAAGGAACATTAAAAAATGATGCCAACCTATATGTGGACATATGGTAGATGTAAGTTATCAAACTATTTTGGTGGTGAATAATTATCTCATGCAGAAATTTTTGAACTTCATAAAATCACTAGATTTTTTTAATTTTTCATGAAATTTTGATATTTTTCACAAAAAAACAAAGCTTGTATGGATAAAATTTTTCTTACTAACGTAAAGCACAATGTGTCACGAGAAAATACAATCTCTGAATCACATGGGATAGGATAAAAAGTGTCAAAAAGTTATTCTCACATAAACGTGAACATGACAGATTGTCAAAAATTAGGCTGTGTCATTAACCCCTTAAGACAGGGAGTTTTTTTTGGTACACGGGTTCGTTTTTCCCTCGCCCTCGCATTTGAAAGCTACATAACTCTTTTTTATTTTCCACCTACATAGGACCATGAGGGCTTTTATTTTGCGGGACAGTATGTCACTTTCAAAATGGGTGTTATTCACATATACTATAGAATATACTGGGAAACCGCAAAAAAATTCCAAGTGGGGCAAATTGTGAAGAAAATTTATTTTCGCCATGTTTGCGTGGGTTTTGCTTTTACGGCGTTCAATCTTTGGGTAAAGTTATAATGTGTTATCTGTATTCTGTAAAGGTTGTTTACGCATCCGCAATACTCCAAACATGTCTGGTTTCCGTTATGTTTTGGTAACCGTAAGAGAAAAATTCCAAACTTTAAAAATTTTGAATTTGCGCCAACAGCGCCATTTGTGTACCAATAACGCTTTTTTGTACTAAACACCTACGGACGTCAGTGAGGGGGCATTTTTTGTGGGCTGAAGGTGTACTTTTTATCGCTACGTAGTTTGGTAATTGCATGCGACTTTTTTGATCATTTTTTATTCCATTTTCTTGAGTGAGTAAAATGGACCAGAAAAAAATATAAAAAAAAAAAAACCGCAATTTTGGCGTTGGATTTTTTATTCTTTAGCGGTGTTCCAGCGTACGGGATAAATGATGTTTATTTTTATTAGATCGGACTTTTTCGGATACGGCGATGTATTCTGTCGCGAAGAAATATTGTGTGTAACTTTTTATTATTTTAATGATTTTATTTGTAAAATGGGGAGAAGGGGGGGTGATTTGAACTTTTAATACTTTTGTTTTTTTTTGTATTTTTAAAACTTTTTTTATTTATTTTTTTTACTGTACTTTGGGGCCCCCCTTTTGTACTAGGTGGCCATGTTAATAAAAAACCAAATTGCATGCATAGGTATGCATTAGGGTGTAAAAAAAAATTTGGCAAATTCCCCCCACTTCCGTCTCCGGGGGGAAGGGGGGAAAAAACCGGCCAGGGTAAGTAAAGGGGCCCCCCTTTTTTTTTTCAAAAAGCTCCCCACTACCTTTCCCTTGGGGGGGGCCGGAAAACCGATCGGCGTTTTTAAGACCCCGGGGCGGCTATTTTCCGCGGTGTTAAGGGGTTTAAAAAACCGCCAAACCCCCTTAGCGGCCCTGGGCGTACTTACCCCTTTTAATTTTAAAAGGGGTTTTAAGGGCCAAAATTTGTCGGGGCCTTTAAGGGGGTTTTAAAAATGTCTTTTGTTACAAAGAAATTTTTGCCCAACTTTTGGGGAATTTGCCCCTTTTCCCATACATTTTTTTTGGGCTCAAATTTACATAAAATTTTACTCCCGCCCCCCATTAAAACATTCCCCCTTAGTTATCTTATAACTTTTTTATTTTTTTAAGACATGGATTTTTTTTTTAAAAATTTAATGTTTAAAAAGATGGATAATGGGATAATAATTAGGTAACTTTATAAAACCCTATATATGATAAAATATATGGATAGAAGATAGGAATAGTAAAATAGATAATAATATGGGATGGATAGATAGAAATAATAATAATAGTTAGATAATAGAAAATTTTGTTTTAGATAGATAGATGATAGTTTAAAAATGTATTTTATCAGTTTAAAAAAGGTAAATAAAAAAGTTTGGATGGGGGAAACCATAAATATATATTAAAACCGGGTTACATGAATGGGAAAAAAGTTATAAAAGGGTTTAATATTAGAATTTTTGATGATGATAGAAAAAGAATGAAATTTTTTAAAAACAAAAAAAAAAAAAAAATTTCGCACTTTTTAAAAACCCCAAATACATACAATGGGGGCCAGGGAAAATGGTCCACCAACCCTGGGGAATTATTAAAGGGAAAAATCCACACACTCCTTTTTTTAAAAAGAAACTTGTGTCCTTTATTCCCCCGGGAAATTGCGACTTTTTTAAAAACCCCTTTTAGTGGAGTTTTTTCTCAAGTAAAAATAAAGGACGCAATTTCATTCTAAATAAAGTGTTTTTTTTTTTCCGTTTAGATAATAATGGGCATGGGATAGATAATAGATAATAATAGATTTTGGAAAGTTTAGATATAAAGATAGATGGATAGAAGTAATATATGATAGTTTAATGATAATGGGGGATAGTTTAAAGAAGGGAATAGAAAATTAGAAAATATGGGATAGATAGATAGGGGATAATAATATAAATGAAAATAGATAGATTAAATATAGATAGATTTAATAATAGATAGTAGATGGGATAATTGAGATAGATATGAGATAGATAGAAAAGGAAAAAGTTTAGATAGATTGAAATAATAGATAGAAGTAGATATGGGATGGGTTTGGGATAGATAAAAATTGGATAATAGTTTAGATAAGATGATAGTTTGATAATAGTTAATAGTTATGGGATAGATAGATAAAAATTTTTGAGATAGATATGGATAGTAAAATATGCGTTGATAAAATAGTTTTGGATAGTAGATAGTTAATTAGATAGATAATAATATAGAAAATTTTTTGAGATAAATGGGGTAATATGGGTTTAAGATAAAATTTAAAGATAGATATGAATAGTAGATAGATAGTTAATGAAAAGAAGATAGATGGGGGGGGAATAGTTAAAGGGATAGATATGAGATAGTTTAGATAAAAATTTTAAAAAGAAGATAGATGAAAATAATAATAGATAAAAAAAAAGAAAGAGGGGAAATAAACATGCCATTATTCTTTAGGACTGAAACTTTTTAGTACATATGGCGAGGCAATTGAAATCTGGATTAATCGGCAGGTTTTCTCTAGTCTGTTCTCATTCCAATTCCATATCCCTGCATAAATATACTCATATAACTATGTCTTACAGAGATTAATTTTATACCCTTCAGAAGTCTAAGAACCGCTAATCCCATAAACATACCACTGCTAATGCCACCCACCTCTTGGATGACATTACATTAGGCATAGGAGGTCCTTAATTTACTAACCCCAGAGCATCAGTTTTTTAAAAGCTGATATTGTGGTAGAACTAAACCAAAGCCACCAATGTCAACTGGCAAAATGTATTGGAACGTCACCATACTTGTTAATCCTTTCAGTGCTAGGTCTCTAGACTTTTCTCTTGATATATGACTGTTAAACTTGAACCGGTCAAGTTAATGATGCAGCAAATCATGAGCTATTCAGCTCCTGCTGGTTGGTCTATTCTGAAAAGCTTTCAGGTTTTTCTGTGAGTTTCCATGAAAGCCATACATATCACACACTCTAATTAAACGCCTGAGAGCCAAGTACACGTGGAAATGAAGCAATTAAATGCAGACGTTGTATTTGAAACGCCCACACTCTCACATGAGTCACAAAAGGTCTAGTTGTAAATTGCAGAGAGATTTCTGCAGACAACATAAGCCTCCATCATTTGCCGACCTCCCACAGAAAATTGCCACATGGGACATATCATCCATGTCTCTGGGCCAACGGAACCAGTGAGCTCATAACTATAGCCTGGAAGTTAAAGAATTAAAAGTTTACAGAACCCCTTTTTTGCCAATTAAAAAGCAAAAATAATAATAACATAATTGAAATTTCCACATCCATAAAAGTCTGATCTATTGAAATAGAAAAGAAAATATCCAATGCCAAAATTGTGTTTAGAATAAAAAGTGATCAATAAGTTGTATATATCCTAGAATGGTAACAATAAGACTCCACTTCAGCTTGCAAAAAATAATCTCTCACTCCATAAACAGAAAAATAAAAAAAAGAGAATGGAATGTGAAGCAAATTTTTTTTTAGTAGTAAACAAATGTCACCTTAAGGTTTTTCTTCACATTTCACCCCACAAATTTTTTTTTTTTTTATTTTTTTTTGTTTCCCATTTTACAGTAATTATGGTTGTAAAATGTTCCAAAAATTTTTTTGTATTCATTTTTTTTTACTTTTCCCAAATTCAATAAAAATTAGGGTGATTTTTTAATATAAATCGTTGTAAAAATGGGGGTTTGGATGGGGGGGAAATTTGGTTTGACGGGGAACGAAGAGGGGGAAAGTGGGGGGGGCGGGGCACGGGCCAAGAAAAAGGTTCCAATAAAAAAGGGTTTTTGCAAGCTCGGGGGGGCCCTTTTTTCTGTTTTCGTCCCAAGATTTTTGGCCTGGAGTTACTTTGGGGAAATTGTGAAATTAAGGGGGCCTTAATTTTTTAAAACAGGAGTTTAAAAAGGGGCCGGCATTTTTCATATAATAAGGGGAAGGGCAAAAAAAGGGCAGGAAAAAGGGGTCCCAAAGGGGCCAAGTTTTGTCATTTGGAAGGGGGGTTTTTTAAAAACATTTACAGGATTTCCAAGACAAAAGGATTTTTCCCAACATCAAACAGCACTCAAGTGGGAAGGTTGGTCAAAAAGTTTGAAAAGGGAGGGTTCACTTTAAAAATTAAAAGGGATAAAATTTGAGGCCCGTTGTAAAAAATTAAAACCCAATAAACCCCATTAATAAGCTAGAAAGGGGTTTTGGGTGTGCCCCCCCTTTTACCCAAATGGGGGGGATTCGTTTATTTATATTTAGCAAGCCTTCACAGACTTAACAGGCCCCTCCCCACCCGGGAAGCTGATTCCCCTTTAAATTTTAAATTTTCCTTTTTTTCTTTTATCCCTTCCCTCCCAAAAATTGGGAGTTTATAAAATAAACTTTTAATAAAATTCAATCATTTTTGGAAAAAATTTTTGGGAAAATCCGGAGAGTCCAACCTTTAAATTTTCCCCAAAATTCCCCAAAAAACTAACAAAATTTTTTCCATCTCCCAAATTCCCGAAAGAGGGTCCTCTAAATACAAAAGAGATCCCCTTTAACAGGGGTCCCCCCGGGGCCATTTACCAATAGGGGGGGCCAGTGGGGGCCCTTTTATTACCTGTGGCCAGAGTTGCACCTGGGTTTCCCACCCAAAGGGGGCCCTATTTTTCCCTAAAGGATCCCTTTTGTACCGGGGTTAAAAACGTCCCCCCCGAGGAGGTTTATGTAGCCGAATCCCCCAAATTCTACAAATAGCCGGGAACCCCAAAATCAACTTTTCCCAAACCCCGTTCCCCTTTTCCAGCCAGGGGTCCCTTTCCCAACTTCAAAAAAGGCCAGAGAGTGCCCCCTTAACCCCCTTGTCCCGCCAAAAAGAGTGTCCAAACAATAACAAACCCTATTTTTCCTTTTCCCAGCCGGGAGAGTCCCCCTTTAATTTCCCACCAATCCTAAAAACCCACCCAAGAAAAGCCCCCTTCCCCCAAAATTCCCCACCAATTGGTAACCTTTCTACGGGCCAAGAGCCCCCGAATGTCCCGCCAAGGTGGCCTCTACAATTTTCCACCCGGGAAAAGGCCCCCCAAATAATTTCCCAGAGAAAGTGCTCATCCCCGCCCGAATTGTTTTCCAATTAAATACCAGCCAAAAAGAGATGTCCTAACGCCGGAAGGTGGGGGCCTCCAAATCCCTTTTTCCAGCCAAGATTTGCCTAAAAAAAAACCCCAAAGTAAAAAAATAAAGGTTTAAAGTCCCTTTCCTTTTTCGGCCTTTGCCCTGCCAGGGCCCCCCTCTCCAGCCAAAGTTTCCCCTCAATTGCCCACCAGAGAGTTCCCTTTCTACAATGTTGCAAGAGTGCCCCTTTAAACAGTTTCGAAGCCTGCCCAGAAACAGAAGCCGGGGTTCCCCCTTTTCCCTGTCCCAAGGGGTTTGTCTTTTAAACCAGTAGAGAGGCCTTTTTTCCAGTCCAAACTGTTCCAGCCTGGTGAGGGGCTTTCCAAATTTCCCTTTTTCCAAGCCCAGAGATTTGGCCCCCTCTCAAAAACCCCAGAAAGTGCTTAATAAAATGCCCAAAAGGAGGGGTTCCTCAACTTCCCGCCGTGGTGCACCTCAACCAAAATAAGCCAAAGATAAAATTTTTGGCCCGAAGGGTCCTACCCAATTTTTGGGGGCCGAAAGGGGCCTACTTAAGAAAAGGGATGGGGGATTTGCCCTACAATTTCAATTTTTCCAGCAGGGGGGTTGTAGGGGCTCAATCAACTTTTAACCATGGGTGATCTTAACTGTTGCCAGGAGTCCTTTTAAAAAAGGGTCCCAGAAAAGGAGAGCGCACCCAATAAAAGGGGGCCCAGCCAGAGGGTCCCAATCCATTTTCAATCCGCCCAGAGAGTGCCCCTCATCTTAAAAAGGATTCCCCAATCACAAACCGGGATTGTGTCTAACCCCAAACCTTTTCCCAGCAAAAAGTGCCTTTTCTTACTGCCCAAAAACCCGCCCCAAAATAACTCTTTAACAGGGGCTTGCTTAAGAGAGTGCCTCCTTTAAAAAAATTAAAAAACCCAAAGAGAGTCTCCATCCCTTTTCCCCCGGGAGATTTCCCCCAAATCCCCTTCCCACCCAAAAGGAGTGCCTCCTTTTTAAACCCCGTCCCACCCCGAAAAAGGCCCCTCCCGCCACCCGGTGTAAAAAAATCCCCGGGAAAGAGAGTGACCCCAAATAAAAGGTCCCAGCCAAGAGATTCCCCTCTACAACTTGCCCCTCCGGGAATGTAATTTTCCCGGGAGAGTGCCTCCAAAAATTTTCCCGGGCAGAGTGCCCCCTTTTAAATCCACCCAGGGGAGTGCCTCCATAAAAACCTGCCCCAAACCCCGGGGTTTGCCTCCTTTTACGGGGAAAAGCCAGGATTTCCCTCCATATACTACCGGGCCAGAGGTGCCTCCTTTAAAACCCCAGCCAGAGATGTCCTACACCCAAATTGTCCACCCGAAAAGTGCCTCCTTTCAATTCCCAGCCAGAGAGTCCTCCCTCAATTCCAGCCAGAGATTTCCTCCAAAAACTGTCCCGAAAAAGAGCGCCCCATAAAACCAATCCCAAGCCAGGAGGTGCCCCCAAATATACAGTACAAACCCGAGAGTGCCCCCTTAAACTGTCCCACCCCAAGGGGAAGCCCCCCATCAACTGCCCCACCCAGGGGAGTCCCTCCATCTACAAAAAAACCACCCCCGAGAGTCCCAAAATTAAACCCTTGTCCCAGCCCAGAGAGCCCCTTCCCAAAGTACCAGAAAGAGGTCCCTCCAAAAAAATGCCCCAGAGAGAGTCCCCTCCAATCAACGCCCCACCCCCAGAAGTCCCTAAAAACCACAGGGAAAAAACCCCCCCACAGGGATCAAATGTAAATTCTACAGGGAAAATTTTCCAACCCAAAAGGGTTTAAAGTTTTGGTAAAATTTTTAAAAGGGACAAACCCCCCACCCATCGGGGTGTGAGCTAAAAAATATGTTTTTTCCTTTTTCCCTAAATTATCGAAAATTCTCCATCCCCTTTCACCCTTTTTGTTTACCCCCAAAACCCCTGGGCTGGACAAAAAATTCTACATTTCCCCTGCATTCTCCCCTCACCCCCTTCTGTTTGCCCCCCAACCCCCCTTTAAAATTTTAAATTGCACTCCTTACCAAAAAAAAACCCTCCCAAAAATACAGTTTTCCTACCCAGGGGGAAAACCCTTCACTGCTCCTTCCCTGGCTTCTGGGGGACTTATCCCCCAACCCAGGGCCCCCCAAAGCACTTTCCCCAAACCTTTTGCCCCCTCTGCCCTTCGAAAAGTTTTATTTAAACCCTTACAATTTTGATTAAACCCTTAAAAAAAAAACCGATACACTCCCTCGGGCCCCCTGCCCCCCCCTATCCCTCTTTTGGGAAGTTTTGGGGAATGCCCGGTCTGTATTTTTAAAAATTTTCATACATACTAAAATTTTTTCCTTTTCCACGCAACCTTACTCTTCCGGGGGTCTGACTGAAACTGGCTGCCCCCCTCTGACACTTTCTCCCCTGAGCACTCTCTTTTAGCGGCCCCCCAAAATTTCCCAAAAACCCCCTTCCCCTTTGGGTAAACAAGCAGGGTTTGGAGGGGTCGGCCTATCCTGTCGGGTCCCCTTGTTCTTTGTCCCCCCCTCCCCCTCGGGCCTTTCCCCTCACCTTTTCCTTTGAGGTGCACTCTGTCCGCATTTCCCCCCCTCCGACTTCCAAGTGGCTTTTTGTTCCCGACCCCAGGCCCTCCCACTGCCTTTTTGCCCAACTTTGTTTCCCTCCAATTTTTTTCCCCCCAAATCCCCACATCATCATGGGAGATTCAAAATCCCAATGACCCCCCCCCTTTTGTGCCAAAAAAACCCCTTTCACTCTGCTTTCCTTTGACCTCTCCCAGTGGACCTCAGGAGCCCTCACAAAGGGGAAAACCAAAAGGCCCTATTTTTCACCCCCCTCTGCCCCCTATCTGACTTCTAAAAAATCCCCCCGCCCCATATCTGCCCGCAACCCTGCTTCCCTTCTAAAACCATCTAAAACCCCACCTGCCCCTTTCCTGTCTAATATCCTGTGGGACCCCAAACCTTTAAAAAAAATTAATTTTTTTTTTCTTCCAACTTTTTTTTTTTTACTCTTTTTTTTCCAAACCTTTTTTTAACCATAAAAAAAATCCTCCTTTATTGCCCAAAAAATACACCAAACCCCCCTTTTTTCCAACCCAAAAAACCACCAATCACCCCAAAAAACCCCTTTAACCCCCAACCCCCCCTTTTTTTTTCACCCCAACCAACCAATTAAAACCCAAAAAAAACCAAACCCTACCCCAAACCCCCTAAAAAATTTTCCACTTATTACTTCCCCTAAACCTTCCTTACACCCTTCCCAAAATGCCGATTAAAAAAAATTACCCCCCCCTTTTCCCCTTTATTTTATTTTAAAAACAATCATCCCCATTACATTTTATAATTCCACTCCCCTCCCCCCCCCCCCCAACCCCAGGAAAATTTCAAAACAACCCCCCTCCCATTTTTCCCCCCCCCAAATTTCCCACAACCCCAAAAAAGAAACCCAATTTTAAAATTCAAAACCGGGGCTAAATCTTTTTTTGGGGTTTCCACCCAAAAAAACCTTTTTCCTCCCCTTCCTCCTTTTTAAACCAAAACCCAATTTTTCCTTTTCACTTTTTTTCCCCAAAAATCCCCCCAACACCCCCCCAGAGAAACTTCACCACTGTCCCACCACCCTAATCTCCCTTGAAAAAACCCCCCCCCCCCCCCCCCTTAACTGTTTTTTCCCCCCCCGGCCAGTCAAATTTTTTTGGAAAAAGGCCTCTCCTTTTCTTATGCCCCCCCCAAAATTTAAACCTCACTACTGTATTCTTGTTAAAATTTTTTTTACCCCATCCCCACCCCCCCCCCAACCCCCCCCCCCCCCAGTACCCCAAGTGCCCCTTTACCCCCCCCCCCCACCCCCAAAAACCCACCCTTTTTTTTTCAACCTTTCCTTAACTCGGGGCATCTTCCCTTACCTTTTAAAACATGTTTTTTTTTTTTTTTTTCCCTCCAACCCTCAAAAATAAAACCCTTAAACCCCTCCTCTCTGCCCAAAACTATCGCCCCTTTCTCACTCCTCCCTTTTGTTTCCAAAACTCCTGGGAGCGCAGTCTTTCTTCAGCGGGTCCTCCCACCTTCTTCCAACTCTTTTCTTGCCCACTACAATCTGGTTCCGACCCCCATTTCTACCGAAACCGCCCTAACCAAAGTCACAAAGGGGACCTAGAAAATGTAAAGCCTCATCCCCATTTCTCTGTGCTCCCCTTTTTGACCTTTTCCTCTCCCTTTTGGGACACTGTCAAACCATTCCCTCCTGTAAAAACCCTTCCCTCCCTCGGAATCAAGGGATTTGGGCCCCTTTTCCTGGATCCCCTTTTGTACCTCCTGGATCGGGACTTCAGTGCCCTCATTCTCGTTTCCCCTCCCCCCCGGCCCCCTCTTTTGGGTTTTTGCCCCTCAGGGGTCGTCCTAGGCCCTTTTTTTTTCTTCTCTTTTAAAATTTGGGCCCCTTTTGGGGCACCTTTAGCATCACAGGGCTTTAAATTCCCACTGTATGCGGGACGAAAACCCAAAATCTACATCTCCGGCCCGGTAAAATTTTACCCCCCCCGGATCCCTGAGGGTCTGTCCTCCTTTTCCCTTCCTTCTTCCCCATCACGTCTCTAAAACAAAATTGTGGAGAAAACAAAAAATCATCATCTTTCCACCCGTCCAACTCTAACCCCCGCCCCTGTTCTCTATTTCAGTCAAAGGCTTTTCACTCTCACCTGTTTCCCCAAGTCCGCTGCCCTTGGGGTAATCCCAGACTCCCCTCTTTTTTTCAAACCAAACATCCAAACCCCTTTCCTCTGCCCCCCTCTCCCCCTGAAAAAAAAAATCTCCCCGCATCCCCCTCATTCCTCAAAAATATGGAACTACAAAAAAAGCTGGTCCCTGCCCTTGTCAATTTTACCGCTAACTACTGCAACATCCTTTTCTGTGGGCCCCCCGTCTTGCACCCTTTGCTCCCCTCCCCAAACCCTCCCCAAATTTTGCTGCCCAGTCTTATCACCTCTTCCCCGTACTCTCTGCTCTCCCCCCTTTCCAATCCCTTCACTGGCTTCCCCTTGCCCAAAGAATTCACTTTTTAAGCTCTAACCATGGTCCTAAAGGCTCTCCAAAGGGCCTCTCCCCCCCATAATCTCTGCCTAATTTCCCAAAAATTCCCCTCACGCAATCTCCGCTCCTTTACGGACCCCCTTTTCCCCTTTCTTTCCCCCTTTTCGCTCCTAAAACCCAACCCCCTCTCCAAGAATTCTCCGGGGCTTCACCCACATTTGGAATCACTGCCCCAACACCCTCAGGAAATTTCCCCCACTTTCCCCCGCTTTTTAAAAGGAACCCTGAAAAAACCCCTTTTTCGGCTTTCCCATTTAAACCTTTCAAATAACCTTTTTTGTTTACTAAATTCCTCCACAAACATTTTTTGCCCCCCAAACCTTCCCGTTCTTTCCCCCCCCTTGTAGATTGTAAAACCCTGGGGGTAGGGTCCTTCTCCTCTGTGTGCCAATTTTCATTAATCACTTATAAATTTTACTCGTTTTTTAATTATGTTATGTATTTAAAAACCCTTTGAATGTTTCAGCGCCCCGGAAAACAATGGCGCTTTAAAATAAAAAAAAAAAATAAAAAATATAAAGAAAACTAGAATGCCAAAAGGTCAAAAAAAAAATTTTTCATTGTTCCAAATTTTTTTTGAAAAAAAAAAATTGGGTTGCCCCGTAAAAACATATCAAAAAAGGTTGGGAAAAAGGGTTAACCCAAAAATTGGAAAAGTGATACTAATGAAAAAAAAGGGTGTTGTTTTGATTTGTCAATTAAGGGGTTTGGGGGTTTTCATGTCGCGTTAGGGTGCTTTCACAGGGGGCGTTTTTTTTATGCATTTTTTTTTCAGAAATGTACAGGATTAACTGGCCCCAGTGTGAAAGCCCCCTTTCTGCCCTACTGAAATTTTGCTAAAAACCCGGTGGTTTTGTAATTTTCTTGATTTTAGGTAAGTAAAAAAGGGGGCTTACAAACCACCTGCATTTAACAGAAAAAACATTTTCAGTAACGCCCAAAGTCAGAACCCAGCCAAGGGCCATAATGTGTGTAAAAAAAAAAGCATGTTAGAGAGTCTCCCAAAAGGTTCACCAATCTGTAAAAAAAAATGAATTTTAAAAAATTTTGGAACAATTTCTGGAAAAAAAGTTCTTCCCATGTAAAAAAATTTTAAAGATTAGGGGGACTGGTTTTGAATCTAGCCGTCGGGGGCGCAAATTTTTTTTTCCCCTTTAAGTGGGAAAGCTGCGCCTCATGTATGTCGGCACCCAAGGTGCGCTCATACATGCGGTGTAAAGTCCACCGCACCTCGCCAGTGTGTGAAGCGCAGTGCGGAAGATTCGCCGCCCGAGCAGGTGCGCTCATACATGCGGTGAAAAGTCCGCCGCGCCTCGCCAGTGTGTGAGGCGCAGTGCGGGACTTAGGCGCAGAAGGACTGCGCCTAACATGTATTCCGTTTCGAGACAGGCTGGAAAACAGCGAGAAAGCTTTAAACATGTTAGTGGAATAGCAAAAAGAGTTGTCTTTCAAAATGAATGAAGTGAAAATAAAGCGTGTCTAAAAACTATTAAATGAGTGAAAAAGTGGATCATTAAAAAAATTAAAGTAAAAAATATATAAGATCGCTCAAGAAATAAATCTTAGCTCTCAGCTCCGTGAGGCATGGAGTATGAATCAAAAAAATCTTTTTATTAGTGTAAAACATTTCTAAAAAAGCTAAAACCCTTCTAAAAAAATACAAAAAAAAAATCACTAACAAAAAATCAATAAGGGCGCAAATCGGGAAATTTGGGGATATTGAAAAACTCCCGGGGAAATAAGTAATTCAAATTCTGTAAGCACTTTTTTGGTGGGGAAAAAAACCAACCAATCAGAATAGGAGCGACAGTGACCCATTATAACCTATGGAAAGTTTTGCCAATAAAAGACAAGGGGGGACATTTCAAAATACGAAAAAAAGGCAAAAAATAGCTGATTGGTTGAATAGCGGGTGCTTGGCTTCCCTCAATCAGAGCGCGAACTACTTTTTTCCCCATTGTAGTCTATGAGAATGGGGGCCCCCTGAAATCTAGTCGTGCAGCATGGAGTATTAAAAATAAACGTTTTTTTTCAGTGTAAAACATTCTCTGTAAAAGGCAAAAACCCCTTCTATAAACAGACATAATAAATCACAAACAAGTTTTGTGCCGCCCCCGGCGTAATCGGGAAATTGCGAAATAGAAAATTCCCGGGGGAAATACATAATTCAAATTCTTGAAGCTCTTTATTGGTCGGCAAAAACCAGCCAATCAAATAGGACAAGTGACCCATTAAACAAAGGGATAATTGACCAATCAAATGAAAAGGGGGGGGGAAGTTAAAAAATACAGTAAAAAAGGCAGAAAAGACGATTGTTAGCCCAGGGGCAGATTGAATCCCCAAATCTTGTAGTGCGTCTATTTTGAGTGGACAAAAAGGCGCGATAAAGGGCGCCCTAAAAGTTATTACTGTCTAGGGGAAATATTTAGTACGTGAGGGGTTTGGGGGGAAAGAGGGGCTAATTAAAAAGGCGGGGTTTATTTGGAAAAAGGGGAGAGCGGCGCCCTCTTGGGGTTTTCTAATGCAATCTAAAATAAAACTCTTACATCTCAAATAAATGATAAGACCCAAAGTTTTCCCGATCTCTATATAAAATGATCAATAATATGGGGGTAACGAAAAAAAAACCAATAAATATAATTTTAAGGGTTTTCTTTTTTATTTCTTTATTTTCTTACCCAAAATGACAAAGTATGGGTAAACAAAATAAAAAATAAAAATGAACTCATGAATTAATTTTTATTAGTTTATTTTCATTACCCCCATATTATTGTTCTTTTTTATATACAATCGGCACAATTTCGTAGCTTATATTTGATTTGGCCATGTACAGTTTTTTTTTAATTGCATTAGAAAAACCCATAAGGGGCTCGCTCCCCCTTTGGGCCCAAATTTAACCCCCCCTCTTTTAACTTAGCCCCTTTTCCCCCCAACCAATCACGTACAGAATATTTCCCATAGACAGTAATAAACTTTTAGGGCCCCTTTTTTTGGTCCTTTCTTGCCCCCTTCAAAAATCCATCATATGATTGGGGGATTCTATCTGCCGCCTGGCCCAAACAATCAGCTTTTTTCTGCCTTTTTTACTGTATTTTGAACGTCCCTCCTTTTCATTTGATTGGTCAAAACCCATGGGTTATAAGGGGTCATGTCCCCTATTCTGATTGGTTTTTTTTTGCCGACCAATGAGAAGCGCTTACAGAATTTGAATTACGTTTTTCCCGGCATTTTCAAACCCCAATTCCTGAGTACGCCGGTCTCGGCGAAAACGTGTTGTTGGGGATTTATTGATTTATGTTTTTAAAAGGGTTTTTAGCTTTTTTTCAGAGAATATTTTAACCTAATAAAAACGATTTTTTGATTCATACTCCAGGCTCCGGGCTGAGACTTTTGCGTTTTTAAACAGGCGCCCTGGCACTTTTGCCCCAAATTCCATTACTTCTGCCACTCACCCCTCGGGTTTTTGCCACAGTAATATTGCTGTCGGGTTTTCAGGTGCAAGCCCCCCCCCCCCGAAAGATGCCTGGAGTTTTCGTTTGGGTCGTGCCCCAAGAAAGGGCCCCCTTCAGGTTATTATTTTATCCCAATTTTTCATTGCACCTGAAACCCCATGGCCACAGGGGGTTGTTTGACCCGTTTTTGCCAGAAAACAGGCGCAATTTCCCCAAACATCATGCGCCCCTTTGATATCCCCCCTCATTACCAACCATTTCACAAAAAATTCAAGGCATCTGGAAAATCCAGTGTGAAGAACAAGGCCAACATCAATACTGATGACTTGAGCTATGGGCATCCAATATTCTATTCTTGTCTTCTTCACATTTTACACAATGTTTATTTCCGGTGGATAAAGATCTGTCTTGGTCATGTCATGGACACATAAGGGTATGTTCACATGATGTATTTGCGGGACATATTTAGGCACGTAATTGTGCTGCACTGCGCCCGATGTCACCATTAAAAAGAAAAATTTGTCTGACAAACACAAGCCGTCATACAGAAATGTAGAAAATAAAAATGTATGGCTCTTTGAAGGAAAATAGCCTGCAGTAGGAAGGTGTTGAGGGGTTGTCCTATCTCACAAATTGAGGGCATATTCTATCTATATCCTGTCAGTGTTTGAGATGGGACAACCCCCTTTAAAGGGCTTAAGAAAAGCTTTTCATTGTTCTATAGAGACCTCACACATATTGCTTTATTCTAAAATATACGTCCTTTTACCCTTTTCATTTCAAATGTTACCAAAAAAGATTCAAACCAAAAAGGGGTGCTCTCTGTTAACAATATGTTACTTTGTAACCTAATAAAATATATTGTGCTATATTGAATACACATGAAAAATCTCAATAAACTCAATAAAAAAAGATTAAAAAAGGGGAAGAAATAAGTCAAAGTGAGCTATCCCACTGTATATATATATATATATATTTTTTTTATAATATATATTTTAAAAAATTTTATATATAATATATATTTTTATTTAATTTAAAATAAAACCACAAAATTTTAAAAAGATGTAGTTTGATAAGAATTTTGCAATTCATCTGTATCCACAAATAGCTGATATTGTGGTTTGTATAACATAGTGAGAACATATAGCATTCCAGAGTGAGAGGAAACCCAGCTGTGCCTCCAGCCTTGGCTTTCCCCCTTACAATTTCTCCGCACTCACTTTTTTTCCAATTGTTTTATTGCAGTGGAGTTGGATCACACTTTTAACAAGCAGCTATTTTGAGACGTGTGATAAAATTCTAAAGCAAAGACGGTTGAGAACAATGCAAGTGATAGGCTACACTGTCAAATGCCATATGAAGGCCTATATCCTCTGACCAGCGGGTATGTTTTTAAAAACTAAATTCATATAGTGTCCCTCTCTACATACCGTGCAATATTACAATCAAACTTCTGCTACATTCAAATGGGTTTCCAAATGTCAGCAGATAAAGGATATTCATTGTATAAGGCCCCATTGACATAGCTAAGCAGCCCAATCATAGTATTCATCAGGATACCATAAAAAATTTATCCCCAAGGATACTGTAGCCCGGGGGCCAATGGGGCCAATAAAAATTTTTTGGGGCAATAAAAACCCAATTTGGGCTACGTTTACCCCTATTTAGCGAACATACTCCGTTTTTGCATCAGACACAAAAGTGGGGTCTATCAAGCTTTTGGTCAGCCACAACCCAATCTTTTTTTCTAAATAGGACACCTACAGTCCAATTAGGACTACATGTGTCATGTAGAAGTCTAGGCTCTGCTGCGGCCCAGTTGCAGTATCCGTCAGGATACATTTTTACAGTATCGTGGCATATACCACCGAAGGGCTGCCAAAACACTATGGGAGAAATGTATGAATTCTGCGTGAAGACCTTCTAAATGCTTTAAGGTAGTTTAGACGGCCAAATGTATACCCGTTCTCTCAGTTCATACAAAAAAGACAAAAGGTAGTGCCAATAAAATCGGGGTCAGCAACCCCTTTAAAATTGGTCTGGCTGTTCTAAATGTTCTCTAAAATTTGGGTCAAAGAATCTTTTAAAAAGTGCCCACTTCTATAATGTGGTGCGCGCCCCCCAAAGCCCCCCCAAAATTAGGCGAGCTAAAAATGTCTTTGGGGTGGGGACGAGACCAAAACGGGCCAAATTTTTTGTACACCTGTTCATACATCTATAGAGCTGATCTGCTACAGCTTTTTGATGCCAGAATTCTGGCTCAGACCTATTCATACATGTCGCCCTATGTGAACGGGGCCTAAATTAACCATGGTTTACAAAATCTGTGCCTGCTGTTTTTTTTTATCACAGCTTTAATTTTATTGATTATTTCCTTTGGATAAAAATCTGTCCTAGTCATGTTGTAAAATAGACAAAATGACCATGTATTAATTTGCCACACGTGGAGCAGCCAACAGAGATCTTTTTCCTGTATAAATCAGTCCAATATAGTTGACAAAGGGGGCGTTGTCTACCGAGACTTCCCACATGCGCTGTGGTGACTGCTGGACTGTCTGCACTATATCCATATGATCTCCTAGCATGAGCTTATCTTGATCCTAAATTGTAAATCTACATCGTTTGAGGACCCGACCACTGCATTAAAACTTTGTTACACAGTTTTATAACGTTGCAATACAAGAGATATTGAAAAGCGTTTGAAGAAATGTTACAAAGTATCTGACTAAAATGTCTATACCATATTTGGTGCATGAGCGCTTGCAGCAGCAACTTAACTATATTGTGATAGACACAGCTGCTCAGCTTGTTATAGTAATTGAATTTGTGTCCTGTACTTAGCTGATCTCTTAGGCCATGTCCCCACGGCACGGGTTTTCGGCCAGTTTTTCAGACGGTTTGCGGTTTTGCAGACCGCCTGAACAACCGGCCGAAAATGAGCACAATTGTGCTCTATAGGAAACCCGTGCAGCAGTCCCCACTGCACGGGTTTTCCGACCGGCGTTTTTTCCGCCCGCGGGCCGCTCAAAATACATTGAGCATGTTCATTCTTCCCTTTCCCGGGTTTCCGGACGGAATATGAACACCTCAATGGGAGGGGGGGGGGGCGCCTGGTCGGCGAGGTCAGGCATGACGTTTTAAATTGTGATCTCTCACCTCTGTCTACAAGTGTCACCTGCTGCAGATGGTGTCACAAGGGGGCCTTATTTGTTCTGTGTCTATGACATTAGGGACGACTGCCCAAGTAGTTGGCTTGGGATCCCTTACTGAAGCTAGTACTTTGCTATAGATAAAAAGGCTCTCCTGTTAATAGGTGGGGTTCACCAACTTGATGAAAAGAAAGGGAGTTTTTCCCTCTTTCAGAAGCAAAAAGGGTTTAAATGATGAGGATAGAGATCAGGTTTTTAAATAGTGTGTATAGAGGTTAAGAGTTAGATATAATAAAAGTTACGTTTTAGTGTTTAATAGATAGAGAACTGATAGAGTTTAAGTTTGCCTATGGCAAAATAGTAAATATAGTGATCAAAAGTCACTCTTAGTTCTCTTGCGAGATTCCCAATTTTTTGGAGATTATGTGAAAACTTAATAAACACCCCTAAAAGACCCCATATTGGAAACTATGACTCTTAAGGATTAAATCCAGGGGTGTAGTGTGTATATTGACCTACAGGTGTTTCACAAATTTTTTTAGCATGAGGCTGTGAAAATGAAAAACATTTTTTTTACAACTATCTGCAATTTTAGCTGAAAATGTTTAATTTTTACAAGCATACCAAATTGTGTTATGCAATTTCTTCCAAGTTCAAAAAAGGACCACAAGAATGGAAAATACTTGACCTAAAATATACCTTTTAATACATACCTTTTAAAATATCTAATAGCACCTAAAATACCCTATCATAACAAAAACCTATACTAAATCCCTACCTATCAAAATAAAGGGGATCCCATCCCAATAGGTTTCCTTCCAACTTAAAATTTAAAGAGACAGCGCGGCGGTGATTTGTTAACACCGGGCGCTGACTCTATTTAAGCCCTGCCCTTTCCTATTACCCCTGCTGAATCGGTAATAGTGCCCTGTGCCTTGAGAGGAAGCGTTCCTATTGTGTCTTGCGTATTCTCTGTACCATACCGTTTTGCCTCCGTCCCTCGACCACGAACCCTTGCCACCTGTCCTGACCTTCCTGCCTGTCCCCGATACACTTGTTTTCACAAATTTGTCCCATGCCACACCTGGCCACCACGCAAGCAAGTCACTTCGGGGGTAGAGCCCTGGTTTTGTTCCGCCGCAGCAAGTCCACCCCACTTTGCGGGGGCTCTGGTGAAAAAACCGGAACCTACTAAGACTCCCCCCCCCTGCGGGGTTTCATACCATGCTGGGTGGTCCAGAGCTAAATAAGTAATGCAGAGCTCTTGCACTCAGCAGAGCAGTCGGTGCTGTGGCTTCCCCCTGGCGGCTGCCCGGGGGGTGTCTGCCGGGCCCCAAACTCCGGTTGTCCATGCCCACGAAATTTTTGGGGGGACCCCAAAGGCCTGCAGGGGTTTATCACCCATTCCTCCCCTTCACGTGGAACTTATGGTCGGCCATTCCCGTTGAAAGGTCCAAGGGGCCTTCGTGGTCAGTCTCCGTCCCTCTCTGGGGAAAATCGGTTGGGGGACTCCACTTTTGGGGCCGAGGCAAACGATCATGGCCGCCCGCCACATTTCTGCAAAAATTCTGCATGTCTTTGGGACCAAACCCGAAATCTTTAGTGAGCGTTTTGTTCAACCTGCAGAAAGGGGGCTCCTTGTAGGAGATACCCCTTTCAATTCCGACACTGGCTTCGGGAAATTTGCTTGGGGGAAAATGCAGCGTTGTGCGTCAGTTCAAGAGGGCCTTCCCCGCCAAATTAAGGAGCCCCCTCCCCCAGGGGCCCCCCGTTTTCTTTTAGTGAGTCATCCTTGGCTACTCATATTGACATACGCTTCTTGGAGAGACGGGAGGAGCGCCATCAAGAGCATAAACTGGTCCAGTCATGTCGTCTACCCCGTCTTGCGCCGGTGTTCCTTCGGCCTCCACTGCCTCCTTCACAGCCGCCAAACAAAGAGGCCCCTGCAAGTGGACAGGTCCCCCCCTAAATCAGCAAGAACTTACATGACGACGTGAGGAGAACTTGTGTCTCTACTGCGGCAGCCTGAACATTTCCGTAGGGGTTTTCCACTCCGTTTGCAATGTCCGGGAAACGTGTGCATCTAGACTTCGTGGGAGAGGCGTCCCTAGGTGTGAGCAACCCCTCTCCCGGCTATGTTGCC
Organism: Phyllomedusa bahiana; assembly: GCA_025379985.1. Lineage (NCBI taxonomy): Eukaryota > Metazoa > Chordata > Amphibia > Anura > Hylidae > Phyllomedusa > Phyllomedusa bahiana. Next base: position 237,230 of record JAODAL010000273.1, on the reverse strand, counting down.
CGGGTTTGACACAACAATTCCCGGAAACCGTTAAAAAGTCCACCTTCCTGGATTCAGGACGCCGGGAAATTTTTTAAAAAGCTACCCTAGTGATCAAGTATTCCCCCCGGTGGCCCCTTAGGGATTGTCAGCGGTGAGCTACTGAGTGATCCCCTCCTCTTTCGGACGGAAAAGGGGTCCCCCAAGTGGAGTTTTTCATAAGGAGACTCAATCTTCGTGTTTTCCCCCTTCTTCCTCGCAGTCCTCCTGGGGCTTCCGTGGCTGCAGCGTTTTCCCCCTATGCTCGTTTTGGAAAGACGGGCAAGTTATGTGTTGGGGTCAAGATGCCATCTTGCTGTTTATTGGCACCCCCGCCGGATGTCCCCCCTCCTCCACGGCCATCCCCCAAGCCTAACCGGGCCTGCTGTACCGTATAAGAATTTCCAGAGTTTCTTGAGAAACAAGCGGAAACCTTTCCCCCCATACCCTAAATTGCTCTATAGAAACCCCCTGCCTGGGGAAATCCCCCCGGGGTAGGGTCTACAATCTCTCCCCCCAAGGCTATGTCGGCCTCATTAAAGAAAAAAACATGAACGCTTTTATCCGCAAATTACCCTCCCGTGGGGACCGTTTTTTCTTTGGGGAAGTAGTATGGGCATGCGCCCCGTGATTTATTACCCCCGGTCTCAAAACAAAATCCCCATTAAAAACCTGTACCCATTACCCTTGATTTGAGCTCTTTGACCCCCTCCAGGGGGGGTCGAAGTTTTCCAAGTTGGGTTTCGGGGGGTTTTAACTCATTCGGGCCAAGAAAGGGGACGAGGAAAGAGGCCTTCAAAACCTGGATGGGCACTTCCCAGTATCTGGTGATGCCCTTTTGGCCTGTGCAACGTCTAGCATTTTCCCGGGTTTGTCAATGACATTTTTAGGATCTCCCGTTTTACCTGCGAGTTGTCTATCTAGAGACATTTTGGTCTTCTCACCCCATTGGGGTCCCACAGTCGATGTGCGCAGGTTCTGAGAGTTTGTGTGAAACCATCTCTATGCCCCAACTGGAGAATCCTCTTCCCCCCAGACCAGCCTCCCTTTTTGGGTATATTTTCTTGGACAAGGGTTTTGCAGATGGACCCCACAAAAAATGTTCCCGTCCCGCAGTGGCCCGACCCTTGGTTCCGGCCATACAACTTTCTTGGGGTTCGCCAATACTACAGGGAGTTCATCCCCCCTTTCTAGAAATTTGGGTTTGCACCGTTGTGGCCCTCCTAGGGCATGGCAAACCCTAAAATGTGGGGACCCCGCCCTGAAGAGGCCCCCCCCCAAGTGAAAAAAAGCCTTTGCCTTGTACCCCGTTTTGTCCGGATACACAGAGAGCCCCTTCTTTTTAGAATCGTGCCTCTTTGGGGGGCTGGAGTGGACCCCCCCAAAAAGGGGGGCCCAGGGCAAGACCCCGGGCCTGCGGTTTTTTTCTAAAAAACCCTTTTTTAGCCCTGAAAGGAACTACACCATCAGGGATCGGGAGCTGCTGGCCATCAAGCTTGCCCTGGAGGAATGGCGTCACCTCCTGGAAGGTGCTCGGCATCCTGTAAATATCTTTACCGACCACAAAAATCTTCTCTACCTTCAGACTGCACAACCTCTCAATCCATGTCAAGCCAGGTGGTCTTTGTTCTTCTCCCGTTTCAATTTTGTTATTCACTTCCTACTAGCAGAAAAGAACATCAAGGCTGATGCCCTTTCTCGTGCTTCAGACGTTATTGGAGAAGAGGCCATTCCTTGGCACATTGTACCCCCAGAATGTCTGATATACGCCATTCCCATAACCTCCAACGTGCACCCCCGGGTAAGACGTACGCGCGCCGTGTGCCCTGCGCTCTGGTTAAAGGTGCTGAAGTGGGGTCATTGCTTTGGAGTAGCCAGACATCCCGGGGTTAAAAATTCTTGTTCTCTGATTTCCCAGTTTTACTGGTGTCCTGATCTTGCTAAAGATGTGAAGGAATTCGTGGAAGCCTGTACCACCTGTGTCCGCAACAAATCACCTCGTCTTAGACCTGCGGTTTTGCTGCAACCTCTACCTGTTCCTAATAGTCCATGGCACCACATTGCTATTGACTTCATCACCGACCTACCTTCCTCTGATGGTAACACCGTTATCTGGGTGGTTACTGACCGCTTCTCTAAAATGGCGCACCTTGTTCCCCTGCCTGGTCTACCTTCTACTCCTCGTCTCGCCAATCTCTTTTTCAAACATATCTTCCGGCTGCATGGACTTCACCAACATATTTTTTCGGACCGGGGACTTCAAGATTTTGGCGGGGCCTCTGCTCGCTACTACAAGTTGAACTGGACTTTTCTTCTGCTTAGCACCCGCAATCCAATGGTCAAGTTCAAAGAGTGAACCAGGTCTTGGGTACCTATCTCCGCCACTTTGTATCTGCAAGACAAGATGATTGGTCTAGTCTGTTACCATGGGCAGAATTTTCGTATAATTCTCTGGAGTCAGACTCTGCTGGGGCATCCCCTTTCTTCATTGTTTTTGGTCAGCTTCCCCGTCCACCCCTTCTGCTGCCCTCTACTCCCTCTGATGTTCCTGCAGTGGATAATCTGGTCCGTGACTTATCTGCCATATGGAAGGAGACACGCCAATCTCTGCTCCCGGCCTCAGTTTGTATGAAGGTTCAAGCAGACAACCAGAGAAGACCCCCCTCAATCCTTTGTTCCGGGAGACAGGGTATGGCTGTCTGCCAGGAATGTCCACCTGAAAATTCCCAGCTACAAGCTGGGTCCCCTGTTTCCAGGCCCTTTTGAAGTTCTGAGACGCATCATCCCTGTGGCCTACACACTTCGGCTCCCTTCTACTATGCGCATCCCAAAGTCCTTCCACGTCTCCCTGCTGGAACCGGTCGTCCGCAACTGATTCTCTTGAAAGGTGGTTCCCCCGTCTCCTAAAAAAGGAGGATAACATTCTGGATCGGGATCTGTTAATCAGGTTTCTGCAAGCTAGAAAGAGGTGGAGGCCTAAGGGGGGGGTACTGTAACGGGTGTCCCCGCGACCCACGGGTTGTGCCGTGGGCAAACCTGCACCTCAGCTGCGTCCCCTACTGCGGGCGACGCCGTGGCCCGGTCCTCGGGCCGCGGGCGCACTCGCAGCTGTACTGGTTACTCACCTCACCGCGCTCCTGTGGCTTGCTGGGCCTAAGGGCGCGTGCGTGGTACTACAATTAAATTTAAAGAGACAGTGTGCTGGTGATTTGTTAACATCGGGCTCCGACTATATTTAATCCATGCCCTTTCCTATTACACCTGCAGAATCGATAGTGCCCTGTGCCTTGAGAGTAAGCTTTTCTATTGTGTCTTGCGTATTCTGTGTACCATACCATTTTGCCTCCATCACTCGACCACGAACCTTTGTCGCCTGTCCTGGTCTTCCTGCCTGTCCCCGACTATAAGCTTGCTTCACTAATTTGTACCATGCTACACCTCGGCCGCCACCGTGAGCAAGTCACATCAGGGGTAGCAACCTGGTAGCAATCCGCCGCAGCAAGTCCATCCCGCTTTGCGGCGGGCTCTGGTGAAAACCAGGACCTACTTAGACTCCGGTCCCTGGCGTGGCTTACACCATCGCTTGCGGTGGTCCCGAGGATCCACTACCACTGACCGTTACAAGGATTATCATAAAATGTAGAATTCTTCTAACCTAAAAAAAATTTAAAATCTGCAGTAATTTATTTGGAAACTTAAAGGAGTTGTCTCATTACGGGCTTCAGCCTGTCAGTGTCCCTGGTAAGTTGAACTGAGGGGCGTGTTTCTTGGTCTGTCTCTTCTGCTCCCTCTCCCCCCTCCCATCAGCACACAGGCAGCTACGTAACTTCTATACAGGGGGGGAGGGGGTTTGCTCTCAGAGTTCACCCTGTGTGTGCCTGCCTAGGTCTGTTACAGGAGAGGGCTGATCTATGAGTGTAGAGAGGTCTGTGAAGCTGCTGTGTATGCTAATAGAGCAGAGGGGATGCATGTGTTCCTATATCCCCTGCTTAGCTTACAAGTCCTCCACATCTCCAGCAACAACAAGGAAGTGTTACTATACTCAGGATGTCTCCACTAATACAGGAGAGCATAAAGTATTCACATGCCTGATCTGTACAGTATTAGTATAGTCACAGTTCCAAAGACATATCATGATTATAGTAACAGACAGGGTCACTGCTGTCACATCTATCTGTGTAGAGAGCAGGAGGAAGCAGGGACACACAGGGTTAATCCAGGCTGCATGGACACAGATGCCAGAGTCCTCCCTCCCCCCTCCTTCCACTCCAGAAGCATTCTGTGTGGGAGGGGCTCTCTGCTCCGACCTGTCTTCAAAGGTGATGAGTCATTCAGACCTGACAGCCAGTAAGATAAGGATCAACAGGTCTGCTACTATAGAGATTTGAGAAGCTGATGTAGTAATACTAACAGGGCTAGCTCAAAATCAGTAGGACATTTGTAATGAACATATATTGCAAAGCTGCTTGTTTATTAAAGATCTTTAAATTAAAACCCAATCATTGTAGCGAGACAACCCCTTTAAACTATGCCCCTGAAAAGTACAACTTCTCCTGCATAAAACAAATCCTCATAGAACTGCGTCAGTTTGAATACAAAAAAGTTATGGCTGTTAATCCACAAAGGACACAAAAAAACTACAAAATATAGCTGGTGACTGAGTACTTTTCAGGCTTGGGGCTTAAGGCTATGTCTACACTGCATCAGAGAAAAAACGGACCCAAAAGCAGCCGTTCTCTCTCTGATGCAGGACCGCGGCTTTTGTCTTCTCAGATTACAAATTACTGGCACTCGGTAAATGCGAGGATATTCAGTTGCTTATTAACCAAAGCTTATTGTGAATGAAACATAATTTAATGAGGATGATAATTGCTTGTAAACATGATTGGATAGAAGGTGATTATCATAAACCTAGAAAATGGAAGCCTTGTGAAATCTTGGGTAGTAACTAATACCCTTGGTAGTAAAAGCAGCCTGGGATTAGGTGTGTTTATATGTCTAGTTACCAACTAAACATACAGTACAGTAAATTACAGCATTATCTGCAGGTGGGAGATAGAGAAGAAAATGTATCCTGCAGGCTGTGAAGTGTATACATTATGCAAAAGTGTAATTATGGTTATGGATTTCTGCCACATGGAAACATATTCAGGATATTTACGGCTGTTATTATGTTAAACATATGACATCACTTCTAGATGTGGCCTACACAAGCATAATTTATTGATTTTATGTATCATCTGCTAGGCAGAGAAGGGTACAGAATATACCAGAAGACTATAATTAGTCCTCACTAAGACTATGGAGACACATCTGCACCCCACACCCAAGTGTGCCCTGCTGCTAAGCGTTAAAATAATAAGGTATTCACCATTTCTTTAGTCGGCAGGGGGTCACTCACTGTTTTATTGAATACCATATAAACCAATGTTAACAGGCCAGCACAATTATTACACTACTCCAGGGACTAAAATGGTATGGTGGACTGCTTGTGCGCAGGACTACCTTCAACTCTGCTTTTTCTTCTCAAGTAGCTGATCAGCCCTAAACACACAGGTAGTTGTCCTATAAATCTGCACAGCCGACTCTCCCGTACTCCTGATGCATAATCCCTGTGCAGCTTCTGGAGGGAAGAGCCGGCTGTCAGAAACAGCCGTGATCTCCACAGTGAAGGTTGGCACAGTTTATATTGGCCCATTTACACGGCACAGGACCAATACCGTGCCGTGCACAGGGCCGAGGAGGTGGGGGAAGGGGGGTCAATGAGTGGAGAAAAGCCCTCCCCCTTCACATTCACTTGCACATATTCTGTCTGAAAACCGGACGGAAGAATGTGCTTGTTGAATGTCTTTCGGGTGGCCCGCAGGCGGAAAACCCGTGCAGTGGGTACTGCTGCACGGGTTTTCCATAGGAGCCCGTTGTGCTCATTTTTGGCTGCAAACCCGTGCCATGGGGACATGCCCTTACCATCCTGATCGCTGTATGTAAAGAGCTCAATGAAAAATGTATATAGAGATCAGTAGGAACTAGGAAGTCTTCCAACTTCCTGCTTTCCAACCCCGGCAGTCATGTGAAAGCTGGTGCTGGGTAATTGCAGGAACTGCTGGGTCTTATCATACCCAAATAAATTCTGCAGTGAGTTCAGGGGGCTGTTTTTCCTTTGTAACTGAGCTAATACATCAGCAACAACAACAAAAAATATGTAAAAATGCTCCCTAGAAGTCTTTATCTGATCTTAACAATATGTAAAATAAATTAAATTACATAAACCCCCCAAAAAAGCCCAAACTGCAGCTGGAAGGCCTTACCCAGCACCTCCAAGCCCACGATCTTCCCCTTACATCAGCAATAGACGGGTCCAAATGCTTAAATACACCATCCTGCCTCACAAAAACACTATGGGGGACATGTATGAAAACTTTATAGGTCTAAGACTTTTTTTTTTTTTACCATAGCAACCAACTCCCCTTTAATTTTTTTCAGAGAAGTGCTATAAAATTTTCTGGTAGAGTCTATGCTGACCTTGGACTTGATATGAGACAGTGGACCAACACCAGTAGATGGTATGGATTCCCAAACCATCCCTGACTGTGGAAACTTCACACTGGACCTCAAGCAACTTCTACTGTAGCCTCTGATCTCTTTTTCCAGATTCAGTACTGAATTTCTGGTTTTCAATGGCTATAAGTAGAGATGGGCGAATTTCCCGAAATTCGGTTCGTTCACTTCGCCGAATTTCTCGGCAAAAAATAACTTCATTCCGAATTACTTCAGGACGAATCACGTTAAAAAACAGCTATTTCCCGGCTGCACAGAGCCTGCAGGGTGCCGTAGAACGTTGTGCCATGCTTAAATATGCAGAGGGAGCTTGGTTTGCTCTTCATACAATGTTGTGTTTTAGTATGACACGCAGATGACTGCCGCCGCTCTTAGAATCGCTTCACTCTAAAATTCCCTGGGCACTTTAGAGGGCAAAACTGACCAAAAAACTGAAGGGGGTATGTAGCTTGATAAAGTCATTGCAGCGACAGCTGGAAAAAAACAAGCTGAGGGCTCAGGTGGCAACATCAGTGAGTGTGGAGGTGACGGCGGCAGCCACAGCAGCATGAGGTCAGAGAGTGGCACAATTACATTCTGGAGGTGGCAAAAACAGGAGTAGGCCAAAGAGTGGCACAATGACACAGTGTGGAGTTGACGGCATCAACAGCAGCAGCAGCATGAGGTCAGACAGTGGCACAATGACATTCCAGAGGTGGCAAAAACAGGAGTAGGCCACAGAGTGGCACAATGACACAGTGTGGAGGTCACGGCAGCAGCCACAGCAGCAGCATGAGGTCAAACAGTGGCACAATGACATTCTGGAGGTGGCAAAAACAGGAGTAGGCCACAGAGTGGGACAATGACAGAGAGTGGAGGTGACGGCAGCAGCCACAGCAGCAGCATGAGGTCAGAGAGTGGCACAATGACATTCTGGAGGTGGCAAAAACAGGAGTAGTCCACAGAGTGGGACAATGACACAGTGTGGAGGTCACGGCAGCAGCCACAGCAGCAGCATGAGGTCAGAGAGTGGCACAATGACATTCTGGAGGTGGCAAAAACAGGAATAGGCCACAGAGTGGGACAATGACACAGTGTGTAGGTCACGGCAGCAGCCACAGCAGCAGCATGAGGCCAGACAGTGGCACAATGACATAGTGTGTTGGTCACGGCATCATCCACAGCAGCAGCATGAGGTCAGACAGCGGCACAATGACAGTGTGTAGGTCACGGCAGCAGCCACAGCAGCAGCATGAGGTCAGACAGTGGCACAATGACAGTGTGTAGGTCACGGCAGCAGCCACAGCAGCAGCATGAGGTCAGACAGTGGCACAATGACAATCTGGAGGTGGCATAAAACTGAGAGTCGACAGTGGCACAATGACATTGGAGTGGAGGTGGACGAGGGCAAAAGCAGAGGTCAGGAGGGAGGCTGCAAAAATGACAGGGGTGAAGTGGAGGTGACCGCAGCAGCAACAACAGCATCAGCAGCATAAGATCATAGAGTGGCACAATGACAGAGTGTGGAGGTGGGTGGCAATACCAGTCCCTGGTAAAGATGGTTGGTGGCAGATGGAGAAACTGTCAGCAGATGTGTGGCATCAGGCGGGTGGCAGCATCAGATTAGTGGCTGAGGCAGGTAGTTTGAACCCAGACTCATTTCTCACAGTTTGGGTGAGGCATCATGGCTGATGTAGTCTGACGCCTAAGGCATTGGTGTGTGGAAATCCTGGCCGCTCCACGCCTGATTCATCTTGACAAAGGTCAGTCGTTCCACATTTCCCGTGGACAAGCGGGTTCTCCTTGGGGTAACGATGGCCCCTGCCGCACTGAACACCCGCTCTGATGCCACACTACTGGCCGGGCAGGACAGCTTCTCCACTGCAAACTCGGAAAGTTGCGGCCACACATCCAGTTTGGCTGCCCAGTAGTCCAGTGGATTTTCTAACTGGGGTGGCAGAGTGCTTTCCAAGTAGGCCACCACCTGTTGGTTCAGGGTCTGCTCCAGGTCCTGCTGCTGCTGCTGGCGACTGCCCTCCTCACTAGGGTGAAGGAAGCTGCTCATCAGTGACTCCAGACTTAGGTTGCATGCTGTTAGAGCTGGTACTGCTCCTACCCCCCACCTTCCCCCAGCAGCCACGGCTGTAGTACCTGAGCGCTGAAGAACCCCCCGGTCAGACCTGTCAGAGGAGGGACGATGCCGCACCTAGGCAGCGGCCAACTGACTACAGAGGAGTTCCCTATAGTATTTAAGTTTGTCCTCCCTTTCAATAGCTGGGAAAAAGGCTCCCATTTTGGACCGGTAGCGAGGGTCCAATAGGGTGGAGAGCAGAAAGTCATCCCTCTGCCGGATGCTGATATTCGGCTGTCACTAGCCAGGCAAATCAGTATGCTGCGGGCCATCTGCACAAGTGACTCCGAGGGGCCTCCCTGTCTCCATCTCCACTGTATACTGCCACGGTGCTTGGGGTCATCTGCCTCGTCTTCCTCATCTTCATCTATCTCCTCCAGATGCTCCTGCTCCTCCTCTCTTGTACACCTGGGTAGAAAATCCCACTCATTTCACCAGAAATGTTTTTGCCCCAATGTCCTCCTCCTCCTCCTCCTCCCTCCATTTCGTCCACCGGACTCATGTGGCCCCGCGAGATTATCGCCACGTCTCCAGCCCCCCCCAACGTTTTTTCCATCTTTCCCCAGGACATGAAGCAGTGGAATGACGTTAAAAATCCCGTAGTCCCTGGCGACTGACAAATAAGGGGGCCCCTCGGGGGCCTCAACAAAGGGAGGTGTCACGCATGACTGCCACTGGCTGACATCAAAGTTAAAAGGGGGAGTACCCCTGTCCCCCTGGATCATAAAAAAATCTTTAATGGCCTTTCTCGTTATAATCCCCCAAAACATGTGCAGGCGGAATTTCCAACGGGTGGGAAACATCGCATATCAGAGTGTGTTGGGGGGGGCCGTTCTGCCGCTGTACTCGAGGAGGGTGTTCCTGGCTTTGTGGGAAATGGATAAAGTGCATGCACAGTTTCCTGGCCATTTTCAGAATCTTCTAAAGACGGGAAGACTTCAGGAACCTTTTTTCACAACCAAATTTGAACACTGGCCATGCAGGGCGCATGGCCACCCCTTTCCCTCGGTGCAGCGCGGACACCATGTTCCTCCCATTGCCCCGTCACCAGGTTCCGATTTGCCGTTGGCGCGAAAAGCCACCTCGTTTTCTTGCTGCATGCGCGGAGCGTTCCTCCCTGTGTGAATTCTTTCGCCGGGCAACCAGGTGTAGACTGCGTGACAAGCTGGCCCCTACACATGGGGTACAGGAGCAGTTAAAAGTTTTAAAAACTTTAATAAATCTTCTTAAAAAACCCCGACACCCAATAGACATTAAAAGCCCGTTTTCACAGCATTATAATTGTCAAAAATTTTGGTAAATACTCAGGTTTTTTTTGCGGCTATCCCACCCTTTTCAAGCTAAAGGGGCCCCAGAAATGCCCCGATACGGTGAGGGCCCCGCAATGCCGATGTACGAGGGATCGAACGCACGGCAAGGGTGAAGTCCGGGGCAGTGCTCCCAAAAATGGTGACCAGAGACGCCCACATCCGAGCGGAACTGGACGCACAGCAAGTGCGCGTTTCGGGGAAGCTCCTCCCCTTCCTCAACATGTACGTCGATGAGTAAATACCCCCTTAAATGGGAAAACATTAAAAACAATTAACCCTAGATGACAAAAGGGAAAATGCATATTTAAGAAAATCCTCAAATTAAAATTCTCATTTTGACCCCTTTTGGGGTATGTTTCAAAGTTGCAATCCCCGTAAGCTTCCCTTTTTAGTTTTTGTTTTTTGCGGCAGATTTAACTCATCCAAACTTTTTTCCAAAACACACCCCGGTAGCTCGCAACGCGGGCAAAAAATTTTAAAAAAGGTAAAAAAAAAATAAGAAAAAATAATTTGAAAAAAAAAGAAGCTGGTTTAGGATTGAAGGGGATCCCCCTTTTAATTATTAAAAAGGCCGACCCAAAAGGGGAGCGTCTGTGGGTTTTGGATTTACAACCATACCTACATGAGGCCAACTCCCAGTTACAAGACACCCAAGTTTATAGGGCATTGGATAGAGATCCAACTGATGGTCTATTAGTAACCATACAAACAATGCTACAGGAGGCACTTGATAAAGGCATCATCTCCCTACATGATAAACTAGGGTACCTAGGGTACCTATTTTTTATATAGTGCCCAAAGTGCATAAATCATTGGACAGACCTCCTGGCCGTCCAATAGTTTCTGGGATTGATTCCCTTCTTGAACCACTGGCAGCGTACATTGATATGTTCTTACAACCAGCCATTAAAAAGGAAACTTCTGTGCTACAAGACACCGGCCAGTTCCCTAGAGCAATCAAAGATATGATTGCTCTGGAGTGACTTGGCTATGTACACTTGACATCAAGTCACTTTTTACTAATATCCCGTTTGATGAAGGTATGACCGCTGTCAGGGAGACACTTTGCCAGGATGCTAGTTTGCCAAATGATAAAATTGCTTTTTTGATGCAACTTCTTGATTTAGTCCTCACACAGAATTATTTTCGTTTTGGTGACCAACTCTACCTGCAGCTACAAGGGACTTCGATGGGGTCCCCTGTGGCTCTTAGCTATGCTAATACCTTTATGATGTATTTTGAAAAGCAACATGTTTTTCCTTCCATGTATAACACTGAGGTTGTGTCCTGGTTCCGGTATGTCGACGATGTGTTCCTATTATGGTCCGGTACGGAAGCCCGGCTTGATCACTTCGTCGACTACCTCAACCAGATTCACCCTCTCATTAAGTTTACCCTGACTAAGGATTTGACTACGATACCATATTTGGATGTTTTGGTTAAGAAAGAAGGAGATAGGCTAGGTACTACCTTATACACTAAGGATATAGACCGTAATAATATTCTCCACCATAGGAGTCAACATGCCCCCCAGGTATTCAGAGGTATTTCTCGCTCTCAGTTTGTGAGAGCGAGAAGAATCTGTTCCACTGAAGCGGACTATGTGAATAGTATGGAGGACCTGATTAGGAAGTTTAGAGAACGGGGTTATAATGAAGTTGAACTTAGGAAGATTGGTCTGGAGGTTTTAGCTATCCCGAGGGAACAATTACTATATTCTAACAATCAAAAGAGAAAGTTTGGTACAAGTTTCACCTACACTTCGGTATTTGATAGACATGCTGGGATGGTTAAACAAACCATTCTTAAACATTGGAAAATACTACGAAGCGACACTAAATACGGCTATTTATTTAGAGAGCCTCCCCGTTGGATTTATCGTAAGGGGAGAACTTTGGGGCAACAATTGGTCTCCTCTGATATTAAGAGACCTAAAATGACAAGGAAACAAAGTTTGTTCAGTAGTACGAGGATGGGCACTTTTGCATGTCTTAAATGCCAGAATTGTGCTAGCATTATTAAAGGGGAAACGTTACAGCACCCGACGAAGGGATATGACATTAAAATTCGTGGGTTTCATACTTGCGATAGTGATCAGGTGGTATATATGTTAAAATGTCCCTGTGGGTATGTATATGTGGGACAAACTACGAGACCAGTGAAAGTCAGGCTTAACGAGCACAGAGCAGCTATCAGACTGGCAAAGAAACAAAGTAGAGAGGCATGTCCAGCTGAACAGGATAGAATGCTTGAAAAAACCTCTAAAAAAACATATGGAGAGACTACTGTTGCAAGACACTTCGCCGAGGCTCTGTGGCGGTGAAAAACAAAGTTTCTTTTACTGAGTACAACTACAGAACAACGCTTAATTTACCCCTGGATGTAAATTGCGCCAAACAATTGAGCAGCCACAAACTACTAGCTTTGTAGCGTGTTACAATTGTGTGTTTTCTACGCTACACAACAAGAGAAAAAATTGTAATTAACCTTCGCTTGTGAATTAGGCTACAGGAAAAAATGTAATTTTTGGCGGTGAAAAAGACGGTTTCTTGGAGTCACCACAGCAGAAAAAACAACGCTTAATTAACCCCTGGATGTAAATTGCGCAAAAGAATTGAGCAGCCACAAACTACTAGCTTTGTAGCGTGTTACAATTGCGTGTTTTTTACGCTACACAACAAGAGAAAAAATTGTAATTAACCTTCGCTTGTGAATTATGCTACAGGAAAATTGTATTTTTTGACGGTGAAAAAGACAGTTTCTTGGAGTCACCACAGCAGAAAACAACGCTTAATTAACCCTGGATGTAAATTGAGCAAAAGAATTGAGCAGCCACAAACTACTAGCTTTGTAGCGTGTTACATTTGCGTGTTTTCTACGCTACACAACAAGAGAAAGAATTGTAATTAACCTTCGCTTGTGAATTAGGATACAGGAAAATTGTATTTTTTGACCGTGATAAAGACGATTTTTTGGAGTCACCACAGCAGAAAAACAACGCTTAATTAACCCCTGGATGTAAATTGCGCAAAAGAATTGAGCAGCCAAAAATGAAGTGGTATTTGTATTGTAAAAACGCTGTTTCTTTAAATGAATACAACAGGAACTGGCTTAGATCCCACTTGGATATTCAATGTGCTGTGAGCAGATAGCATTAAAATGTATATGCAGCAGCAGTGGACGCACACTGGACCAGTTACAATACCCCAAAAAATCAGAAATAGAACGTTAAGAGAAGCAGTCTCTGAGACAAGCTGAGACACCCCACAAAAATCGCTGTATAAAAATCAGTTCTTCAGTAAGAGCTATCACAATCAGCCGCGGCAGCACCTTCCCTGATCAGTACAGTGAGAGGAGTGTGAGCTCCCAGCGTCGCGCCCGGACTTATATAGTGCGGTGACGTCACAGAATCCCGCCGGTCTCTGATTGGCTTCACCTCTGCACATGTCATGCAGGCTATGCCCTTCTTCCTCCCAGACTGCTTTGCCCCATGTTGCGCCATGTGCTCGCAGCCATTTTATCAATCAAAAGCACACTTTGTACCCCAAACTTCGACTTCGTTCAGAACCGATGTTTTCCTGAAATTCTAAACGAATTCCACTTCGTTAGAATCAATTCGCCCATCTCTAGCTATAAGCCATAATCATCCACATTAAAATAAATAAACCCTTGAAATATACTGATCTGTGTGTAATGAGTCTATACAATATATGGGTTTCTTCATTAGACTTGAAATATGATTATAAATTAACTATTCAATGATATTCCAATTTTTTGAGATGCACTAGCATCTATGGTAATGCTGCTAATTTTCTATTGAAGAAAATCCACAGAAATTCCATCCTGTGTGGTCATACTCTACAATTGAAAAGTTAACGTTAACTTTAGGTAACTAAACACATAGAGAGAGAGACTGAAAAAAAATACATGTCCAGCACCATGGGTCTACAGGGAGAAGCTTTGTTTCTTTCAATCTCTACCGGGGGCCTATGCCTCTGGTGCATTTGCTTTATAGAAATAATTAATTATATTTGAGCATTGTAAGTGATATTCACTTATAGTCCCTGCTGGTTCCTGCATTTTACTTCAATAACTTTCACTAACCGGTTTCACTACACGGTTCTGCACAAAGAACAGGTTCACCAGGAAAGCGTGACATCATATGTCTTAGTCTTGTTTGCATCTATCAAAGTTTAAGCATGATGAATTGTATACATTGACATATCTGTCCACGCTTCAAAAGCAAATATCTGCTGTTCCTGGACAATTTACTGTAATATGATTTTGTTTTTCCATGTTCTTGTCTCACTCTGCTTTAGTTTTCTGTTGTAGCATCACCTATTATTATCTGTCAGCTGTTTTACTTATTAGAAAATGTATTTTAATTATGTTTTCTTTTCTACCAGGTCCCACACACGGTCCACCAGGTCCCACACAGTGCTGACAACAGCAATGCTTCCCCTCCTAGATGGTGCTGTCAGGAGGTTAAGATTCATTCCTGTGCAGGGCATGGTTTGCAAGTTATGTAAGCAAATATAGCAATCTAGTGATGACTGCTTTCTACTAGTTTACCAAGCATTCTCATCCGCCAACATCTTGATATAGAACGGATTGATATATAGTTTTATGGGAAAAGTTTCTGTATAATTTGTAGTTTATTGACTGATTCCTCTGGCTTTAAGAAGTCAGTGGGTTGTTCTGATGAGTGACTGACAGCTATCTATCTATGCACACTTATACAGGAAGGGCTGTCAATCATTAACTAAGACCACCCACTGGACTCCTAGGTCCAGAAGGAGCAGAGGGTTCAACCAACACGTTACATGTTAAACTAAATTTGTTCCCACAAAACTTTATCAATTTTCTCAGTTTTTCCTGCTCTGTAAGATACTGCCCGCAGACCAGATTTCTTGTTGAGTCATAACTGACATTTGACATACATTTATGTCATACTTGCCAACTCTCCCGTTTTTGGCGGGGGGGTCCCGCTATTTGGGGTCCCCCCCCCCCCGCCCTCCCGGGGGAGTTGGCATTCCTCCCGCCGCCCCCTGGGGGGGGGGGTCCTTTCACTGCCCGGGGCGCCGGAGTTGCGCGGGTGCGCGCGCTAGTCGGGGGCCGCCGGTCCGTTCCCACAGGCGGGTGAAGCGGGCGCTGAGCCGCTTCACCCGCCGGAACCTCGCTGAGCAGGGAGGAGGCAGGAGGGATCGCTCCCTCCTCCCCCTGTGTGTCCGGCGCCGCTGTGCGCCGTACACACATGTCAGCGTCACAGGGGAAGTGACGCGCGGCTGCCCCTCACTTCCCTGTGACACTGCTGAGGAGATGTCCAGGAGCGGGCCGCTCTGCAGGAGCCTGGTCAGGTAAAGTGGATTTTATTATTTTTATTTTTATTAGTTTTAGGGGGGCACTGTCTGGCCATACAAAATGGGGGGTCTACCTGGCTACAATGGGGGGTTACCTGGCTAAAATGGGGGCAATAACAGGCAACAGAGGGGCACTACCTGGCAACAAGGGCACTACCTGGCTAACAATGGGGGGCACTACCTGGCTACAATGGGGGGCACTACCTGGCAACAATGGAGGCACTACCTGGCTACTAAAGGGGGTACTACCTGGCTACAATGGGGGCACTACCTGGCTACAATGGGGGGTCTACCTGGCAACAATGGAGGCACTACCTGGCAACAATGGAGGCACTACCTGGCTAACAATGGGGGCATGGGGGCACTACCTGGCTAACAATGGGGGCACTACCTGGCTACAGAGGGGGCCCTACCTGGCAAACAATGGGGGGATCTACCTGGCAACAGAGGGGGCACTACCTGGAAAGCAATGGGGGCATCTACCTGGCAACAGAGGGGGCACTACCTGGAAAGCAATGGGGGCATCTACCTGGCTACAGAGGGGGCAATACCTGGAAAACCATGGGGGCATCTACCTGGCAAACAATGGGGGCATCTAACCTGGCAAACAATGGGGGCACTACCTGGCAAACAATGGGGGGCATCTACCTGGCTAAAAAATTGGCTCTACCTGGCTACAGAGAGGGCATCTATTTGGCTAACAACGGGGCATCTACCTGCCTGTAAGGGGCACTACCTGGTTATGGGGGGCTACTACCTGGCTATAAGGGTATCTACCTGGCTTTCTTCCAAAGCCGTTATGGAGTTAGGTGGAGTAGGTGTGGCTTTTTGAAGGGGCATGGCATACTGTCAAGATGGGCGTGTCCATGCAAATTTTTGCCGCGGCGAGCATAGCGCGCCGCCCACTAAAATCTCCTGCTTTTTCATTTTCAAAAGTTGCCAACTATGATTTATGTCATATTGTGGATAAGGATGTATGGAGCGGACTCACTCGCTCAGTCTGCTTCACACCCAGTGGGTTCTGGTTATTAATAGCAACTGAAATCTGCTTCTAGCAGTCAGGATCAGAAATAACTCCAATACTGGCCATTAAAACCAAAAAACAAGCCCTCATTCAGCTATATAGACTGAAAAATAAAAAGTTATGGGTCTTGGAAGCCAGGGAGGAAAAAACGAATGTAACATTATTAAAAGTCACTCCAGCAAGGAAGGGTGAGAGTTAAACAACAATAAAACAGGACACTAATCAAGTAATAGTGCAAGCCATGTAACCAAGAAATGGAAGCAAGTCATATTGCATGCATGATGCAAGCAATGTAACCAAGAATGCAAGCAAGAATTGCAAGTAAGACATGATGGAAGCAATGTAGGCAAATCATTTTGGACAAAAGGGTTATTTCTCTTTTATCTGCACTGACAACCTGGTTTTGCAGTAGACACTTGAGGAAAGAACAGAGAGGTGGGGGGAAAAAGAAAAAGAAGGCGCTCTTGGTGTAGTAGATCAAGCAAATATTTGTAGAGAAACCGTATATCAGATGCGCTCTCACCTTATAGTGTTGTACAACACAGTTAAAAGCTTATTAACAGCCTCCGGTAGTCATGCAATCCTGTGAAGCTGGCCTCCCAAAAAAAAAATTCTGTGTGTCTGGTCAGAATTCCCTTGTGAAACTATAGAAAAAACTGGGATCTAGATCACACAGAATGGGGGGCTCTATAGAGCACACTATGGATGGCTAGAACAATAGTCAAATCTATGTAATCAGTGCTGTTCTCCTAGTGCTAATGTTCTAAAACAGGCAACTTTATGTCTATTTACCAATTTTATTGCATGAACATTGCACAAAAATATACAGAGAACACACAACAATCATAAAAACATAGAATAAAACATAGACTAAAAACTACAACATTAAAACATTTAGCTCAGGGGTAATAGATTCCAGTTTTTTCCTTATAACACAGCCTTATACAGTCTGTTACCCTCTACCTCCTACCTGATAACAGAGGGGGGAGAAGAGTGCATTCCTCACATCTGTTTCATCAGTTCAGACTGTATGTATAACTTCTAACACCAATGCAGGTGTTCTGGATACAAGCAGATTATGCAGCCTGTGAGGGAGCTGACAGCTCTGCAGCCATGAGAAATGAGCACTACAGGAGATCTGCAGAGCTGTGAAATCCTCTCCCTTCCACTACTCACATGAAATGATGATGTCACCACTCCTCAGTGAGGGAAGACACGCCTACTGGGAGGAAAGACATGCCTACTGGGAAGAGAGACATGCCCCTGGATTTGAAGCTGTAACAGACAGAAACAGCTCAAGTCTACAAAAGCTTGTGATGATAAAAACCCTTTAAGCTCCGTGGGAATGGATAGGAGGAATTAGCTGGTGATCGATGTTGATTAAGAACAATGTCTTTAAGCTTCCAATCGGCAAAGTTGGACGGAACAAAGTTTGTACTAGTGCTCACCTGAAACAGTTCTATTTATTGTCAATATAGCATGCAAAAATATGAACAATAAAAAAACAGGTTTTGGTTGAGTGCTTGTATAATATTTGTTTTGTCTGACTTTGCCCATCAGAAGTTTGAAGATATCATTCTTCACAGACATTGATCACCACACTGTCTAGGGGCACAAACAAGCAACTTCTACACTGTCAGCAGGACCACCATCAGGGCAGTATTAGCAGTACTCCTGGCAGGGGCCCTGATCAAATTTGATAAAGGGGGCCCACTGATATGGTGCAAGGCAGGAATTCATAATAGGAATGGAAGTCCAGATGCTTTGGCTATAGGGAGGCTTAAAATTACTAATGGCATCACTGACTGTCACAATACGTTTACATTTTACATCAAAGAAAATAACAAGCAATTCATGAATAAATGATGCTGATCCTCCAACCTGAAGCACAAATAACCAGACTGAAGCAATCATATTTCATATTTTATAAGATGGCCCAGGTCATTGGAAAATTTAATCATGCATGGCGGAGTTGAAGTGAGAATATAGCCAGCTTTAAGATTTTTTAGATATCACTGAAGTAAATTATATCTATGAACCCAATTAGCCTCAAAGCACAAAAGTAGACAGGACCTTATGAATAAACATTCTTTTTTTTTTTTTTGCAGAAATCAAAGTCAACTTAAATGGGTTTTACCATAAGAATAACAGTAAAAACATGACATTCAGGAATAAACAATGACCCGAGGATACTGTTCAATTATGTATTGCAAGTAACACAACACCAGCAGCACTCTATAATCACTAAAAAAACAGTTAAAGGAAATTTAGGGTTTTTTTTTTCTTTTAAAAAAGCATCTTCGCTACTTTAGACTACATGAAAATTGGAAGCTCTTGGGGCATTTATGAAAACTGTCTTGGTCTAAGACTTTCTTAGTTGCCAATAGCAACCAATCAAAGTTCCCCTTTCATTTTTTTAGAGCACTATGTGAAATGAAAGGGGAGCTCTGATTGGTCGCAATGGGCAACAAAAGGTGTTAGACCAAGACAGTTTTCATAAATGTGACCCTTAGCGTACATTTTTGATCAAAACTAATTGCCCATCTACCACGACAAGGGAACCTCAGTACAGATGGGAACCTACTCTAATATTTTATCTTACTTGGTGTCTGCTCAGATCTCCATATTTTCACGGAAAGAAGGTCCCAGTTACACTCTGCTCTATACTCTTTTTTTTTTTTTTTAATTGTCTGATGTGCTGACCAATGTTTTTGCTTTTTTGACTGTTTGCATGAGGGAGCGGCTAGCCCCCTTTTTGGTTGTGCACTCTGCCCATCAATACAGGCTGTTTTTAATCAGAGCATAATATAGCTGGGACCATCTCTCTCTGAAAATATGATAGAGGGTAATGGTGCCGCACAGCAATCTTGAGAGAACAGCGGGTGCTCTGTGGAAAACAAAAGGCAATAGTTCCATGTATAGAAAATCCACGGCACTCCTTAAGTAGAGTTGAGTGAGATTTATTAGTTAATTCACACAAGAACACAAAGAATGTGTCATCAGCTCTCCATTTATATACATTAAACGCTTATAGTGGAGTAGGTGTGCCCACAGAAAAGTCCAACGTTTCAGCCTGTTAAGGCCTTCCTCAGGGACATGAGATAACGGGCATGGAGATGTGTAAGGAAGGAAAGCGATCTGAACAGACACCAAGGGCCACATGTATGAAAACTGTCTAGGTCTAAACTGCTCTGGAAGAATGAAAGGGGCGCTCTGATTGGTTGCTATGGGAAACAAAATGAATTTTAGACCTAGACAGTTTTCATACATGTGGCCGCAAATGAGGTAAAATATCAGAGTATGTCCCCATCTGTATTGAGGTCACCTTGTCACGGTAGACGGCCAATTACAGTTTTAATCAAAAATATTCACTAAGAACATCAAATTTTCATGCATTCTAAAGTAGCGGCAAAGCTTTTAAAAAAAAAAAAAAATCCGATATTCCCTTTGATGATGTTAATGTTGTGTTGTTTGCATTGCTTATGCTGCTATGTAAGAGTGCACCTATAATAATTTTTTTTTATTGTCTTGGATGTGCTGACCATTTTTTGCTTTTTTGTTCTATTATGAATGTCCTGTGTTTGCTACTTAAGCAGTTTCTGTGCATAGAACATATGGGATTTCAGTGGAATAAGTCCCATCTTTGCAGAAGAGAGAAAAACTTTTAACATTTTTTTTAAGGTTTTCATTTATAGGACTGAAATGAAGGGGGAGACACATAGGATAATTACACCAATTACCAGCACCAATCCCTACACAAACATGCAGGTTCTGCTTGGTTAAGCATCACTAATAATCCTGGAAGAAGTGTGACCTGCTTTCACACATCCACTAACGGGGCTAATCTCTGTAGAAAACAATGGAGTGGAACAGGCAAAGCATTGGCTGGGTCTACTGAGAACAATTAAATGTCTATGGCTGAGTGGCTCCTAAAGCAATTCTTTAGGTGAAACTAGTTGCACTGTCCCAATCATGGACCACAGCTTTTGGATAACCACTGGAGCTTGTTAGCAAATATATTGCATATTGTAACTGTCTTGTCATACTAATTGTACCCTATCAAATCCAAAAATGAAGCCGATATTCATGACTTCTGGATACGGGATGGACCCCCACTCTCTACAAATGACCCCAACTACCATATATATACACTTTTTAATAAATACACTAGTTATTTCTGGTGTTAAATGGCCACAGCTTTCTTTAAAGCACATGGTTACCACAATCACAGTAAGGAGTCAGGTATGTATTTGGATTCATGGATACCATGAGATACTGGATAGCGTGAGATCCCCCCAGCTGCCTGCCATATAGCAACCAGCGAGACAGCAAGGGGCGGTATGTTCTGGCCTGACATTCTAGCAAAGTAATTCCACTTTCAGGGCACCTAAGACCCTACCAAAGATCCTCACTCCACAGCCGAGCTGTCCCTGAAAGACAATTTCCCCATCTTTAAAGCTGGCCTCCACCATTAAGTTTAACATCCTCCATTAGTTAAAATTGTTCCACTATAACTGGTCTGCAACTTTCATCTGACTCCCCAACCTCAACACTGTAGCTGTGACATATCTTAAAAAATCAACTTTTTTTTTTTAATATTTATATTCTTTTCAAGGTCTGTAAAATAATCTTTAAAACTAAAATCGAGGACTTCCGGTTCCGGCGCTGCCATGAGATGAAGCACAAGTAGGAGCTCCGGAGCGGCGGCACCAAAACCCGTCATATTTACCGCCACATACCCCCTGCGAGTCTGCCGGGAGACGGGAAGAGACAGCGGAGAACAGGCGACGGGACGGAGTGAGGCTGGGAAGCGCAAATAGTCGCATAGAGCCCAGCTGAAGAATCTCACTAAGTGGCGCGGCGGGAGCGTAGAACCAGGAAGAGGAGAGTGGCGCGCACCCAGCAGCCTGCAGACCGGAGGCCCTCAGAGTGACATCGCAGGGCATACAGGTACCCGGGGAACAGACCGGACTAGCAGACGGCGGACTTACTGTACCGGCGGGGCGAGGCTTGTGGCCCCGGTTGATCTTATCCTCCTGTAAAGAAGCAGGCAGCAACAAAGGCCACGTGCAGTCACTATTCGCCATTTTAGCACGTCGCCAGTTGGCAGCGCAGCCCAGAACACCCTGACTGCTGCACAGAGACGCAGGAGGCTAGATCTTATCTAAGCACTGCCTCTGACTAATGGCGTCTGACCGCTGTTACTTACCTGTCAGACTTGACAAACCCCGCAGGCTACAGCAATAAACCGATTACCCCCTGAGATCTATAAGGGCAAGAGGGCCCACAGACTTTGACAACAATACCCGCATCATTGGCTGAAGCTATATAACGTAGCAGACCCCCACTTCATAACACTATACCGGGGACTTCCACCTTTACATGCTTTTGGCCCCCGCTTACCCACGCACCGCGGTTTTAATCCCCAAAGGAAAGCTGCACCCTTAAAAGGAAAAACCGGGGCCCAAAACTAGAACGTGCCACTTTTATATCCAAAAGTCACCTAGTACCTCTTGGGGGACCCCAGTCCCATGGACCGCAAACCCCAAAAAGATGGGAAACAAGGGGCGGCTAAACGAAAGGGAAGGGATTTTAAAAACCCCCCCTCCCCGGTACGGGATTTCCACTAAAGGGACCCTTGCCCACAGGGGGGTTTTGGGGGGAAAGTTCCCTTAAAAAAAAGAGGGGGTTTCCCAGCTACACAACCATCACCCTTTAAAGGGAAGGGCCCTGGTGTATATAAGAAGGGACTACAAAAAATTGGCAAACGGAGGTGGCCGTCAGTTTCCCCCCGATCTAATAGGGGATTTCGGGGAAAAAAACTGTTCCCATTTTTTGCTAAATCAAAGGTGATCTCATGAACATCCCCATCGCTGGGAGATGGAAAATTCGGGGGTTGAAAAACATTGGAAATGGACGCTGACGCCCTCAGCCCCCAAACTGAAAGTTTGTTTTATCAGACAACAAACGTTCTAAAGCCCAAAAACCTTGCGACTTAGAAAATCGTTAGAGGAAAAAATTTTGAGAATCCGGGGCCCTCCCGGAATCCACCTACAAAATAATCTGCAAACCATCTGCGAAAAAGAGACCCCTGCCTTTTTGGGCCTCCGGGTAAATGAAACCTTTGGGAAAGGGCCCCACCCGCATCGGTTTCCCAAATTGGGGACCCGATAGGAACGACCCTCTCCCCTGAACCCGACAACGAACATGGGGGAAAGACGAGGCAGGCCCTTTTAGGTCCCTAAAACTTCTCAGAAAAAAACGAGTTCCTAGGGGCTTTTTAAAAGGTAAAAATTGGGCCCTTTAAAAAACCGGGGAAATGGTTATTAATGTTTGGGTTTTTCCCCGCAGAAGTGGTAAGCGCCGCAGAGCTTTTTGGGGCCCATTTTCCCACAAAAAATTACCCATAGGAAAGGAGAACTTCGCCTGTTATACCCAAAGCCCTCTCAAAATTTTTTAAATGGAAATGGGAAAACTCTTAACTTTAAATACACCCCCAAAAGCTAAAGCCTTTTTGATAGAAAAGAAAAGACTCTAGAGTTTGGGCCCTCCCAATCGTTCCACAGCGGAGGTTTCCCGGGCCCCCCATCCCCCAAATTAAAACAATCAAAAGGGGGAATTTTTCCCTCTCCCGGGCCCTCCCCTCACAGCCCAAAGGAGAAAAGAAAAAAGATCGGCACCCACTTTGGGGGACTTGTTTAAGTATACCTTTGTTCTCCTGAAAAATATTTACATTTGGGAAATTGCAACTTATTTTTTTAGAAATTGGCCTAAAAGGTGTGGGTTTGGGATTTGATTTTTCCATTTACTTTTTGTGTTATAGTTTTAAATGTGATAGGTCCCCAATTTGGGGGGGAGTTGGGGTGCCTCTTGGGCCCCCCTTGTCCCCCGGTTTTGGGGCCCGGGGCGGGGGGGGGGGGACCCGTGAGGGGCCCGGCGCCCTAAATTTCTTGAAAGGGACGTAAAAAATCTGTAATGAAGGGTAAAATTTGCAGGGTTTTAAAATTTGGGGGCCCGGGGCCCCAAAATAGGAGAAAAGGGTTTTAAAAAGGGTTTCCCTCTTGTGGGGAAGAAGAGGGGGTTCAAAAGGCCCAATTTTTGGGAGAGGTAAAAACTACATTTTACCTCCCCGGGGCAAAATTTTCGGAGTAAATTTCCCCTTAGGTATAGGTTCTACCATGTTGGGAGCCAAAATTTTATTTTTTGTTGTTTTTTTTAAATTTCAAGTTTTTATTTCCTTTTTTGGAGTCGCGATCATACGTTCCCCAAACCCACAAAACGTACTAAAATTTGGGACACGCCCCCAATAGCCACGCCCGGGTAAAATTCCATCCCAAACCAAAATGTTTAAATATTTTTTAAATTTAAAAATATAAAGGGCCTTGCCCCCCCCAAAAAAAGACCATAGTCCTTAGGCACCTGAAAAAAAGGGGGATTAAAAAGAGGGGCCAGGAAAAAAAAAGGGGGGCATACTTTACCAAACGGAAAAAACCAAAAAAAAAACCCTGGGAAGGGGCCCGTAAAAAGGCTTTTAAAACCCCAGGGAAATTAAAAAAAAAGGAAAATTTTATTGGGCCCCCCGGGGGTTGGGTTTAAAATGGGTAAAATCGGGTAGGGGGAAAGGAAAGGGAAAGGGGAGTTGAAAATTTGGGCCAAAAAAAAAACCTTTGCCCCGGAAGGGCTTTCCAAACCCGGGGAGGGAAAATTTTTTCCTTAAAAAATTATTTTTAAATTTGTTTTGGCAAAAAAGGGATGGGGGGTCCTTTAAAACCTTTTTTGGTCCGAATTTTGGGGAAAACCCCCAAAAAAAATTTTCCTTTAAAAACTTTTTTAAAATTAATTTTCATTGTCCCGGGGTGGGGGGGGGGGGAAAAATTTTAAAATCCCGTACAAAAACTTTTTTTGGGGGGAAATAAGAAACGGGCAAAAGGAAGGGCAAAAGAAAATTACAAATTTAGGGGCAATAAACAATTGATATTTTCCGGGCCTTTTAAACCCCAAAAAAAGGCAGGGTTTATATTTTTTTTTTTCCCCCAATTCAAGGGGGGTGGGAAAAATTAGGGGTTTTTTTCAAACTTTTTAAGGGGATTTTCAGGAAGAGGATGGGGGGGGTTTAATTTTTTTTAAAGGGGTCCGGGGTTTTTCTGATCGGGGGGGGGGGGGGAATTTTGAGGGGGGGAAAGGGGGGGGGGGGGTTTTTTTAAGGTTTTGGGGAAATTTTTTTTTTTTTTTTTTTTTATTTATTTTTAAAAAGGTTTTTAAGGAGAAAAAATTTTTTTAATTTCCCCTTTTTTTTAAAAAAAAAAAATAAAAAAAACAAAAAAAATTAAAAAATTTTAAAAAAAGATCCCATTAAAACCCAAAAATTTTTAAAAAACCGAAAAAAAAATTTTTTAAAAATTTTTTTTTATATCTCCATATTTTCCAAAACAAAAAAAAAAACCAAAAAAAAATTGATTTGGGTCCCCCCCTAAATTCTGAAAAAAAAAAATTAAAAAATTTAAAAAAATTTGACTTTTAAAAAAACCAATCAAAAAAAAAATCCAAAACCAAAAATAAAAAAAAACGTTCTAAAAAAAAAAAACAAAAATAAAAATCTGTTTAAAAAAAAAAAAAACCCAACTTAAAAAAAAAAAAAACAAAAAAAAAAAGGCCAAAAAAAAAAAACAAAAAAAAGAAAAAAAAAAAAAAAACCAAACCAAACCCAAAAAAAACCAAAAAACAAAAAACCGACCTGAAAAAAAAAAAAAAAAAAAAGGGTTTTGGAAAAAAAAAAAACTAAAAAAGAATAAAAAAAAAAAAATTAAAAAAAAAAAATTTGGGGAAAAAAGGGAAAATCGTAGATATTTTAAAGAAAATTTTTTTGAAAAATTTATACTGCCCTTAAAACTACAGATCATTAGGGCTGCCCAGTGGCTAGCTAGTATTAATTCCCATTATTCCCCAAGGGATGGGGAAACCAAACGGGGGTGCCCTATAACAAAAGAAAATCAGAAACAGAAACCCCCTTGCCCGGATGGCTTTACAGCAGATTTCTTTAAAAAAAACTAAACCCCGAGCCCATACCGTCATTGCCCAAGCATTTACAATTTTTTCTTTTCCGGGTTTCGGATTTTGGGAAATATTAAATTTGAGGCGTACAACGCGTCCCCAAAAGTGGGCCCGGGTGCCCCTTCCCGATCCAGCCTCTTATCCCCCCCCTTTTTGGGTCTTTAAAATGTTGATTTAAAAAATTTTAATCAAAAAAAAGGGGCAGACCCTTTTGGCGACTTTGCTACCCAAACTTTTTATTAAATTTTAAAGTGGGTTTTGAAAAACCCCGGATCTGCGGTAAATAAACCTTTAAAGTTCTGGGGAATTTTTGTTGATATCAAGGCCCACCCAGAAAACACCTTTTTCCCCAGCTCTGTTGCCCAATTGTTTGCTAAAAAAACCTTTACAATGTGAGCGGGGAAAGTGGGTAAAAAAAAGGTTTTAAGGGGCAAAAGGGGGTAGGTGAGAATTTGGTCACTTTATCAGAGAAACTATTTTTCAAAACCCCTCTGTTAGGATTGCCACCCCGGGTTTTATGCCCGGACTTTTTTCCCAAGTGGGGGAGGAACGCGTCGGGTGTCCTATGTCCCCTTACTTTTTAATAAGCCTGGGAACCTTTTAACATTTTTTGCCAAAAAACGGGGAAAACTAAAAGGGGGATAAAGGTGGGGGAAACTTTACTTTAAAGCTCGCCTTTCTGCAGACAAACCTTATTTTTTTCTACTAACCCCCTTCTAAAAATTTGGGTCTTAAAGGGAAAATTTAAATTGAATTCGGGGGCCCCCCAGGTTTTAAAATAAACCCCAAAAGGCCCCCAGGCCTTGGATCTTTCCCCCCAGAAAAGGTTTGGTCCAGTATCTTGTCAAAACCCTTTCCACAGTTGCGGGGGGGCCCAAATACTTTCCAAAAAAATTTTTGGGTTTTTGGGGTAGGGAAAAAGCCGGAATTAAATCTACGGGGCCTTTTAAATTTTTACCACCAGTGATAAAAAAAAATGTGTGCAGAATTATCCAGGGGGTTTCGTTTTCTGTTTATTCCCATTGATGGCCCGTTGCCATTTAATAAAAATGATTAGTTTCCCGAGGATCCTCTACCTATTTCAAACTGTCCCACTTTTAATGAAACACGCCTGTGTCAACAGGTTTTTAAAATTTGCCTTTACAAGTTATATAGAATAAAAAACCCCCTAAAATTTGCTCTAAAAAAAATTTTTAAATACTACCGAAAGGACATGGGAGGTTTTGAAACTCCAAAACATAAGAACTTTTAAAAACCTAGAAAACTCTGCTCCGCCATAGTGGGACGGGGTTAAAGGATTTCGCATTTTTCCATCCACTGATTTGGGAAAAAACCTCCGGGAATCCCCGGGGGCCCCCTTTAAAGGTTCCCCTTCTTTCACCCTTATTCTGCATCCCCCATGGAAGCGCCCCCAAAATTTTTAATATTCCCGAGACAAAATTTGGGTGTTGGGAAAGGCCGCAGAAAACCCTCTTCAAACTCCCTTATAAGTTCCCCCAATTTTATATGACTTGGTGGGGTCACCCGGTTTTTCTCCCTGGTCAAGGGTTTTTTTGCCCTTGCTCAGTGGAAGAAAAAAAGGGGGGTTCCCAAAAAATCCAACTTTAAATCAAACGCGAGATCAACGCTTTTATTCATTCAGAGAATTTTAAGCCCAAATTTTTCAGTTGGTTTCACTCACAAAACTTACCTTTAAAAAACCAAATAGTAAGCTTTCTGGAAGAAAAAAATGGAAATTTAGCTCAAAAGGAAAACCATCATTTTGGTTTTTTGCGGGTTGGGGGGACAAAAACTTCCCCCCATACACTTTTCCAGGTTTACGCGGGACTAAGATCCCTTACGAAAAAGTTGTACGGAAAAAAATTTTTGGGGATGGCAGAAAGATTTTTCCGGATATAATTTTAGCAGAGGGAGTGCTGGGGGAGGGGTCAAAGGTTCAAAAGGCCCTGAGAAAAGATTTTGGGAAAGAGTTTTACATATTTTTGATTGGTCATAGAGCGATATAGGGTTTTTAAACCCTTCCCTAACACCCCCTTCCCCCCGGGAAATGTTTTTAAAACCCCATGCCAAAAGGGGCTTTACTCCTCATACAGATTTTGAAAAATTTGGTTTTAATGCATCCCCGGGAAAAAAGCAGAAATTCTGGGCTGGTTACCCTGTGTTTGGAAAATTTAAGTTCCCAGTCAAAAATCCAAAATAGATCCCCTTTTAAAAATTCTGTTTCAAAAACACCCCCGAAAAACAGCTGGGTGCCATGGGGAGAAAAAAGGGGAAACAATTATGCTGCCCCCAACTTTTTACCTTATGGCAGCTAAGGGGTTTCCCCTTACGGGCGGAATGGCAAACCCCAAAGGTCCCCGCTGAAAAAAGCTATAAAATTCAGTCATTTCCCCAAACCATATGCAGATGGATAAAGTCCCCAAAATTAAAAATTAAAAAACTAAAAGAAAAATTTTTCCCAAAAAAAGGGCGGGCTTTTTTTGAGGTTTTTTGGGTGGGCCCAGGAAATTAATAAAATTTTAAAAAACCCTTTAAAAATTTAAAACTTGTTATTTTAAAAAAAATAAAAATGGGGGGTTTGGGGAAAGGTTAATTACCCAGGAATTAAAAGCCAAAAGGGGAAGGGGTACGATCCGAATGGATAGAAATAGGGGTCCTGGTACTGGGGGGGAGGGGGGAAAAGGGGTTTTGGGGCCCCCTCATACATTTTTTGGTTATGGTTATTTTTTTTTGAGTGTATTATGCTAAAACCCCTTGGTTTCAACCCGTAGGTAACTACTTTAAAATTTGGGGAGGCCCGAGGCAATCTTTTACCCCTCGGTCAATCTTTAAAATCTTTTAGCACTTTTCTGATTTTTTAAATAGCTTGGGTTTTAAAGTGATAGATTGTAAGGATTTTAAGAAAAATGGGAACCCAGGCCCCTCCTGCTATCATTGATCATGTCTTTCTTCCTTTTCTTTTCCGGTTTGTGTGTGAACTACCCAAACCTCAGCCACCCCCTGCAATATTGTTGGGAAATTTTTTTGGCATTTTAATTGGTTTTTTGTGTGAAAATACAATCCACAGTCCCCTTCCCCCGCAAAAAATTTGTTGTATTTTATTGTAAAATTTTAATGATATATGTTTTTTAAAAGATAGCCCTCCCCGCTCTGTGTTCCTAATGACTGTGTTTTTTTTATTCAGCCCTTTTATCCCTAATCTTTTAAATTTAAGTTTGGTTTTTTGAAGGCCCTTTTTGTTAAATCCACCCCTTTAACCCAAAAAAACCCCTTTTTGTTCAACCCGATGATAGGATTTACCAGGTTTAGAACACACTATAAACTTTTGGGGAGCCCAGGTTTTAAATCTGGCCATTTGGTCGATTTTAACATCTATGCACTGCATGATTTGAAATGCTAAAATTTTTTTAAAATAAAAAATTAAATTTTATTTTTTGGGGAAATTTTTAAGAAATAGAACCCAGGCATCCTGCTTTCTTTGATTCCAAAGTCTTTTTTCCTCTCTTTAAAGGTTTGGTGTTAACCCACAATCCTCACCTTTCCCCCTTTCAATTTTGTTGTATTATATTGTGGGTTTGAATTTGGGGATGTGTGTGAATACAAACCTCCAAGGCCCCTCCCCCCCGCAATATTTGTTGTATTATATTTACATTTGGGTAACTATGTTGAAGGGATAGAAACCCAGCTCTGTGTTCCCCAATGACCCCTGGTTTATTTTTTTCAGCCTTTTTATCCCTAATCTTCATTTAAGTCTGTTTTTTGAAGGGCCATTTTTAAATCCCACCCCCTTTTCGAAATGAGGGTTTAAAAGATGTAGGAATTACCAGCTCAGAGCACACATAAAAATTTTAAAAGTGAGGGGCAATTTGACCAAACGGTCAATTTTAACATTATAGCACTGCATGATTTTAAAAGTAGAAATTTGAAAAGTTTATAGATTGTAAGTGATTTGAAGAATATTTTACCGAGGCATCCTGCTTTTCATCTGATCCCTGTCTTTCTTCCCCTTTTTCCCGGGATGTGTTTTGAACTACAATCTTCAGCCATCCCCTGAAAAATCTGTTGGGTTTTAAATTTTGCTTTGAATTGGTATGTGTGTGAATACAATCCTCAGCCATCCCCTTTGGGAATATTTGTTGTAATTTTTGTACATTTGAATGATAAAATGTTTTTAAGAGGGCAGCATCCCAGCTCTGTGTTTCCTTAAAGGGCCCTGCATTTATTTATTCAGCCAATTTGGGTCCCTAATCTTACCCTTTGAATGTTTGTTTTCTGTGAAGGGGGCCAAATTTTTAACTCCCCCCATTTACGACCTGAGTTCACGTTTATTGGAATTACCAGCTCAGAGACACTTTAACTTTTTAGAGCTGAGGGGAATTGGGGCCATCGGTCGATCTTTAAAATTTTATTGGGACTGCATGTTTTTAAAATAGCTAGATTTGAAAATGATAGATTGTAAAAAGATTTGAAAGAAATTGGACCGAGGATTCCCGCTATCATTTTTGTTTTTGTCTTTTTCCTCTTTTTCACAGGTATGTGTGTGAAATACCCAAACCCCCAGCCATCACCCTGCAATATCTGGGTTTTATTTTTATTGTGCATTTGAATTGGTTTTTGTGTTGGGGGAACTAAAAACTACAGGCCCCTCCCCTGCATTTTTCTGTTGTATTATATTGGTTTTCATTTTTAAATATTTCGGTTTTAAGAAAATTGGTCCCCGCTCTGTGTTTCCCTAATGACCCTGTGTTTTTTTTTAAGCCATTTGTGTTAAATCTTACATTGAAATTGTTTTCTGTGAAGGGCCCCTTTTTAATCCCCCCCATTTCAACACCGGAAAATTCACAGTTTTATTGGAATTTCCCGCTTTTGTGACATATACTTTGAGAGCTGAGGTTTTAATTCTGACCATCGGTTGAGCTAAAAATCTATAGCACTGCATGATTTGAAATTTGCTATATTTGAAAAATGATAGATTGTAAGGATTTGAAGGGAAAAATGGGCCGGGGGGCATCCTGCTATTTTTCTGATTTTTGTCTTTCTTTCCCCTCTTTTACAAGGTTTTTGGGGGTGGGAATTTCAATCCTCAGCCCCTCCCCCGGCAAATCTGTTGTTTTTTTTATTGTGCATTTGAATTTGGGATGTTTTGTGAAACTACAATCCTCCCGGGCCCTCCCCCCGCAATTTTTGTTTTATTTTTTTTGTACATTTGAAATAAAAAAATATTTTGAAAAAGTTTGCATTTAGCTCTGTGTTCCCTATTGATCTGTGTTTATTTATTCAGCCATTTTGGATCCTAAATTTTTCATTGAGTCTGTTTTTTGGAAAGGGGGGGCCCTTTTTAACTCCAAACCCCCTTTACGAAAACCTGAGTTTTACAGTTTATAGGAAAAAACCAGCTCAGAGCACACTATAACTTTTAGAGCTGAGGTTTAATCTGACCATCGGTAAATTTTTAAAAATCTATAGCCTGCCTGTTTGAAATTTGCTAGATTTGAAAGTGTAAAATTTTTAAGTGATTGAAAAAATATGGGCCCAGGCAAACCCGCTTCATCTGATTTGTCTTTTTTTCCTCTCTTTACAGGTTTGTGTGTGAACTACAATCCTTTAGCCATCCCCCTGCAAAATTGTTGTATTAAAAATTGTGCTTTTGGAAATTGGGAAAGTGTGTGAACTACAATCCCCAGCCCCCTTCCCGGGAATATCCCGTTGTATTATATTGTAAATTTGAATGATATTTTGTTTGAAAAGACAGCATCCAGCTCTGTGTTTCCCTAATGACCCCGCGTTTTTTTTATTCGCCCCTTTTTATCCCTTAAATTTTAAATTTGGGGGCTGTTTTTTTGTGAAAAGGGGCCATTTTCTAACTCCAACCCCCTTTAAGACACCTGAGTTCACAGATGAAGGAATTACCCGCTAGAGCACAAATATAACCTTTTAGGGGCCCGAGGGGCAAATTTACCCTCGGTCATTAACCTCTATAGACTGGATGTTTGAAATGGGTTTGATTTGAAAAAAATTGATTGTAAGGGGTTTGAAGAAATATGACCCAAATGGGACAGGGAAAAGGGCATAAGGGGGCCAGGGGGGGAAGGGGTTTTTTTTGAGTACCTATCTTTAGATTCCACAACCTTTTAACCCTGCTCAAAAATGCTATCTATTGCGCCATCTCCCTTCTACTGTACCATCCCCCCTCCCCCGACAAATTTTAAACCATATTAGCCCCCTCTTCCTCCCCTCAAACCCCCGTATAATCCCCCACACTTTTTTCCCTTTTCAAAATACCCAAAATGCCCTTTCTTGCCCTAGGGGTGCACAAACCGCCGCTCATACTCATCACTTAACCATCTGCTGTTTTCTTTTCTTTTCCTGCCTTTTGGTGGAGAAATTTCTCATCCCAAAAACCTTCCATAGGAAACCCCGTTTAAAAGCTCGCAAATTTTCCTGACTTCTTTTTTCTGCCCCTTTTTTAAATTTTGCTCTGTGGAAAAAGCCCCGATTTGTGGGGAAAAAAAAACTCAAACCCGCTGTTCATGACCTGTTTTTTTCTTATTCCCCAACCTGCTGGCCCTCAAAGAAAAATGGCTCCGCCCCCTGAAACCGTTCCCTTGCTGCCCTCACCTAGGCGGCCTACCCCTTCCCCCCACACCCAGGGAACCCCGAGAACAGGTGGGTGGTGGAGGGTTTGGAAAATTCCTCTCCCCTGCAACCCTTTCCCGGTCATTCCCCCGCACCCCTCAAAATTTCCCCCCTTTTAAATCCAAACCCTTAGACTTTTTCGGCCCATTTTCCATAAAAGTCGCCGTTGTGTATAAAAAACCCCCGGCCCCCCCGCCAGTTTTGGATCAAATTCGCTGCCCCGGCTCCCTTATTTTTCCCCTTTTTCTGAAATGGGCCCAAATCTTTATCTGGGGGATTAAAAAATCCCCATTGATGCCCCCTGTCTCCCTTTTGCCTCTCGGTTTTCTTTCACTAACCTCTTCTCTTGGCCTCTTCAAGAACAGAACCCCCAAACCCCCCCCACAAGGTGGACACTTCTTTGGTTTCTGCGGGCTCTATCAATTTCTAAACCCCAACCAATTTTTCCCCTTTTGTCTCTCTGATCATAACCTTATCTCTTTTACTATCAAAAATTTCAGCCCCCTTTTTTGGACCCCCTGCCTTTCCCCATCAGAAATTTCCGCTCCAAATTTAAAACCCCGGGAAATCACAGCACCATAAGTTTCAACCCGCCCCCAATTTCCCCCCTCTCCCGTCCCCCGGGCCTTTGGGTGTAAAAAATTACAAAGAAACTCTTACCAACCCCCCTGGAATTTTTGGCAACCCCTCAAGGCTGACCACCCCCAAAAGGGCAAGACGCCGGCCCCGCCCTTTGGGACACGCCTCAGATCGCCATTGCAGCGATGTTCCCGGTGTAACTGGGCCCTTTTTTTTGGGGAGAAAATTTAAAACTCCCGAGATTTCTCCATATAAATTTTAAAATTAGGTTTACCACACGCCCTTCAAATGTGCCCAAAAAAAAATATTTCCCCCCCCTTATCTCAACCCTTCACAACAAACCAAAAAGGGTGTTCGAAAACCTTCCCCTCTTCCCCAGAACCCAAAGCTCAGAAACCCTGGTTTACTTTCCTTGTGTGAAGGGCCCGGCCCCTCACTTTTAAAAAAACCCAAAATTTGGGCATATCCCCGGGTTTAAAATTTCTTTAAAAAACCCAAACAGCCACCCCTTTTCCCGTCCCCCCCGCACATCCTCTAGTCTGCTCTGAGCCCCGGGCCCCAAAAACAGAAGAAAAAGTATCCCGGGTTCTCCTGTCTGCCCCGCCCCCACCCGCTGCTCTAAGACCCCATTTCCCCTTTCCCCCCTTCTCCAGTCTAATTTCTCCCCTGTCCTCTTAAACCCCTACAATTGTAACCTTCTTTTCCACTGGGAAACTTTCAATTTCCCCTTTAATCACGCGGGTTTTAACTCCTTTTCTGAAAAGCCCCCTCTGGACCCCATCATGCGCTGCCAAATAACCGCCCGTTCTCTTTCCCTTTTCCCCTTCCCCTTTTAAAATCCCCGGAAAGCTTGGTTACTTTTCGCCTAATCCCCTATCCTCTGCTAACCCCTTTCTCGATCCTCTACAATTTAGGGTTTCCGCCCCCCTACACTCACGGAAAATTTTCAAATTAAAGTCTCTAAAAGACCCCCACCCCCTTTCTTTAAATCTCAGGGCAAATACCTTTTTGGTTTTCTGGATCTATCTGCAGCATTTGGGCCCCTCGTTGATTTAATTCCTTTTCCTCGCATGCTCGAAAAAACCCTTGGCCTTCCCGGACAACCCCTCTTGCTTGGTTTCTTCCTACCTCTTGGGCCCCTCCTTCTTTTTCTCTTTTTAGGTTCTAATTCTTCTCCTCTCCCTCTTTTCTGTTGGGGTCCTCAGGGGTCGGTTTTTGGGGCCCCCTCCTCTCCTCCCAAACTATTCACCCCCATTGGCCCAAAACCCTCTGTAGATTTGGCTTCCAGTACCAAACTCTACGCTGATGACATCAATTTTTACACCTCTTCCCGAACCTCACTCTTTCCCTGCTACCCAAAAAACCAGTGGGCGTCTGTCGCTGTCTTGAATCATGTCCTCTCTCTATCTCCAACTTAAAACCCCCAAAAACCGAACTTTTGTTTTTCCCCCATCTACTAACCAACCCCCCCCGGGTATTTCTTCTCAGTGTTTTGGCATCACCATAACAAACCCATTTCAGGCCCGGCCGGGTGTCTTGGGGCTATTCGAGAATTGATCTGTCCTTCACCCCTATTAAACCAATCCCCAAAAAACCCGTCTTGTCACCTGCAAACCCCAAGAACACTCCAGAAAACCGTCCTTTTTTACTGTGGGAAAAAAACTCAAAACCCTCAAATTTTCTTTTTTTTTCTTTCTCGTCTTGACTACTGTAACTCCTTTTTTATTTGGTCTCCCCTTCTCTGAAAAAATCTCCCCTCCAATCTGTATGAAAAACAGCAGCCGGGGTTGTTTTTTTTTCCAAACCCCTATTCTGTGCCTCTTTCCCTGTGTCACTCGCTGTATGGTTGGCCCCTCCAGTACAGGAAAACGCATTAACTAATTATCTCACCTAAAGGGGTCTCCACAGTTTTGCCCCCCCTTTAAACCCCCTCCCCTATCTATGTCCCACCCCCCTGGCCCCCTCTCTCCCCTCGGGTACCGGGCATCAAAAATTTCAAAAAAACAAAAAAACGAACCTCCCATGCCCGTCTTCAAGATTTTGCACGTGCTGCACCCATTCTCTGGAACATCCTACCACGCACCATCAGGAACAATCCTAACCTTCGCAGTTTTAAGAGCGTCCTGAAAATACATCTTCTCAGGCAGGCCTATCACAACCCCTAATTGCTAACCCCCACCTTCTATCATACACATTTCTGTCATTCCTTACACTAGGGCAATCACAGGCACTTATCTGTATATAGATGTACTGTCATGGTGGCAGGTTCACCCAATTTTTATGTAAACCTCCCCATATTTATAAAACATGGCTGGACCATTGTAAATTTAGCACTTCTCCCCCTTTGTTTCCCCCAGGCACCCTGTTAGATTGTAAGCTCTTGCGAGCAGGGCCCTCACACCTTGTGTCTCATCTGTAAGTAGCTCTCACTGTGTAATGTCTGTCTTTTGTATGTAATTATACTCTCTACATTGTAAAGTGCTGCGGAATTTGTTGGCGCTATATAAATAAAGATTATTATTTTTATTATTATTATTATTAATAACTACATCTGTAACAACCATACTGTGATACTAATGCACATGTTATATCCTGAATTATTAATCGCTGCTTGCTATTCTTGTTTGTATAATTTGTTTAAAAAATGAATAAAATTCTCATGATAAAAAAAAAAACTAAAATCAGGTCAAACTCCAAAGAAGGCACTAAACCTCAAACTCACTGTCACGAACAGCAGTAGTGGATCCTCTGGACCACCGCAAGCGATGGTATAAGCCATGCCAGGGAGCGGAAACTAAGTAGGTTCCCGTATTCACCAGAGCCCGCCGCAAAGCGGGATGGACTTGCTGCGGCGGGAATCTGTCAGGTCGCTACCCCTGATATGACTTGCTTGCAGCAGAAGCCGAGGTGTAGCGTGGTACAAAATTGTCAGGCAGGCTTGTAGTCGGGGGCAGGCAGAAGGTCAGGACAGGCGTCAAGGTTGTTGGTTGAGAGACGGAAGCGAGAAGGTATGGTACACGGTAAATCAGAACTAGACACTAGAACGCTTTCTCAGTAGGTGGTGAGGAACTCAAGATCCGGCAAGGGGATCAGGAAGGGGCAGACTTAAATAGGGGCAGCGACCGGCAATAGGAAATTACCGGTGCGCTAGCCCTTTAAATTTTACACTGCCGGCGCGCACGTGCCCTAGGATGCGAGGACGCACGCACCGGGAGACAGAGGCACTGACAGGAGCACGGCCGGGTGAGTAACATGGGAACAGAGCAGTCGAACGAGTGCGTCCACGACCCGAGGTGCTACTCGCCAGCAGGGCACGGATGCGCATGAAAACCGGGGTGACAATCACATCCGTAACAATCACAAAGAGTAATCCTCCAGCACTCAGGAGAGGAAAAACCCCCTGTGGAGGGAAACTCTAGGGAATCATGGCTGGAGGATTGCCCTTCCCCAAAATAAAACTGAATATGATATTTCCATGTTTTACAAAATAGCAAATGTATTATACAGACATTTTATAGACAAAAAAATTAATAATTAAAAAAAAACTAAATCCAACAGGGTGATCAGTAAAAAAATTATCAAACAAACAATTATACAAGATCAAAGTAAGGGCATGCGGAAAGTTCCTTCCATTCTATTTGGTGAGAGAGAGGATGAGACAATAAAAAATAAAGTTATCTATCTCCAAAAACTCCACCCTCCCAATTGTAAGACAACTTTTACTTAGACACTCCTTCACTTCTAAAATGGAAATCACCCAAGCATAAAACCACCCAATTACATATACAAAATTATTACTAAAAGCATTGAAGGTCCAAACCCCCACGCCTACCCCTATTCGCCTAGTTTCTTTTTAGATTTATCAATTCATTTATGCATATTACACATATCCAGCTAACCAGGGGCGGAACTACCAGGGTAGCAGAAGTATTTGCAGCTGCTTTGGGGCCCGAGTACGCCCTGCCTGCGGGCCCTGTAGCAGCTGTTACATCTGCAACCCCGGTAGTTTTGCCCCTGCACCTACCTGATAGTTAAAGGAGTGTTATCGTTTGAGCTGTTCGGGCTGTTCAGCTAATTTTCTCAGATTGAGTTTGAAATCCAGGGGTGTGTCTCTCCTGTCAGCAGGGGTGTCTCTCCTCCCAGGAGGTGTGTCTCCCCTCACTGAAGACCTGTGACATCATCATTTTGTTTGAAGCAGGGGATGCAGAAGGGTGTCTGGATATAACAGCTCTGTAGCCTCCTGCCTGCTTATGTCTGCAGCCTTGAGGCTCCAGCGAGCTCCAGCAAGCACCTGTTATATCTCTTATCACACGAATTACACTGAAAGCCAGCAGCTTTCACTTCTAGTGGTGTTCACCCAAATTGTACTGACAACAGGCAGAGATCTTTACTCAACTACAAGGACAAATGTCAGCTTCAAGTAAAGATCTCTGCTTGCTGTCAGTGACATGTGAGTGAAAACAATGGGGGGAGAAGCACTCAGCTTTGAGAAAAGACACTGCTCAACCTGCATGTAATTTGGCCTGGTAGTGCAGTGGTAGAGTGTTGGCTTTACAAGGAAGGGGTTTGGAGTTCTAGTCCCCTCACAGAGTATTTCCCCCCCCTCCTAAATTCTACACATAAGTAGAGAGTGAATACAAGGAAAGGGGAATAGTCCTAAAAATTAACTTTTATTAATTATGATTAAAATAGCACACTATTAGGGTCTTAAAACAATAGTGATAATACGAAAGAAAACACCCCCCCCTATAATACAGAATAAAATGAACATTGTCTGCAGTATATTACCAGAAGAATATAACCTATTATTGTTTAATTACTGCAAACCATAGACCTAAATAAGCACCTTACCTCTCTAGAAAGAGGGTCATTAGAGTTACAGGGCTGAAGATAGGGAAGAGAGGTGGTCCGTTCACCTAGTGTCTTCCCATGGCGTCCCAAGAGCCCGAGTGCGGGACTCACAGCGTCCGCTGTTTCATAGAGAGACTGCGGACGCTGTTAGTCCCGCACTCGGGCTCTTGGGACGCTATGGGAAGACACTAGGTGTACGGACCACCTCTCTTCCCTATCTTCAGCCCTGTATCTCTAATGACCCTCTTTCGAGAGAGGTAAGGTGCTTATATAGGTCTATGGTTTGCAGCAATGAAACAATAATGGGTTACTATTCTTCTGGTAATATACTGCAGACAATGTTCATTTATTCTGTATTATAGGGGGGGTGTTTTCTTCTCGTATTATCACTATTGTTTTAAGCACCCTAATAGTGTGGACAGCATTGTCACATATCACTGCGTTTCCCTATACAGATTTTCATTGATTTAGTGCATTTTGTATCACCTACTGCTTGTTGCACTATTGCTTCATACTTTGACTCTATATTTTGGATTTTTTCCTAAATTGTGTTCCCCCAATCTGTCCCCTGAGGAGACCGGTTTAATACTACTGGGGCCGGTTGAAACATGTTGGGACGGGACTATAGGGTTTTTCTAGGGACTTTTTAGATAAGGTTCCAGACGGGAACGCCCTTATTGGGGCGATATTCCTGATATTTGGATAGGCTAGGGACTAGTTTCTCTGTAGGGCCTTATAGGGTCTTTTTGTGGTGGATTTTGTTACTAGCCCCAGTTTATTTCTATTTTGACCTTTTTTTCTTTTTTGAGTGTTTCTTATAGAGAGCTATATTACGTGTATCTGCTATTTTAATCATAATTAATAAAAGTTAATTTTTAGGACTATTCCCCTTTCCTTTTATTCAGTTACTGTTTTCTAGTCAAGGGGTATCCTTTGTGGATTGTGTCTAAGACTAGACCTCTAGCTAGTTGTTACATAAGTAGAGAGACCTGGGGGGGCGTGGCCTGCTATGTCCGTGTAAAGACGCAACCTGTTTGAGCTCCTCTCGGGACCTGCCTTTAGAAGCAATCTGGGCACTTAAGATGAAACAAAAACGCAACAAGAAGCTGGCTGCCGGTACCAGGAACGCTGCTGACCCACCCGGCATCACAATTGCTAACTTCTTTGCCCCGCTGCAGGGGCTGGAGGAAGACGACCCTCTTTCCCGCGCGCGGCAGGAGCCGGCGCCATCTTACGCACCTGCACCCGCTCGGGTCTCCCGTCGTGCTGCCCAGCGCTTTACCTCCGGGACTCCAGAGAACAAGACCCCGCGACTGCAGACTCCCTTGGCCTCACAGCCGGCCGTTCCGAAGAAGGGAAAGAAGCGAGAAAAAGGAGCTGCTGACGGAAAATCCGGGGCCCGCGGGGGGAATCCCGGACTCTGACCTCACAGATACGCGGCAACTACCGCGACCTCAGTGGGGCCTGGACAGCCAGGCGGGACGGCGGAAAGGTCAGTGTCTAGGGGGTGACTTTTCCACACAGCTCCCCAATGGCTCTGATAGAGAGCACTAGTCCCCCGAAGCCCACTGAGAGGGGACCCCACTCCCCATGGGAGCTCCTGACGGGACTTAAAATTGCTGAGACCCACACTCCTTTACCTCCTCAAGGGACATAATGGGTGAACCCCTGACAAGCCCAGCTAACTGGGCCACCGAGGGCCCCCGAGCTTCAGGCCCCACTACCCCGGCCTCAACACCTGCTGGGCAAGCCACACTACAGCCTGCACATGGAGTGGAGGCGCACCCATCCACGCCGCAGCTCTTGGGCCCTATGACACCTGCCTATACACAGTCCGCGGGCCAGACAAGCAGTCATCAGGTGCATATAGTAAACCAGGCCGCAACTGTTGGGACTTGGAACACCTGCCACCCCAGACGACCTGAGCACCCGCTCATCCACTATTGGCCTGGACTCTGCCCTGCCCCTAACTGGACGGGAGAACTGAGGGCTCAGTGGCCCCACGGCGGAATGGGGGGATCTGACGCGGCTTGGGGCGACGGCGGGCCCCGGGCGATGGAGACGTCGGCCTTGGTGAGCGAGGCTGCCGCCCCGGACCCACTGGGCCCTTCCACCGCCCTGACCCGGTCGGACCCCTCTCATGGCCAACGGGCCTCCACGCCCCCTCACATGCAAGAAGGCGCCTCATGGATGTCAAGCCCCGGCTCCTCCACTTGGGGTGGGAGTCCCATCCGCTCTTCTGACAAGCCGGTAGCAATCCCCCCTATACCTCAGTCACCCACGGGACTATTTTTCCAGCCAGCAACTGGCTACATCCAGCCATACTTGCCTTAGGGGTCACACCCAGAGTTGCGTGCCTTCTCTCGCTCCTACCCTCAAAACAAGACATGCAGCTCCTAGCCAAGGAGATGCGGCACCCTGGCCCCAAGATCTGAAGCGGTCCAGACGAATTTTGCGGACCTCCAGGCCAGAGAAACAACACTTAGGGGAAAAACCAAGCCTCACGGCAAATCTTCTAACCAGCCTGCAGACAGCGGTATCAGAACAAAACTTCGCCACTCCAACTGTCAATGCATCTGGACGATTTGGAGAACAGAAATCGCCGTAACAATATCCGGCTGCGGGGCCTCCCGGAGACTGTCCGGACCGGCGATCTAATCCCAACCTTAACAAAAATCTTTAACACATACTTGGGCGTCCGGAAGAGACGTTTATTGAATTCGACAGAGCTCACAGAGCGCTGCGCCCACAAGCCCAGATATATCGCGCCCAGGGACATAATATGTCGCATACACCATTACTGGTTTTAAAAAGGAGATTCGAGAAAAGCCCGATTGATGCAGCATGTTGACCATGAAGGAACACAACTGGGGACTTTTTCCTGATCTCTCACCCCGGGCACCTTCGCCTGAGAGCGGCCACTAAACCGCTTCTGGCAGCTCTCCAGAGCCGGAACATCTCCTATCGCTGGGGATTTCCGTTCTCCCTCCAAGTAAAAAACACCAAGAAAATTACTCATCTTTCGGTCCCCGGCGACCTTCCAGATTTCACATCACCCTTAGGCCTCCCCAACATTTCCCTCCCGGACTGGGACCAAGCAACGTCAATTGAACTTCCCAGCTTGCAACCCGCTTCACAAGCTGCTCGACCCCAGCGGGGGCAACAGGACACACCAAAGTCACAAAGACTGCGACGAAGAATGGGCAGCCCTGACAGCCAAACCCCTCCGATAAAGGGCCACACCGCTGACAACCGGAACTGTCCTCAGGCGAGTCCTGATTCACTTCCCCACCACAGGACCGTGATCCCACCCCCGACCCGGGTGGTCTGGCCCTGCTCGCACCAGTGCCTCCCCCCACATCGGACTGCCCCTATTGAAATGTGTAACCGACGTCTTACCCGCATCCCACTAGTCCGGCTATCTGTGAGATACACCCGTACTGATCTTACAGGTCTCCTTTTACTTAAGGTTCTCTATTTCCTCTTTGTTCCCTTTTCCTTTCAGTGCCCCAGATAGACTGGAGTGCCTCCGACCCGGTTGAGACCCTTCTTCCCACCCCCAAATCCTTCCCCCCCTATTCCTTCCCACCCTGTTTCCCCTCTTGGCTTCCCTTCTTCCCTTCCCGTTTTTTGTTTTTTTTTCCTCCTCTCTCTCTTCCTTCTACCCCTCCCTTCCTCCACCGGACCGGCCGAGCACCTCTCTTTTCATTGATCGCTTAAGTCCCGAGATGCTTACACGACCCCGGCGTGTTCCCCATTACCTCCCTGCCTCAATACTTGGACCCCCCAATAGTTGACGCCCACTGTGCTACACAACTGGCTCTTGCAGTTATGAATCTGCTGTTCTTAGGTTTTTGGCCTTTTCCCCTTTAGCCTAAGTTGATTTTTAGTTTGTTTAATGTCTCTTTTTGTTTTCCAACTTCTCGGTCTGGCTCAGGGGCCCGCCTGCCCCCTTTTTCTCGGGTGACCTTACCCTGCGAACATTGTCACTGCTGTCTTATGGCTAACATCCGCATAACCTCCATTAATGTTAAGGGATTTAACTCACCCGACAAACGTTCAAAGATCCTGTATAGCCTACACAAACAAAAATCGCACATAGTCTGTATCCAGGAGACTCATCTCCTCGCCTCCCATATCCCATCCTATCACAACCGATACTTCCCTGTCTGGTGCCATAACAGTAGCCCGACAGCTAAGGTGAAGGGTGTGGCCGTCTTCTTTCACAGGTCCTTGCCGGTCACCATTTTGGACACCTTTAGGGATGATGATGCCAGGGCCCTATTTGTAAAATTCAGCCTGCAGGGTCATGTATACACCTTGGCAAATATTTACTCCCCCAACATAGGACAACTCTCCTTCTTAAAATAGGATCCTGGATGAACTCACCTGCTTCGCCAGGGCTCTATTATTATGTGTGGTGATTTTTAATCTGGGCCCCGAACCCGATCCTGGACACCTCTACGGGCCGCTCGTCTGTAGCTCTTCATGCAATTAACAAAGTGCGGAGGCTGCTTCACGAGCTGCAATTAGTGGATGTCTGGAGACTCCTCCATCCACAAGATAGAGACTACACGTTTTACTCCTTCCCCCACAACTCATATAGCCGCATTGATTACATTCTCCCGCAGCACCTGCTCCTCCGTCATGTGGTCGCCGCCTCGGTAGGTAATATTATCCACTCTGACCATGCTCGGTCCACTGTGATTTTGCCTTCCCCGACTTCAAGCGATCAGCTTTTGCCTGGAAGCTGAATGAGTCTTTAATTATCCGACTCCATATGTATTTCGGATTTACGGCAAACAATTGATCTGTTCACCTCGGTGCACAGCTCAGATCCAACCTCCCCGCAAACCCAGTGGGAAGCCTTGAAGTGCACGTTACGGGGAACGCTCATAAAACATGGCTCGCGCCTTAAGAGGGAGGCCTCTGCAAGGCTCCGCTCTCTTTTATCACAGCTAGCCTCCCAGGAATCCCAGCACAAAGCCACGGGATCGGAGCCTGACCTGAGGGCCCTCACACAGACGCGCCATGAAATCCTCCAACTGATGGAGAAAAAGCACAAAAAATATCGCCAAATCTACTCGAGCTCCTCTTATACTTGGAGCAATAAGCCAAGCCGATTCCTCGCGCGTGCACTTAGGGATAAGAGGGCAGCTCTATTCGTTCCTAGAATTAGAACTTCGAAGGGGCGAGTTGCCCACCTGACGGAGGACATCCTCTCCACCTTTCACGAGTATTATTCCTCCTTGTATAATCTCCCTTCCACTCAAACACACACCACACTACTCCACTCATACCTGCAGAAGACGGCCCTCCCGGCTCTCTCCTCCCAGACTCTTGCCTCTCTGGAGCAACCCTTTACGGCAGAGGAGCTAGAGACCGCTATTGTATCCCTGCCTCCTGGGAAAAGCCCCGGCCCCGACGCTATACCGCTCTGTTTTATAAGTCCTTAAAAGAGGGATTGGCGCCCCACCCCCTTAGAATGTTCAATGTGGTGTCCCAGGACTCCCCCTTTTTACACGGCTTTCCTGCGAGCCCACATAGTAGTAATCCCAAAAGAAGGTAAAGATCCTTCAATATGCCAGAGTTACCGTCCGATATCTCCCCCCATCAACACGGGGCGCAAAAATATTTGCTAAAATGTTAGCTCTTCGGATCAACCCTCTGTTAACCACCCTTATCCACCCTGACCAGGTCGGGTTTGTGCCCTCCAGAGAGGCAAGGGATAACACCCTCAAAACCTTCTCCTTTCCACTATGTTCACCTCGAGACAGATCCCATGCCCTTTTTCTGTCGCTAAAACCAGAAAAGGCTTTTGACAGAGTGGCCTGGCCCTTCCTGAGAGGTGTCCTAGAATCTTTAGGCTTTTTGGGCCCCGGGAATGCGTGAGAGGATCATGTCTCTTACGTCGCACCCCAAGCCCAACTGCGTTTAATGGCTCTTCTCTCCAAACCCTTCAATATAGGTTTAAAGGCACCAGACAGGGATTTCCCCCTATCTCCTATCCTATACATCCTAGTGATGAGGCACCAGATGCAGGCAATACGAACCCATCCAACCATCAGGGCCTCCAATCGGGGACTTGCATTTCAAATCGTCTGCTTTTGCGGATGACTTATTGCTATATCTGACAGATCCTCTTTCATCCCTACCTGCAGTGCTGGAGGTACTAGAGGAATATAGTAGATTCAGCTCTCACAAAATTAACATGACAAAGAGCTCTGCCCTGGCCTCCATATTCCGTCTGATCTTCTATCCCGTCAAAATTTCCCCATTCCCACTTTCCTGGGAGAACTCGTCCTTTAAGTACCTGGGAGTGCAAGTCCCTTCTAAACCGGAGAGAACTTTTGAATTAAATTTCATCCCTACACTCTCCAAGATCAAACAAGACCTTTTGAGATGGGACAGGAGGGATTTCTCTGGATCGGAGGATTAACATCTCAAGATGAACATTTTTACCACGCTGCCCCTTTTATTTATTCCAGGCCATACCACTTGTGATCCCTAGGTCCTTCTTTAAAGATTTGCGCGCACTGACTTCCCAGTTTGTGTGGGCAAAGGGACGTCCCAGGATAGCTGAAGCCACCTTATCTCAACCCAAGTCGAGGGGGGGGACTTGCGCTACCGGACTTCCAAGCTTATTACCTAGCCTCTGTAGCGGTACGTACACTCGACGCATTTCGAGCAGAGGACTCCCCAAACTCTGGTCTCCCTGGAAACCCGGTGGCACAAAGCGCCCATTGCGACCCTTTCCCTTTGGGTCCCGCCCTTACACGACGAGGGATGCTCTCCGGTCAACCCCCCCAGTCGCGAGAACATCAGTATTAGTGAGCAGGACTTACGCCTCAAGGCTGGAGGAGTTCAGGACGGACTCACCCACTCACTATAGTAGGTATTTACACACCTGGGGGGATTGGATTACCTTTTGCAACACAGACACTTTTTCGTACTTGTGACCAACCCTGACAAGTGATGGCTCTTCTTTTGGGTTTAGAGACGAAAGATACAGGATTGACCCCTCCATACGCGGTTGCCCTGAGCCGGCCGAGAAACCCCTTTTCCCCCGTTTTTTTTACTTCTGTTTTATGTCTCTTTGATGTATCTGCAACAGACTTCGCACAGCAAAAGCACTTATCAAACTATCACCCTTACTGTTTGATTAAGTCGGAGGGTGCATAGAAAATTATGTTGTGAAATGGGCGTTTCCCCCTCGGGGA
Organism: Phyllomedusa bahiana; assembly: GCA_025379985.1. Lineage (NCBI taxonomy): Eukaryota > Metazoa > Chordata > Amphibia > Anura > Hylidae > Phyllomedusa > Phyllomedusa bahiana. The sequence goes on along the minus strand of JAODAL010000273.1, from coordinate 192,513 downwards.
GAAACCCCCATTCCTCTCTTGGAGCCCGGACGCCCACCAGAGGAGGAGGTCTCCTTCTGTATTCTCCCCTACCTTGGGGAACCCCAATTACTGCTGTTGTCTCTGCCTCTTAGGCTTCTCTTTGATGATAAGAAACGCGAATTTATCTTGCTTTGTTTCTCTCCTAGATTCATGATATAGCTCTGGCTTAAAAATACCTACTGCCCGCGCTCTAGACAACTTTTTGTTAAACGATTACAGGAGATTAATTGGTGATGTCATATCATACCGTATTCTTAGCTTGAATATCAAGTGTGTTGTCTGATTATGTTCTCTTTTGTTCAATAAAAGTTTCTGAATAAGTAGAGAGACCTAAAATATATATGTCAATCTCTATAATGATATATATACACATACATAGCTCCCCCCTATATCATGTCTCATTTCCCCCCGAGTAATATGCTTTGTATCACATATGTTGAAAGTGCTTGGTGTTGACTACTGCGGGGGATGGAAAAACTATATAGGGGAGCCTTTGTGGTGTTTATAATAAAATTATAGATGTCTACACATATATTTTCATATATTTACATATGTGTACAATTTATAAAAGAAAAAAAAAAACTACCGATGGGGTTTGAACTCCAAACCTCTGTCTTGCAGAGCTGATCACCTAAGCACTGCACCACACAAGCAGCTTATACAGACACAGTGTTGAATCCTTATGTTATACACTACATATGATGATGTCATAAGTAGGCGGGGCTTGCATTCGATCTGAGGAACAGAACGCTCTCTTTTCAAAGTAGCAGCTTAAGGACTGGACCTGTGAGGAGGTGAATCAACCTCTTGGCAAAAGCCCTTTAAACAGGCAGTAATTGCCCAGATCATTCACCCTAGAGCTGGGGGATGTACATAGAGACAGCAGACCTTGGTTTCACTATCGATTTTAACAGCTCAGAGGGGAGTAAACACAGAGTGTGCAGACAGCCAATCACAGCACAGGGGATGTGGCCGGGGCATTTCCTGTCTAGGGGCGTATCCTAACAGGCTGAATGAAATGTCAGCCAGCCAATCACAGTGCAGGGGGCGTTTCTGGGGCGCGGGAACCGTCCAGGGGGCGTTCCGACCAGCAACAGCAGAAATAGAAGATAGATTTACAGAGAAGCTCATATCTGCTAAACCAAGTGACAGCGGTAATGCAACCCAATTACAAAAGTGCTTAATTTTACTGTCCCCATAATCTGAGACATGATCTTTGTAACGATAAAACCCCTTTAAGCCCTTTACCCTAAATACTAGCATCTTATTAGGTGTATAAAGTCTGATTATGCCCCTTTTGTGCACAGATGGGAAAATGGAGAGATGCAAGGGCCCACTGACCTTAAAAGGACAGTCGACAATTTGAAAAAACATGTTCATTGCCAATCTGAGTAAACATGTTCTATGCTTGTCAAGGTGAGGGCTCAGTAGACAAGGGGCTCATTGGGACTTTATTCAGCCAGCAGGATTCCTAGTGGTATAGATTTTTAGGTTAAAACCTCTGAGGAGCAAAGGGGTTAAAATATGGAACAATTGTTAGTACTTGAGCAACAGCCAACCAGGGCAGTAGCTTCCTGGGGTTTTCATGTGTTCTAGGTGTTTGTGGTAGTTTTTCTCTTGTTTTATTATAGAGAAAAGAATAGGAACATTTTCAATATATTTTACTTTATCCTTCCCTTCAATAATTTTTGTGAAGAACCACCTATACCAAGGATGATAAAGAACTTGGATTTGGAGTCTTTCAAATGGATGTAGGAGAATTCAGGTCTGACCACAGACGCTGTTGGTATCATGTGAACCACCATCTGGTGACTTGATATTTTTGCCATTTATTTATCCATGTTAAGTGGTCCTTTCTTTCATTAGTCTATTTATTGAGCCTAGTATGCTAACTAGCATGCTCGCCCAGTTAGTTACTTACTTTTGATATTGACATTTGGTCTTCTTGTAGTGAATTATTTGTTGAAGAAAAAAAGATATATTTAATATGTGTGTATTTTATTGTTTTAAGGGTACATAATTAATATTTTTTCCAGTGATTTCACTTGTTTCTTCCCACACTTCAAAAAGTCAGTTCTAAGTTGATCTGTTCCCTCTGAAATTGACTCTTACTTTAGCATTTATAACCCCATTGTGGGACATTTTAACAGTTAGACCCACTCTAAGCATGGAACAATGTGAGTGAATATATTCAGTGTACAGTATTGTAGAATATATTAGTATGGCTTAGAACATTTGTATTTAAGACATGTCCACCACTGTAATTTCTTAGGAAAAATTTTTGGGTAATTTTTTTTGTCATAAGAATCTGTTTTCGTGTCACTCATGGACTGATATTCCACTTTATAACTGTAACCCACTGGGTTAAATCCAAGTCCTAAAATAATTGACACTATGGTCTGCGCAAGTAATGGCTGTTTAAGCGGATTCTCTTCTCTTGTAGGTTGATTGGCTCCTTATGGACTTGCCCTTTGATTTTTAAAGTAGTCCCCTAAAAAGGGTGGAAAGTGAGATCAAAAAACCCTTGAAACAACGGTTTAGGGGAAAATATCCTTGTACACATCGTGCAAAAAATTTGGGAGTTAAACAAAATACATTTAAGTGGGGGCACTAAACCCCTTTTCGAATACTCATATTTTAGAAAGATAGATAAATAGAAAATTAGAGAGAGAGAGTGAGATAGATAAGGAGAGAGGGGGAGATAGTAGAGAGAGAGGATAGTAGAGAGAGAGATTAATAGAGAGAGAGATTAGATAGATAGAAAAGAGAAGAGAGAGAAGAGAGATTAGATAGAGAAGAGAGAGAAGAGAGATTAGATAGAAAAAGGGGAAAAAAGAAAGATTAGAAAGAGAAGAGAGAAAAGAGAATTGGGATAAAAGAAGAGAGAGAAAAAGGGGATTAGATAAAAGAAGAAGGGGAAGAAATTGGGCATAGAAAAAGGGAGAGAGAAGAAGTTTAGATAGAGAAAGAGAAAAAATTAAAATAGAGAAGAGAGAAAAGAGTTTAAAGATAGAGAGTTAGATAGAAATTAAGAGAGATTAAGGGGAGAAGGAAGGGGAAAGAGAGAGATTAGAGAGAGATAGAGAGAGAGAAGAGAGAGAGAAGAGAGAGAGAAGAGAGAGAGAAGAGAGATTAGATAGAGAGATTAGATAGAGAGATTAGATAGAGAGATTAGATAGAGAGATTAGATAGAGAGATTAGATAGAGAGATTAGATAGAGAGATTAGATAGAGAGATTAGAGAGAGAGATTAGAGAGAGAGAAGAGAGAGAGAAGAGAGAGAGAAGAGAGAGAGAAGAGAGAGAGAAGAGAGAGAGAAGAGAGAGAGAAGAGAGAGAGAAGAGAGAGAGAGAGGAAGAAGAAAAAAGGAGAAAGAAAAAGTAAAGGGAGAAAAAGAAGAGAAGAGAAGAGAGAGAAAGAGAGAGAGAAGAGAAGAAAAAAGGGGAGAGAGAAAGAAGAGAAGAAAGAGAAGAGAGAGAGAAGAGAGAGAAAAAGAGAGAGAGAAAAGAGGGGAAAGGGGAGAAAGAGAGAAAAAGAAAAGAGAAGAGAGAGAGAAAGAGAGAAAAAGAGAGAGAAAAAGAGAGAGAAAAAGAGAGAAAAGAAGAGAGAAGGAGAGAGAGAAAGAGAGAGAAGAGAGAGAAGAGGAGAGAAGAGAAGAGAAAAAAAAAGGAAAAGAAAGTAAAGGAAGAGAGAGAAAGAGGAAGGAAGAGAGAGGGGAAGAGAGAAAGGAAAAGAAAGAGAGAGAAGAGAGAGAGAAGTGAAAGAGAGAAGAGAGAGAGAAGAAGAGAGAGAAGAAGAGAGAGAGAAGAAAAAGAAAAGAGAAAGAAGAGAAGAGAAGAGGAGAGGAGAGAGAAGAAGAGAGAAGGTATAAAAGGGAAAGAAGAGAAGAAGAGGAAGAAAGAGAAAAGAAGGGGAAGAAAAAGAGGGAGAAGGAGGAAGGGGGGGAAAAGGGGGAAAAGGGGGGGAAGGGAGGAAGGGTAGAAGGGAGGAAGGGTAGAAGGGAGGAAGGGGGGGTTGGGGGTTTTTGGGTGTTTATGGGGATGGGGGGTTGGGGGGGTGTTTGGTTGTTGGTGGAAGGGTTGTAGGTTTTTTTGTTTTTTTTTTGGGGGGGTTGGGTGTTTTTTGGTGTTTTTTTGGGTGTGTTGGGTTTTGGTTTTTGGGGTTTTTGGGTTGTTGGGAAGGGTGGGGTTTTTGGGTTTGGTTTTTTTTTGGGGTGTTTTTGGGGGGGGGGGGTTTTGGAATTTTTTGGGGGGTTTTGGTTTTGGGAAAAAGGGTTTTTGGTTTGGTTGGGTTTTGGGGTTTTTTGTTTTTTTTTTGGTTTGTTTGTGGGGGTTTGTTTTTATTTTGGGGGGTTTGGTTTTTTGGGGGTTTTGGAAAGGGTTGGTTTTTTGTTGGGTTTTGGAGAAAAAAAAAAAAAGCCCAAGAGGTGAAAATTTTTAAACAAACTGTTACCCAAATTTAAATTGCCCAGGGGCCCGAAATTTTAAGGCCGAACGCCCGGCCCAAAACAGGGGTTACCAACCCCAAACCCCAAACAAAAAAACTGGTGGGGTATGGACTGTGTAGAAAAAACCCCCCCAAAAAAAAGCCCGGGGGATTTAAACCAGGTTTTTTTCCGGAAAAGAAAAAAAGGGTTCCGCTTTTTGTTCCCCACCAAAAAAAAAAATTACCTTTAAACCATGTGTTATTGGGAACATGTTCACCCCAAACCTACGTACAAGGGGAAACTTGCCCAACTCCTAACACTTTTGGCAAGTAAAAACTTTGTTTCCCCTGTGAAAAACCCAACCCGGAGCTTTTTTTAAACCAAAAAATTTTTTCACAACAAAAGTGGGCTAAAAAAATTTTTGAAATTTGTGCAATTTTCCACACAAAGATTTAAATCTCCTGAAATAAAGAAATTACCCCAAAATTTAAAACCCCGTGTGGAGGGGGGCGGCGGGGCGCCGCGGGTAATTCACATGTCATTTTATCTCCCCCCCCCCGGCGGATTCCCCAAAGCAGGGAGAGGAGACTAATCCATATTTCCCTCTAAAAGAACTGTGGTTTTCCCGAAAAGATGGGAAAAACCCCCCAAGCCGTTTTTTGCCACTCGGGCGCGTGATTATGGACCAAAATTTCGGCCCAAAATTTTAATCGGTGAAACAACCCTTAGGCAATGTTCACAGGCTTTTTCAACCCAAAAATTTTTGGGACGGTAATTTTCCCCCCATTAGGGTTTAAAAATAAGGGGGGGGAAATGGGGGCAGGGGGGGGGGCGCAGGGGGGGCACTGCCCCCCGGGCCCCAAGACATTGCTTTATTCACGGCGCCCCAAGCCGTAAAAATTTTGCATGCCCACTTTCTCCCCCCGTGGGGGAAATTCCCCCCCCCGAGCGGGGGGGAAAGGAGAAAACCATAGTTTCTCTATGAAAAACGGGGAAATTACCGTAGAAAATTTTGGGACTTTTTGGGAGCCTCCCTGCAGCGCAAACACGGCGAGCATATCTCCAAATCCCCCCCCAAATAACCCGGGTGTGAACGGGGCCCTTTTGGGTTGTGGGGGGTGGGCTAAACTTTTCATTTTCGGCCTGTTAGTATTTATTTTATTAATATTTTATTTTTTGTGTGTGTTTTTTAACTTTAAATTTACATATTATACTTCCAGGTCAGAAAAAGTCCTTTGGGGGAATTTTTATATCACTTTTTTTTGGTGATTTCCCCGAAACCCTGGGCCCTGGTATTTTAACCCCAAACTTCGGGGAAATACACCCCCGCACGAAAGGGGCCCTAAATGAGCTGTTTAACATAGGTGACTTTTTAAAAAGGTCAATAAAACCATACTCAGGCAGTTCCCGGAGCCCCCCCCACGCCCCTTGACCCCCCCCCCTAAAGGCCCTTTAGAAAGTCCCGGGGGCCCTCTGTAATGCGCCTAATTTTGGAGTCGTCGGGTTAAAAAAAAGAGTAAAAGGGGGCTGGGGCAAGTTTTGGGGCTAAAAGGGACGCCAGACTTCTGTGCATCCCTGGTCATACATGTAGCCCTTAGTGTGCAAAATTCGCTTTTTTGCATGGACGTTTAAAGAAAAATCTGTGCAAGAAAACCAATCCCCGGATTTTATAAATCTATGGGCAGTGGGCCCCGTAGTCAGTAATTTCTTTGTTGTGCTTTTCCTCTTTTTCATCCCTTCTTAAATGTTTCCCAATAAAATCAGCACATGTTTTCAAAGGGGGTGTCCCTGCACCCCACGACTCTGTCCCCCATTTGTTTTGGAAACAAGGGCAAACTGTGGAGGAACACACCCCCAATTGGTAACACCCAGCTGACAGATTGGTAATGAAGGATGAATAACAGGGTAACCACACATCATACACATTTAAAAAACACTTTAGAATTGAGGTTTCTCAGGAAACATTAATATTTAATAAAATGGAAATATCAGCAATGAAAATTAAATGAAAATTAGCTGCAATACCAGACATAGTTTAAGGACAAACATGACTATTTCAGAGAACAAAAAAAGGAGACCCTTCTTTCTAATCCTGGTTACTACTGCAAGGATTCACTAACAAGAGGAGGCAATGAAGTAATGCCAGATGTGAATCACTACAGGTGTCACGCGTGAATGCCCTGGACATCAGATCTGTGGTTGGCAAGAGAAAGTCTGCAAACAAAATCATCGCACAAAAAGCTTTGGCAAATCTTTTCCTCCTTGAACTTTTCAAGCAAGTATAAAAAAGATGAATTGAGGTTCTTGAGAGTCAACACGTCCTGTGAAGCAGCTCTTTATGGCTTGTCATTAAGGGGCTTTGTTTTGAAATGTCAGAAACATGATCATGTTACTAAGTGATCAGCCATTGTCACTGCAACAAGGAAGATGGAGCAGAGGTCACAAAGCCATCAGAAGGAGCCGTCATAAAAGCAATACCACGCTTAGGAGGTCTATTACTGCTCTGCTCAAAATACAACATTGCTGCCGTACTTTGTAGGCTACCAAGATACAAATACAAACTAATGCAGACAAATAATGGAATCAGGAGGAACAGATGTCAAAATTAGCATCATTCCCTGAAGTGTCAAAGCTGTTCTGGAGTAAAAACTAAAGGGGTGCATCGCTCATAACCAATAAAAACTCAACCTTTATTTTTTAAACCTTTTGGGTACGGTCTTCTGCGGCAGCTGCTACATGTGGATGAAACCATGTCCACATGATGTGACCAATGACTGCACTAATTTGCACAGTTTAACCTACATAATTGTGTGGCCATTGACTATTACATGTGTGCATGGTTTCATCTTCATTCTGTAGCTCCAGCTTAGGGTCAGACCTAATACTGCTCCTTCTATTACTTTTGACAATCACACGACCTCTGCATGGTCAAGCCAATTGGACCTGGAAGACCCAGATCAGCTCTATGACTAATGTCAAGAAAGGGGCTATTTTTACTTTTAACTGGGACTAGTATAAAAGTCCAGGTAAGGGTGTTTTATGTGTGGAGGTCTTGTGGAATTTTTCATAAATACATCCTTACATATTTATTTCTATAATGCCAAAAGGGGACATGTATGAAAACTTTCTAGGTCAAAGACATTCTTTATTGCCCATAGCAACCGGTGACAGCTCCCCTTTATTTTTCAGAGCACTATGTGAAATGAAAGGGGCGCTCTGGTTGCTATGGGCAACAAAGAAAGTCTTAGACCAAGACAGTTTTCATACATGATCACCTAAGGTCGAAGAACTTTTATGACCTCTTTGGGGACATAGTATGAAAAGAAATTGATAGAGATACTCATAACTAAATTGGCAATTCTGACTCAAATTATATGTATAACCCATCTAAAAATAAATATATTATCTGCAAAATTAAAGGGGACTTTATTTATTTATAAGGAGTCAGATCACTACAGCTAAGTATCCTTTTTCTGAATCTCAAGACAGACCAAGAAAAGTGTACCAGCCAGGACACAGTGATCCTCAGAATTATGGGGGAGGTTCAGTAATTCTTTTCTTTTTTTACCCGCACTGACCCCTCATAAAATAAAAATTATTTTCCCAGACAATTCTTTACAGTTTAGAAAAGTGCCAATTATTGGTTGAAGTGAGAACAATCAAGGTAGAGTAACACAATGATTCCCTGCACTCCAAGTACAGTATATGTGGTTGATGCTAATGTCCTATAAGAAGGCAACTGAAATAAACTCTGCACCTGTTATATCTCTCCCAAGTAGCTCATGGGCTTGTGTTGCCTCCTATTGGGATTAGTCTATTATCCACCATTGTGCTGTAAGTATGGCTTTGTGGTTGTGTTTTTGAGTAATGTCCCATTTTTCTGTGTTTTTTTTCTGTAAATTATTAATGTTGGGCAAGAAAAGAGAATCCTTGACAGGGCTTGAGAGCTTGCGAATATAGTGGCCACTCTATCAACTAATATCTCACATTTGATATTTTTCCGGCATGTAATTTTTGCCCTAAATACTTAAGAGCAGAGAATGTCAGTATTTTGCATTGGCACCTTAAATGTGCTGGGCAGCCCACACAACTGAATAGTAGAGACGTCATAGGTTGTAAGCCAGCATGGTGAACCACACGTTTGTGTATAAATGGCACCCTTTGTATATTGCCTTACCTTTAGGGGCCGTTTACATGACACAGGACAAACACCGGTCGGTTTATCCGACCGATATTTGTACTGTTTTTGCGCCGTGTACACAGCCGCAGGGGAATGGCTTTTTTCCGTGATTAGCGGAGAAAAGCCCTCCTCCTTCACATAGACATGTTCTTCTGCTGCCTGAAAACTGGACAGAAGAATGAACATGTTCTATGTTTCTCGGGCGGCCAGCGGTCTGAAAAACCGCCGGACGGAAAACCTGTGCAGTGGAGACTGCTGCACGGGTTTTCCATAGAGGCCCGTCTTAAAAGTTTACGTTTTCACCCTGTTTGCAGATGGTTTTCAAAACCAAAAAACCATCTGAAAAACCGTGTGAAAACCCGTGCCATGGGGACAAGGCCATATGCAGTTAGAATACAAGCAACCCCCCATAATTCAGTATTTTTGCATTTGTGCAGTCTCCCTACGTATTATACTGTGGCTTTTTTGCATATTGGTGTGAGCCGATATTTATCCAATGTGCATTTTATTTTATTATTCTGTCACCTTTCTAGTGGGGAGGGGTGTGTGAGCTGCTGCTCATTAGTTATCTGCACCTGTTATATCTCTCTGAAGTAGCATTGCGGCTTATATTGCACCTCACCACTTTCTAAAATAAACAACACTATAAACAAAAAAGAAAAAAGTGGCGCAGAGAAATCCTTCATTACAGTGTCAAGGACATGTATGCACTCCTTGACAACCAGGAACGAGTCTACGCTGCCACTATACAAGCTCCGATATAACCTACAACACCGCCATATAGAGACCACACAGTGGTCAGACACCAGTTTAGGTATAACCTACAACACCGCCATATAGAGATCAGACAGTGGTCAGACACCAGCTCAGGTGTAACCTACAACACAACCATACAGAGACTGCACCGCAAAGTGTTCAGACACCAATTCAGGTCACCATTACATGATAATGAATATAGCACTGATCCAACACAGAAGAGAAATAATCCCTGACATCAGGGACTCACAGGAGACATCTTATCTGATGGGAGTTGTTCTCATCTCCTTTTCTTCTCCATCTGGCTCAAGCCTCCATTACATCTTCTCTGATGAGTTGTTCTCTTCCCTTTTTTTCTCCATCCGGCACTTAATGCAATGACGTCTTCTCCCAACCACTACTTGTCCCTATAGAATTTCCCACAAAAACATCTTAAGACTCCTCTTTTTTCCAGCACTTTCCTATCAATTCGCACCTCTGTACAAACTCCATAGAGCACCAAATAGTAATAGTGTCCCCTTTGGTGACCAACACAGTAATTGTACCCCAAACAGCGAAAGTTCCCAAAGCCAATTATAGAGTCCCCATTTGTGTCACCAGTAGGTAAGTCCACACCCCATAGAGTAAACAGGCACTTAGGAAGATGCTCTTTTTAGGAATGTTAGACCCTCAAAATTAGAAATTAAAAAAAGCTAGATAAGTAGCATGGAAATAAATAGGCACCCATTAGGTAGCTATACAATCCCCCAGTATGCAGGTAATTATATTGACATCCCACAACAGATAGGTATATAGGTACCCTCAGAATGCAGGTAAATAGTCCCCCTCAGTTAGTTTACAGATTCACTGAGTAGGTAAAGATGTATATAATCCCCAAATAGGTAGCCCTTCAGTGAGTATATAACCCCCTCAGTTGTTAGCTAAGTATAAAGGTCTCCATAGTAGGTAGGGAGGTATATAGTCCCCCATTAGGTACGTATATAGGGTCCCCTTAGTAGGTAGGTATATATTATACCCCCATTAGGAGCGTAGTTACATAGGCACCCCAGTAGTTATGTATGTAGACAGGGCATCCCCCCAGTAATTAGACAGGTAGACAAGGCCGCCCCGAGTAATAAGGCAGGTATATATTGTCCCCCATTAATTAGGGAGCCCATATAGGTAGCTAGGGGAGTCCATATAGGTAGCTAGGAGAGCCCATATAGGTAGCCAGGGAGCACATATACTTAGTTAGGAAGCCCATACAGGTAGCCAGGGAGCACAAATAGGTAGCCAGGGAGCTCATATAGGTAGCCAGGGAGCAAATATATGTAGCCAGGGAGCACATATAGGTAGCCAGGGAGTCCATATACTTAGCCATGGAGCACATATAGGTAGCCAGGGAGTCCATATAGATAGCCAGGGAGTCCATATACTTAGCTTAGGAGCACATTAGGTAGCCAGAGAGCCCACATAAAAAAAAAAATACTCAGTCACCCTTCCTTCCTCTTATTAGCTCTTCCTTCTGGTTGACATCTTCCCGTCTGCTCATGGACAAAAGCTGTGGAGCAGGTGGTGCGATGACACATTGCAGCAGACACCATCTCTGTATCGCTGTGTCTATGTGACACAGCCGTGTGGCGAAGGGGGCCCAGACCGAGACGGTCCACCATGCAAACACCTGTTTAAGTGTATGGGCAGTCCGGCCTGGGTGTAAGCATGGCCTTGTGTTTGTGTTTCTAAAATAAACTCATAAGAATGACCCTATATCAGTATGAATCTGCTACAGAGCAGTATGTGATGTGTCTGGTGGATGACTGATGGAAGACTTGTAGTTTGTATGAGAATCAAATTGAGCTATTCTATACCATTATCACCATTAATTACAAATTCTGATAATTATTTTTTTTTTATGTGATGCGTAAATGTATTGCTCCATAGCCAAAGCAGTTTGTTGCATTCAGGTTTCAGTTTTTCATTTCCTTCTATCACCACCATACAGAACATGTTCAGTTGTTTGTGGGACAATCTGGCCATACAAACACAATGGGCAACATGTATGATTTTTGGCGTTAAGATGCCAATTTTTATGCACATTATATCATATTTGCCAACTTTTGAAATCGAAAAGCAGGAGATTGTAGTGGGCAAAAATTTGCATGGCCATGCCCATCTTGTCGGTGTGCCATGCCCCTTAAAAAGCCACACCCATCCACCTAACTGCATAACGGCTTTGGAAGAAAGCAGGTAGATGCCCTTATAGCCAGGTAGTAGCCCCCCATAACCAGGTAGTTGCCCCTTACAGGGGAGGTAGATGTCCCCTTGTAGGCAAGGCGATGCCCCCCTTTTAGGGCCCAAATAGATGCCCCCTTTTGTAGCCAAGTAGAGCCCCCTCTGTACCAGGTAGAGCCAAATTTGTAGCCAGGTGATGCCCCCTTTGTTTAGCAGGTAGATGCCCCCTTTGTTAGCCCGGTAGATGCCCCCTTTGTTGCCAGGTAGATGCCCCCTTTGTTAGCCAGGTAGATGCCCCCTTTGTTAGCCAGGTAGATGCCTCCTTTGTTAGCAGGTAGATGCCCCCTTTTTTAGCCAGGTAGTGCCCTTGTTAGCCAGGTAGTGCCCTCATTGTAGCCAGGTAGTGCCCCCCATTGTTAGCCCGGTAGTTGCCCCCATTGTTAGCCAGGTAGTGCCCCTCTGTTGCCAGTAGATGCCCCCATTGTTAGCCAGGTGGTGCCCCCTCTGTTGCCAGGTAGATGCCCCCTTGTAGCCAAGTAGATGCCCCCTCTGTAGCCAGGTAGTGCCCCCATGTGCCGGTAGATGCTCCCTCTGTTGCAGGTAGATGCCCCCTCTGTTGCCAGGTAGATGCCCCCATTGTAGCCAGGTAGTGCCCCTTTTGTTGTTAGGTAGTTGCCCCCATTGTTGCCAGGTAGAGCCCCTTATAGCTAAAAAAAAATTTAAAAATAATAAAAGGGCCATAATTATCAGGCTCCTGCAGCTCCGGACACCTCCGATCTCCTCGCGACGCAGGGGAGTGAGTGCAGCCGGGCGTACTTCCCCTGCGCCGTGACCTGTATGTGCGGCGCACACCCCGGGCGCTGTACATACAGGGGGAGGAGGGAGGAGGGGATCGATCCCTCCTGCCTCCTCCCTGCACAGCGAGTTTCTGGGGCGGGTGAAGCGGGCGCAGCGGCCGCTTCACCCGCTGTGGGTACGGACCGGCGGGCCAGAGTAGCGCACCAGCGCAACTCTGGCGCGCGGTCAGTTAAAGAGCCCCCGCCGCCTGCTGGCGCGGGAGTTCGCCAACTCTGCCGGGTGGCGGGGGGGGACCCAAATAGCGGGACCCCCCGCCAAAAAAGGGAGAGTTGGCAAGTATGCATTATATTAGTGTAGAATGCACCTGATTTATAAACACGCTCTATAGCGGGTCATAAATCAGGCACATTCTAGCGCATAAATGTCAATTCTAGCTCAGGTAAAGCACTTTAAAAGTGGTTTACCTGTTCCAGCAGTAATGCGCCTGGAATTGCCGTACTGAAGCTATAAATATTTAGCTTCGTACAGTTCAAATGCACTCTGCCTCCAGCACACCCCCCAAAAATCAGGCGCATTACAAAGTTCCGCGGGCGCTCTGTAATGCGCCTGATATTGATGAATTTAAACTATCGTCAGGTTGAAAAGACACCAGACTTTTGGTGCAGCCCTGTTCATACATGTCGCCCAATATGTTAGAGAAAGGCAGAAATTGAGAAAAAAAAACTGTGTATTTATGTACACACTGATGGAGACATTACTTTTTCCTGAAGGTAATTGCTTTACCAAGTCACTTAAAGAAATGTAGCTCGGAAAATACTGCTAGACAGCTTCAGCGTTATCTGTTTAAGGTTTATAATGGCTGCCACATAAAAGAGTCCTCTCAGAAAATTGGTTTTCTCTTCAACTTTATCTACACCCAAAATCTGAAACTGCTAAATCAGCTTATTGTCCTTTATTCTAGGTCATTTCTCTGTCTCTCAAGAAACAATAATTACATGTCGAAGGCTAGACAACTGTCTGTATTGAAAAATAGCATTAATATAGTGCCAAGCTGTCACGGTGCATGCCAAGACTGCTATCACGGACTGCGGTCGTGCCCGTGCCTCTGCTGCAGTCCCTGCATGCTACTCACCTGTCCCGGCTCCAGACTGTTCCACGCTCACAGTGGCGGTGCCCCTCGGCAGATTTAAGTCCTCGCTGCTTCCCCCGGCTCCCTGGTGTCCTGTGCACACACGTGTGCTCTCAAGGGGTGCGCATGCAGCACAGCTTTGTATTTTAAGGGACAGTGTCCCAATTTCCTGTCTGTGACCTGTGACCCCTGGCTTTATAAAGAACTTCCTCCCCTTGCTCCTGGTCAGTTCGCTGGTGTTGTCCTACATAGAGCTTGACCCCTGGCTGCTGTATCGCTCCTGATCTCCTGTGCAATACCAGTTCGCTACCAGTACCCGTTAACCCGTTACCTGCTGTACACCTGCCACTGCACCAGTTTGTTATATACTGCTGTATGCCTGTCGCTGTGCCAAGTCCGCTACTATCCTGGGAATGCGTTACCCATCTACGGCTACACCTGCAGCGTCCTGTTGTCTGTGCCAGCACCGACTGTCCTGTCCTGCACTCTGGCTATCTCTGAGAGCTGTACCATCTACCCTCACAGGGGCCCAGAGGGTCCGCCATATACCGAAGATCGACTGGTCAGTGCCTTCTGACACTGCCGGATCATGACACAATCTAATCTAACAAGCAAAAGGGTAACAATGTTTTGATCTTTTGACTTTCAGGCTCTATATCTTACCATCCTTACCTACAGCTTTGAATGTGATACCTGCACCTATTTAACATATGCTAAATTATGCAGAGTATTGTCATGCAATTGCATTGTTAATGTTTCGCTCCTAAAAATATAATTTTTTTTATTATTTTGTTAGTATTTTGTAAATCTACCTTTGGCTTTCAGCACTACCTGAATCCTTCTGGGCTCTGGATCAGATTAAACATGTATCAACCAAAATCTGATCCCCGATGTCTTCTACACATTCCAAATGTTGGTGTAGACTGGACTTGGGTACAAATACAGCTTTTTCTTCAACTCTGCCCACAAGTGTTCAGTTGGGTTGAGGTCTGAGAATTGTGGCGCCAATACATCAGCTCTACTTCATTGTCATTGAACTGTTCCTTCTCCAACCTTGACGTCTGCTTCAGGTCATTGTCCTGCTGGAATACTATGTCGTCCTTTTCAAGACCATTTATGAGTGTATGAAGTAACTCATTTGTAGGATACTCAACATACAGCCCAGCATTGAGGTCTCAATCGATCCTGGTCAAGTATCCAAAAATCTTTAGCTGTGAAAATCCCCATATCCCTCAGGCTTCCGGGACCGAACCTGACAGTTCCTTCAATTTCTCTATCCATTAGTCCCCTTTTCCCTTGATTCTTCCAGACCAATTTGCACCAATCAGAGCCCGGTGTCTGATGGGTGCAGATGGGCCAGCAATGCCCACCGTCTCATTGCTGCAAATCAGCCATTTCCAATCCTCTACTTTTCCCTTTTCGTACTTTTTTGCAAATGCTTCTTATGACGATATTGAAGTTGCGGCTTCTTCACCTTTTTTCGGGCCACCATTCTAGACCTGTGTAATGCATGTCACATGGTGCATGGACATCTGTGAACTCACTATTACGAAGCATACGAGCCACCTCTACTTTCATTTGTCTCACCAGAAATTATAGACATTGTGATGAGCCAAGTTGTTGATTTTTCCTGCTGTATTACCTGCCTAGAGTGAGGCGGTAGTTGCCTCTACTTACTTCGCTCACTAATATACAAATTAGGAAGAGTCTTTGGTAATACAATTATATCTTATTTATTCAGTTACATACAGGATATTATTAGTTACTTTATACCATCAAATCTATTAATTTAAGTTAAAAACATTGGAAAATTGTAAGCATCAATACATTACCGGATATTGTAGCATACTTTCCCCGATCGGGGGACCTCGACGGGAGAGGAATTTAGTTCGGTTCCATTTACAGACTAAGTGCGTCCCCTTGAGCAGTCTGGGAAAAGTCCTAATCCGTTCGGTAAATCCCTTCTCTTTATGCACTTTCAATCAGAATTTAGATCCTGTCTTGCGCGTTCGTCACTGTCAATTCATTTATTTTTATAAAATTTTTTGCTACATGATCACATGCTGTCATGTGCAGAAGTCAGCATTACATAGTTGCAGGTTGTGGCACGCCGTGCAGTGCCCTTGTTTTCCTACTTCTCATCAAGGCTAAACACAAACAAAGGACACTCACGGCTCCATTTTGTCACGTTCAGATCTCATATATGGCTGGTTTATGCATGAAATTACTATCTACACAATCACTCTGACATTCTTGTCACATTTGTATCACACCTGCGCATCCACCTCTTGGCTTTTGAAAGAATGGACAGACTTAAGTTCATATTCTTCCAGCTGTCCTGGCCTCACATGATGCATTTGGCAATCTTCTTGACTGAGAGATGCTATCGATGAGCTGGATGATATGGTTTCTATTCTCTTGGGAAATCTTCATGACTGCTTCTCGATTCGAACCATTGACCATTTGTTTGGAAATCCACCTAATGACACACTGAGCTATTAGGAAATGTGAGAACTGGTTGTAATTTGCAGCAACAAGAAGAAAAAGGTTGTTCAACCACCAGGAGCAAAACAGTAACAATGCAGTTACATGACAAGAATCTGCATAACTAAGCATATGCTAAATATCTGCATGTCAAATTTATGTACGAGATAGCATGTAGATTTATGTATGAGATATGTATGAGATTGTCTATAAAATAAGGGTAGTTTCATGTTTAAAGCTTTAGTGGATGGTGAAATATGGAGCCTGAGAGTCAAAAGTTGAAAGCATTGTTACCATTTTGCTTTTTAATGTATATGTATGCCTTGGTGTCCTGTGTTAGTTTTTAACCAATATACTGACACCGTGTGGTTGGATGACCACCTTACAGGCTAGGGCATTTATTTATCTTAACCTATCGAAGAGGACTTGACACCTTATACTGTAGAAGCCACTGTGTCCCGCATTCTCCCCCGCTAGGGGTATGAGTTAAAGGAGAATAATGCTGTGTCACCCCCTTACCAGTGTAACAGAGAACAACTCTGGCTACACTCACAGTCAACGATCACATCAAAGCATTGAAAGGGAATGTACAGCGTGATGTGGATGATACCAAGCAGGAGAAGAGGGGCGTTGTTGGAGGGGGAAGCTGTCTCATCCAAACTCACTCCACTGTGCCCTGGAACCTGCATTAAGCAGTGTGCTAGATGGATATCTATATATAAAGATAGCAGTCGTTATCCTCGGACAAAAACTCTGCCCTTAAGTGAATCCATTTTCTATTACAGTCACTGTCCTGGGACGGGACAACAGTTACATATGATTATCTAAGAAAGAGTTCACCATTTATGGTATCATATAGGTAGGATGTCTCTATTTAATAATGCAATAAAACCAATATTAAAGCAGTCTAAATAAAAATTTTATACCAGTTTAATGGAAACACTTAAATCACACGGTAAGAACCCTTTAGGATACATTCATGTGTCACAGATATGTTGCACTTTTTGCAACCAAAAATTTCCTTTTATGCATCTGCAGCACAATTTTGAATTTCTGCTTTTCCCATTCATCTGTATGGAACACCTACAAAAGTTTTTGCAACAAATTTGCTTTACAAGACTATAGCCCAAAACCTTAACAAGGTTCTTAACAAGGCGTGAAGAAGATTGTGGTCACACCATAACGTGGATTGGGCTGAACCTGGCTCAGATGGATCAAACGTTTTTTTCGTGTTATTATAGTAGATGTGATGATAAATCATTTGTTTAAATCAGTCATTTGTTTGTTGAAAGGGGTTATATCATCATACATATGCCCTATCAGTAATACTGTAGTTCTAAAAGACCAACAGCCTGTAACAGTGGATGTACTCCCCTGAATAAAAATATTTCTATATATCTAAATAGGTCAAAAATTTTGTGCAACTTAATTTCTTAATATATCTTTGTCTGGACCAAAGCAGCAGTTATCTGACATATATGAGAAGATGTTTTAGATGATGGTATTTCCATCTTTTAAAACTTTTTTTTTTTGATATATATATATATTTAAAAAACTTTTTTTACTTGAACTTTCAGTCTCCTTAAGGTACTTCACCCCTTGGGACACAATTGATTGTACACTATTCTGAAATAATAATAGTTCTCCATTATTGTAATAATAATGGTTCTACTATTAGGCCCTGCCTCAGACAGGATGTAGTGGGAGTAACAAGATACATAGTTACATAGTTTTTAAGAAAAAAGACAGACGTCCATCCAGTTTAGTCTATTGAGCTATAATGTTGATCCAGAGGAAGGCAAAAACCCCCATGAGGTAGAAGCCAATTGTCCTCATTTTTGTGAAAATTCCTTCCCGACTCCCATCTGGCAATCAGAATAAATCCCTGGATTAACGACCCTACTCCAAAATCCTAGTCATTATAACTTGTTATATTATTACACTCTAGAAATGCATCCAGACCCTTTTTAAACTATGTTATTGAATTCACCATTACAATTTCCTCTGGCAGAAAGTTCCACAGTCTCACTGCTCTAACAGTAAAGAATCCCTTTCTATGTTTATGTAGAAACTTTCTTTCCTCTTGACGTAGAGGATGCCCCCTTCTCGATACAGTCCTGGGTATAAATAGATCCTGGGAGAGATCGCTATATTTACCTTTAATATATTTAAACATATTTATTATGTCCCCCGAAGCCATCTTTTCTCTAAATTAAATAACACTAATATTGCTAATCTTTTATTATTTTTGTTGCCGCTTTTGTACCTGTTCAAGCTCTACAATGTCTTTCCTGTGCACGGGTGCCCAAAACTGTACACAATATTCCATGCATGTTCGACCAGTGATTTGTATAATGGGAGAATAATGTTCTCATCATATGCATCTATGCTCCTTTTAATACAGCCTATAATCCTGTTTACCTTGGCAGCTGCTACACGACACTGGCTGCTACAATTACGTTTACTGTCCACTAGGATTCCCAAGTCCTTCTCCATGTCACTTTTACCCAGTATTTTTCCATTTTACATGTAGTCATGTAATGGATTTTTCTTCCCCATGTGCATAACCTTGCATTTGTCTGTGTTAAATCTCATCTGCCATTTCCCTGCCCAGGCCTCCAACTTATCCAGATCCCTTTGTAATAAAACATTATCCTCTATTGTGTTGATTACTTTACAGAGCTTAGTATCATCTGCAAAGATCGATATTCTACTGTGCAATCCCTGTGTAATAATAATAATAATCTTTATTTCTATAGTGCCAACATATTCCGCAGCACTTTATAAATTCAAGGGTAAACATACAGTCATTACACATTAAAAGTACTTACAAATGAGACACAAGGTGTGAGGGCCCTGCTCGTGAGAGCTTACAATCTATTAGGGTGTATGGGTGAAACATACGGGTAAGAGTGCCAAGTTTACAATGGTCCCGGCCATGTTTCATAAATAGGGGGTGGTTTACATGAAAAATGGATGAACCTGCCACCCAGACTGTACTGTAAGATCATTTATAAAAATATTAAAGAGGATAGGGCCCAATACTGGCCCCTGTGGTACCACACTAGTAACAGGGATCCAGTCTGAGTATGTACCGTTAATTACCACCCTTTGTTTTTTATCACTGAGCCAGTTCCTTACCTACTTGCAAGCATTTTCCCCCAGTCCAAGCATTCTCATTTTACTTACTTGCCACTTTTATGTGGCATAGTATCAAATGCTTTAGACAAATCTAAGTATATAACATCCAATTGAAACTCCATAAAAAATAAATCCAGCTTCACCCGTAAGAATTCAGAAGATGCACGGCCACGGGGAACACCACAAACAAATTAAAAAATGAAGAGCAGGTCCAGCGTCTTCCCTAAGAAGTATTCTTTATTTTAATCCACAGTAAAAGTAATACAGAACAAGCAGCAATGCCTGATGTGTTTCAGTTCAGGTCTTTAGAATATAGACCCTTAATCGTAGCAATTAAAAAACGCAAAGACACATGTTTATAAAGAGTCTGAACTTAATCAGACATAAACATCTGTAGAAGCGTGATTAGACATGTGAAGAAAAAAGTACAGTGAACCACATATATATATATATATATATATATAACATACTGAAGCTGTGCACATCTAAAATATATTCTGAAAAACGTAAGCATAGGTGCACACTAAAAAGGCAATAGCATATATCTAACAAATATCAGTGGCACACTAAAGACTAAATAAAACCTCAAGGTATATGAAAAACCTGGGACTCTAGTTTACAGTATTTGATCAAAGATTGTATTAGCTCACCTCCCAAAACGTCAAGGGGATCCCAGAGCAGGTGAGTCCCTACACTAAATATACTTCCTCACTGGGCGTCAATCCAGACTGCAATTTCAGGGAATGGTAGGAACCACCAACTGGGTCATCCTGCACTGGTTAAAAGAGACAGCTGTGTGCAGCAAGCCAATGAGATTACCAATCTCAAATGAACTACAAAACATACTGAAGCTGTGCACATCTAAAATATATTCTGAAAAACGTAAGCATAGGTGCACACTAAAAAGGCAATAGCATATATCTAACAAATATCAGTGGCACACTAAAGACAAAATAAAACCTCAAGGTATATGAAAAACCTGGGACTCTTAGTTTACAGTATTTGATCAAGATTGTATTAAGCTCACCTCCCAAAACGTCAAGGGGATCCCAGAGCAGGTGAGTCCTACACTAAATATACTTCCTCACAAAGGCGTCAATCCAGACTGCAATTTCAGGGAATGGTAGGAACCACCAACTGGGTCATCCTGCACTGGTTAAAAAGAGACAGCTGTGTGCAGCAAGCCAATGAGATTACCAATCTCTCAAATGAACTACAAAACATACTGAAGCTGTGCACATCAAAAAATATATTCTGAAAACGTAAGCATAGGTGCACACTAAAAAGGCAATAGCATATATCTAACAAATATCAGTGGCACACTAAAAGACTATAAAAAACCTCAAGGTATATGAAAAACCTGGACTCTTAGTTTACAGTATTTGATCAAAGATTGTATTAAGCTCACCTCCCAAAACGTCAAGGGGATCCCAGAGCAGGTGAGTCCCTACACTAAATATACTTCCTCACTAGGCGTCAATCCAGACTGCAATTTCAGGGAATGGTAGGAACACCAACTGGGTCATCCTGCACTGGTTAAAAAGAGACAGCTGTGTGCAGCAAGCCAATGAGATTACCAATCTCAAATGAACTACAAAACATACTGAAGCTGTGCACATCTAAAATATATTCTGAAAAACGTAAGCATAGGTGCACACTAAAAAGGCAATAGCATATATCTAACAAATATCAGTGGCACACTAAAGACTAAATAAAACCTCAAGGTATATGAAAAAACCTGGGACTCTTAGTTTACAGTATTTGATCAAAGATTGTATTAAGCTCACCTCCCAAAACGTCAAGGGGATCCCAGAGCAGGTGAGTCCCTACACTAAATATACTTCCTCACTAGGCGTCAATCCAGACTGCAATTTCAGGGAATGGTAGGAACCACACACAGGGTCATCCTGCACTGGTTAAAAAGAGACAGCTGTGTGCAGCAAGCCAGTGAGATTACCAATCTCAAATGACTACAAAACATACTGATAGCTGTGCACATCTAAAATATATTCTGAAAAACGTAAGCATAGGTGCACACTAAAAAGGCAATAGCATATATCTAACAAATATCAGTGGCACACTAAAGACTAAATAAAACCTCAAGGTATATGAAAAACCTGGGACTCTTAGTTTACAGTATTTGATCAAAGATTGTATTAAGCTCACCTCCCAAAACGTCAAGGGGATCCCAGAGCAGGTGAGTCCCTACACTAAATATACTTCCTCACTAGGCGTCAATCCAGACTGCAATTTCAGGGAATGGTAGGAACCACCAACTGGGTCATCCTGCACTGGTTAAAAAGAGACAGCTGTGTGCAGCAAGCCAATGAGATTACCAATCTCAAATGAACTACAAAACATACTGAAGCTGTGCACATCTAAAATATATTCTGAAAAACGTAAGCATAGGTGCACACTAAAAAGGCAATAGCATATATCTAACAAATATCAGTGGCACACTAAAGACTAAATAAAACCTCAAGGTATATGAAAAAACCTGGGACTCTTAGTTTACAGTATTTGATCAAAGATTGTATTAAGCTCACCTCCCAAACGTCAAGGGGATCCCAGAGCAGGTGAGTCCCTACACTAAATATACTTCCTCACTAGCGTCAATCCAGACTGCAATTTCAGGGAATGGTAGGAACCACCAACGGGGTCATCCTGCACTGGTTCAAAAGAGGCCGCTGTGTGCAGCAAGCCAATGAGATTACCAATCTCAAATGAACTACAAAACATACTGAAGCTGTGCACATCTAAAATATATTCTGAAAAACGTAAGCATAGGTGCACACTAAAAAGGCAATAGCATATATCTAACAAATATCAGGGGCACACTAAAGACTAAATTAAACCTCAAGGTATATGAAAAACCTGGGACTCTTAGTTTACAGTATTTGAATCAAAGATTGTATTAAGCTCACCTCCCAAAACGTTCAAGGGGATCCCAGAGCAGGTGAGTCCCTACACTAAATATACTTCCTCACTAGGCGTCAATCCAGACTGCAATTTCAGGGAATGGTAGGAACCACCAACTGGGTCATCCTGCACTGGTTAAAAAGAGACAGCTGTGTGCAGCAAGCCAATGAGATTACCAATCTCAAATGAACTACAAAACATACTGAAGCTGTGCACATCTAAAATATATTCTGAAAAACGTAAGCATAGGTGCACACTAAAAAGCAATAGCATATATCTAACAAATATCAGTGGCACACTAAAGACTAAATAAAACCTCAAAGGTATATGAAAAACCTGGACTCTTAGTTTACAGTATTTGATCAAAGATTGTATTAAGCTCACCTCCCAAAACGTCAAGGGGATCCCCAGAGCAGGTGAGTCCCTACACTAAATATACTTCCTCACTAGGCGTCAATCCAGACTGCAATTTCAGGGAATGGTAGGAACCACCAACTGGGTCATCCTGCACTGGTTAAAAAGAGACAGCTGTGTGCAGCAAGCCAATGAGATTACCAATCTCAAATGAACTACAAAACATACTGAAGCTGTGCACATCTAAAATATATTCTGAAAAACGTAAGCATAGGTGCACACTAAAAAGGCAATAGCATATATCTAACAATATCAGTGGCACACTAAAGACTAAATAAAACCTCAAGGTATATGAAAAACCTGGGACTTCTTAGTATACAGTATTTGATCAAAGATTGTATTAAGCTCACCTCCCAAAACGTCAAGGGGATCCCAGAGCAGGTGAGTCCCTACACTAAATATACTTCCTCACTAGGCGTCAATCCAGACTGCAATTTCAGGGAATGGTAGGAACCACCAACTGGGTCATCCTGCACTGGTTAAAAAGAGACGCTGTGTGCAGCAAGCCAATGA
This sequence comes from Phyllomedusa bahiana, assembly GCA_025379985.1. Taxonomy (NCBI): domain Eukaryota; kingdom Metazoa; phylum Chordata; class Amphibia; order Anura; family Hylidae; genus Phyllomedusa; species Phyllomedusa bahiana. Next base: position 169,522 of record JAODAL010000273.1, on the reverse strand, counting down.
GATTACCAATCTCAAATGAACTACAAACATACTGAAGCTGTGCACATCTAAAATATATTCTGAAAAACGTAAGCATAGGTGCACACTAAAAAGGCAATAGCATATATCTAACAAATATCAGTGGCACACTAAAGACTAAATAAAACCTCAAGGTATATGAAAAACCTGGGACTCTTAGTTTACAGTATTTGATCAAAGATTGTATTAAGCTCACCTCCCAAAACGTCAAGGGGATCCAGAGCAGTTCACTAGGCGTCAATCCAGACTGCAATTTCCGGGAATGGTAGGAACCACCAACTGGGTCATCCTGCACTGGTTAAAAGAGACAGCTGTGTGCAGCAAGCCAATGAGATTACCAATCTCAAATGAACTACAAAACATACTGAAGCTGTGCACATCTAAAATATATTCTGAAAAACGTAAGCATAGGTGCACACTAAAAAGGCAATAGCATATATCTAACAAATATATATATATATATAGTGACAAAGTGACTACAGGTAGTTGCCTGTCTTTGCCACTAGGTGGAGTCGTCCTGGTAGAGACGTGCCACCAAGAGCCTGGGCTTGGTGGGGGGAGCCAATTGTTATCTGTCAGCAACACTAGATTGCTGACAGCTGTATGTAGCATGGCTGATATCCAGCCGTTATGGGTTGGCTTCCCCGGAACAGCTGCAGATGGGTGGGTGGCTGTTCCCGCATCCCAGGTCTCCAGGTTCCATGTCGGAATTTGGGCCAGACCCGGGATGGCTATAAAAAGCCTGTCTTTTGCTGTGACCGGGGGGGTGTGGTCTGCTACCTGCAGTTGGAGCAGTAAGGGAGCAAGTAAGGCAGGCTCTTCTTACCCCCTAGGCTGGAGGAAGCCTGATCCAGCGGTGACTGGTGATACGGTTTGTGGGGCTGGACGTTAGGTCCAGACCACGATAGTTAGGATGGCTAGTAGTATAGCTAGTGGCCAGACGGCCTGAGTTTTTTTTTATTTGTATTGTTTGTTTGTTTGCATGTGCCTCAATAAAACAGGCTGAGTTAAAGAAGAAGACGTTGTCGGTGCCATCCGTTTACGAAAGACGGCGATCCCATGAGCCAAGCGTGGCCAAAATGGCGTCCAAGCATGAGTGAGACTATTACAATATATATATATATATATATATACATGAAACACGGACAAAGAATGTATAAATAATTCAATATCAAATCCTGTCTATTATTTAAGCCGTGTGGTTCATGTGTATTGAGAGAGAAAATCCAGAAGGATTCTCTGTTTAAAAGTTTTCTTCTATGACCCCCACCTCGTGAAGAAGGATTGACCCTCTCAGTACCCTGAGCATCAAGAGTCAGTTTTCCCTGAATGATAAATAGAACAATGACGTGAAACAGCTGAGATACCACGAAGTTCAGATTGAGAACATAAAGAATAAAGAATACTTAGGAGGCTTATTTCGCCGCGGATTGGAGCCGTACTGCGCGCCGGATTTGCGCTGCAGTACGGCGCCATGCGTTGCAGTAATTACGGTAATCCACTGTTCTCATAGAGAACAGTGGATTCCGTCGCTCCTCCCCGCTTGGCGAATCCGCGGGGCGGAGAGAAAGTGACATGCACATTATCCAGGCGCAATGCGCGCCGTGGATAATGCAAGTCTATGGGGCCGGCGGGCCGCGCCCCTGCCCCGCCCCCGCACCCGCCCCTTATTCAAGCCGGAATTGCGAGCGCAATCCGGCTTGCAATTCCGGCTTGAATAAACCGTGTGAACACGGGCTTAGGGTGCTTTCACACTGTGTGTGTTTTTGATGCGTTTTATGTGCAGAAATGTACAGCAATTAACGCTGTACATTTCTGCACAAAAAACGCACCAAAAACACACACAGTGTGAAAGCACCCTAAGGAAGACGCTGGACTTGCTCTTCATTTTTGGATATAACATCCAATGCCTCACCCCGATCCAGTCTAGAACTAACCTCCTCATAGAAGCTGATGAGATTAGTCTGACAGGACCGATCCTTCATAAACCCATGCTGGAACGGCGTTATACATTTATTTTCAGTGCGATACTCTAGGATAGCATCTCTTAGGAAACCTTCAAACATTTTACCTACAACAGAGGTTAAATCACTTTTTGACCCCTTTTTGAATATTGGCACCACATTTGCTATGCGCCAATCCTTTGGGACATACCCTATTATTATACAGTCCATAAATATTAAGAATAAGGGCCTATCTATGACATTACTTAACTCACATAACAATTATAATACCAGCAAACCCCCCCTTCAGGCATAGAAGGTGTGTGAGTGGTTGTCTTATCAGTATTTTTGCATTTGTGCAATCTCCCCATGTATTATACTTTGGCTTTTCTGCATACTGGTGTGAACAGGTATCAATTCAATGTGCAGTTTTTTATCATCTAATTGTTCCCCTAGTGGAGGGGTGTGTGAACTACTGCTCAGCAATTACCTGCACCTGTTTATCTTTCCCAAGTAGCACAGGGGCTTGTATTGCCTCCTACTGGGTTCAGTTTTTAGTCCAGCCATTGAGCTGTAAGTATGGCCTTTGCTGTGTTTTTGAGTAAAAAAAAAAGTCCAATTTTTCTGTGATTTTCCCCATGTATATCAACCCATAATGACTCCACATGCTCATTTCCTGTATCTATATCTTCCTGCAGTGTTGGCTTCTGACAGGATTTTACATAGAGACATACACCTAATAATAATAATTTTTATTTATATAGCGCCAACAAATTCCGCAGCACTTTACAATGTAGAGGGTATAATTACAGACAAAAGACATACATTACACATTAAAAAGAAAGCTACCTACAGATGAGACACAAGGTGTGAGGGCCCTGCTCTCGAGATCTTACAATCTATTAGGGTGTATGAGTGAGACGAAGGGTGAGAAGTGCTAAATTTACAATGGTCCGGCCATGTTTCATGAATACGGGGTGGATTACATAAAAATTGGGTGAACCTACCATCCTGACAGAACGCTACCTTTGTAGTTAACCTCCCCCTGTCCCTAGTTTAAATATTCCTCCAACTTCCTGGCCATTTTATCCCCCAATACAGCTGTCCCCCACTTACTCACCTCTCTAATCTCCCGTTGCCTCTCTAGTGTGGCCCATGGTACAGGTAATATTTCTGAAAATACTAAATTGGAGGTCCTTGCCTTCAGTTTTTGGCCTAAGTCCCTGAAATCGTTTTTAAGGTCACTTCACCTAAATCTAACTTTGTCATTGGTGCCAATGTGGACCATGACAGCTGGATTCTCACCAGCCCCACCCAGCAATCTGTCAGCCCGATCCGCGATATGTTGAACTCGGGCCCCAGGTAAACAACACACTGTTCGACGATCCCGGTCTTTGTGGCAGATTTCCCTGTCTGTTCACCTTATAATGGAGTCCCCAACTACAAGCACCTGTCTAGCCTGACCTGCACTACTATTCCCCATCTTACTGGAGCAGACAGGGGTAGTGTCTTGCTGCAGCAGCGCTATTTCTGAGCTGACATCCCCATCATCTGCCAATCTTGCAAATTTGTTGGGGTGTACCAGTTCAGGACTAGCCTCCCTAATACTCTTCCCTCTACCCTTCTTTCTTACTGTTACCCATCTAGCTGCCTTATGTTCGTGCACCTCCATGCTGCCATCCTCCCCAGCATCTACCCCAGCAAGTACTTGCTCAGTGAGCAGCAAACTCGCTTCCAAGTTGGCAATGGATCTCAGTGTTGCCACTGGCTCATTTAGATCCAGGATCCAGGCTTCTAATTAAGCAGTGTGCACATATCTCACACAGCAGTATGCCCCCTCGAAGGCCTGTTCAATAATTGCATACATTGCACAGGTTGTGCACTGGACGGCATTGTCAATCATGGAACTCATGGGAATGTTACAAAAAGAGAGAGACATACAAATATAAATAGAAAAATCAGTACAATACTGTCCCTTTTAACATCCCCAAATCTAAAGCCCCTCAATCTTAAGTCACCACACACTTTAGCCAGAAAACGCACTTGTACGCTCAGACACTTGCTCTTTTTCCTAGCTTTAAACCTTTTTTCCAACGCTGTTGTGACGGGGCACGTTTCCACCGTGAAGCAGCAAGGCACGGTAGGGGTAATCCCTCTAGTCAGTCAACACACACAGGGAGAAACCGGGCTGATGAGCTTAGGAGTGACAGCTCAGCTCCTAATCAAGTCAGAGGGTGTGTTGCACTGGCCAATAGGAGGGCCCGGAGGCCGCACCAATCGTCTGCTGGGGCGGGCTCTGGGTTCCTCATTTAAACTCCCTCATTTCTCTCAGTCCTTGCCTGAGAAAGGTTTCCCCTTGCTATTTCCTGTTTATCCTGTTTGTTTTTGCTCTCCTTATTCCTGACCTCGTCTCGCTTCCTGACCTCGCCTTTGCCTCCGACTTTGCACTGTGCTCCTGACCGTGTTTGGAACCCGCCCCGGCTTTTTTCTGACTATTCTTTTGGCTTACGTTTCTTGGCACATACGTTCCCGCACTGTGACTGACCCGGACTGTTTGACTTTGAGTTTCCCTGGCGGCCCTGCACTTAGCAGCGTAGGGGCTGTCGTCCTTTTGGGGTCTGCCGCCTAGGGCAGCACGCCAAGTAGGCAGGGACAGTGGGCTGGGTGGCAGTCAGGGCCCACTGCACCTCCTCTGACGTGACAGCTGTTTTGCAATTCTGCTGCTAATCCCTCCTTCAGAAAACAAAAGGCCTGGAGGCCTTCACTAAACCACATTACTTCCATAACAACTGGCACTGAGTGATCTTGGTTGGGGGTTGCCTTTCGCCATTAGTAGCACAGCCCCTTTTTTACCACTTAGATGCCACAGTTGCATTTACCACGTCATCTAATGGTTAAAAAGCTGTTATCAGAGTTAGGTCCAGTACCAACAGCAGGTCCCAGCTGTAACTAACATACACCTTGTATAGAGCAGGCTCAGTGAATGAGCCCATTACCAAGATTATGACATATCAGTAGGCCAAATGTCAGTGAGGGGTTAAAAAGTACATTAACACTATAAGGGCATGTTCACACGGCTTATTTGGACGAGGTTTTCGCAGCGTTTCCTTGCCCAAAACCTCTTCCAAAATGCTTCATTTAATTGATTCCTATGTAAAACCTCGTTGTAGTTCACATACAAAGAGGTTTTTCCACGCTTCTTTGGAAAGAAGTGTCATGTCAATTTTTGAAGTTTGTTTTTGGCGCGGTTTGGTCGCGGTTTTTTTTTCCTGGCTATTCATTTGTATGGGTGAAAACTTCATCAAAAACCTGATCCAAAACCTCGCCAAGAAATGCCTCTAAAACCTCTTCTGAAGAAGCATGTTTCAGGCGAGGTTTTGATGTGGTTTTGGGTGAGGAAAGGCTCCGAAAACCTTCGCCAAAACCTCGTCCAAATAAGCCGTGTGAACATGGCCTAAGAGATACAAAAGTTTTTAGGGGGAAAAATAAGTCTTCTGAAATCAGCTCCCTCTAATGGTGGCTGCTGGCAACAAAAACCGTATCATTTGACGATATGAAAATTGAGGGAATTTGAAGCTCTGCAGCAAAGAATGCTAACAAAACTATAGAATATGAGTCTAAAGGGGTTCTTTGGTCTAAAATAACCTATCTTCACATATCTTTGTAGAGAATTGTGGGATAATGGAGGGAGGTCGTATATCAGGGAACCTTATCTCTTGCTTAGAATGGAGCGTAGTCACTAAGAGCATTTCTCACTCTTGAGGTTCTGTCCTACATTACACAGACAAGCACTTGACTGTGTGATGCTTCATTTACCCTGTGGTTGCTCTGCAGGGAATCTGAACACTTCGGCTATGTCTACAGAGCAATGATAAAATGGCATTGGAAATCTGACGGTATTTTAACATCGCCATACCGCTGTTTTTGGCACCGGTTTGCACCAAAAACCGCAGTTGGTTTTCGGATTTCGGCCATGCTCAGTACATAGAACTGTAGAACTGGAATCCGGCGGAAAATAGAACATGTTCTATCTACTGGCGGAATCCGGTTGTTTAGCAATCTGACAATAGAAAATCCATGCTGTGTAGACTACAGCTCGGATTTTCTATTGAGGTCTATGGGCACTGGTTACAGTCGGATTTTTGTGGATTCTAAATACTATATCCCCTTAAAAAACAGTGTTGTGTAGACATGGCCTTACTGCCATGAATTCACATCAGTTAGGGCTTATTGGTGAGGGTCCCTGCAGTGGAACACTCTGAAATCAGCTTATGTGCAAGGGACCCCTATTCCAGACAGTCCAAAGCAGAGCAATTCACATCATGACCAGTTTTTTCTCTGGAGACTATGCATGTGTTACATTCACTGCATGTACTGGCAGGGCATATCGATATGTGCCGCCAGAACAGAAGGGATGGCGGCCTAGCCCCAGTCCCGGGCCAAAAATAACTTTGGAAAAGGGCCTGGAATCATCCTCCATGGGAACTTCATATCTATCTGCTTGACTTTCTCTTTATTATAAACTGTCTAAATAAGTTCTTTCTACATATGATTAAAGCAAATAACACAAAATCTGTTCAGGCATATGGCGTGAGGTAAAATGTAGTAATGTAAAACTGTCAACAGGTGCATTTATATCACCAATTGCATAATGAGGGGTTAATCATTAATTTAGAGGTCACTGTATACATTAAACAAACCCACACATGTTTGCTGTGTGTAAATCTGTCAGAATTCAGCAGCTCCCCCTGATGGCTGAAATATAATCATTGCAGGTGCAAAATACAAAAGCTTAGAGTACGGAGGCTGAATGCTTTACATGTATTAAAATTGTAAATATTGCAGAACATTACAATATATATGGATAAAGTCTACCCCAGCACAGTGTAAGAAGTACCTGCTCTACCAGTGCTATCACTTCACCGGCATGCTGGGATTTATGAACTGACCATGGGCGGACGACTTTCTAAATGCATAAGGCCATATTCACACAACAGATTTTTCTCTTGAATTTCTGCAGCCGATTTTCACTTGGTAGGGGCTGTTATGGGCATAGATTTGCCTCATTTAATAGGGTAAAGGCCCCATTCACATAGGGTTTCGGCCACCCAATTCCGACAGGTATTGTGATGGGACAATAGACTCCTATAGGGCAAGCATATTCCTAATTTCAGTATCCACCAGAATAAATTTTGACTTTATGCTGAGGGATACAATGAAGGGCTGTCGAAATACTATGTAAATAGGGCCTAATCTACGTTCTATCTACGTTCCATTTTTTTCCACATCTCAGATTTACAGTATTATAGAAACAATACTGGGACATGCAGATTCTGCTTCTAAATCCACATGAATTCTGCAAATTAACATGTTATGCAGCACAGCAGCACAACACCATTAGCCAGTTCTTGACTCTTCCCTCTTCCCGACCAGGCACATTTTCATTTTCTTTAGTACACACAGGTTTGAACCCAGGCTCGGACTGGGACGCCGGGGAATCGGTGAATCCCCTGGTGGGCCCCGAGCTGCTGTGGGCCCCGGAGGCAGTGCCGTTGCTCCCCGGGGCCCGTCCACCGCATCTGGTCACTGAATGCCTCGGGCCCGCTCAGAGACCGGCCTGGGTCAGGGACTAATGTCTCCCGGGGGACTCCCGGGGCTGCCCTGACTACCTACATTTGGCGCTGACTACCTACAGGGGGCCCTGGCAATCTAAGGGGGCCCTGTCTACCTACATGGGGCCCTGACTACCTACAGGGGGGCCCTGGCAATCTAAGGGGGCCTTGACTACCTACAGGTGGCCTTGACTACCTAAAAGGGGCCCTTACAGCCTAAGGGGGCCCTGATAGCCTAAGGGGGGCCCTGACTACCTAAACATAAAGGGGACCCTGACTGTCTAAAATGAGCCCTCTCTACCTAAACATAAAGGGAGCCCTGACTGCCTAAAGGGAGCCCTGACTGCCTAAGGGGGGCCCTGACTGCCTAAGGGGGGCCCTGACTGCCTAAAACTAAAGGGGGCCCTGACTACCTAAAAACTAAAGGGGGGCCCTGATTGCCTAAACAATAAAGGGGGGCCCTGACGCCCTGCACACTAGCTAAAGTGGACCCTGACGTCCTGCACACTAGCTAAAGGGGGCCCTGACATCCTGTTCACTAGCTAAAGGGGGCCCTGACATCCTGTACACTAGCTAAAGGGGGCCCTGATGTCCTGCACACTAGCTAAAGGGGGCCCTGATATTCTGTACACTAGCTAAAGGGGGCCCTGACGTCCTGCACACTAGCTAAAGGGGGCCCTGACGTCCTGCACACTAGCTAAAGGGGGCCCTGACGTCCTGCACACTAGCTAAAGGGGGCCCTGATGTCCTGCACACTAGATAAAGGGGGCCCTGATGTCCTGCACACTAGATAAAGGGGACCCTGATGTCCTGCACACTAGCTGAAGGGGCCCCTAACTGCCTGTAAACTACCTAAGGGAGGCCCTAACTGCCTGTATACTACCTAAGGGAGGCCCTAACTGCCTGTATACTACCTAAAGGGGGACCCTAACTGCCTGTATATCCTAACTGCCTGTATACTACCTAAAGGGAGTCCCTAACTGCTTGCAGCATACATAAAGTGGGTCCCAACTACCTACAGCTTACCTAACTGGGGGCAACCACCTACCTACAGCCTAACTAACTGGGACTCACCAACACCTACCTAAAGCCTACCTAACTGGGGTCCACCAACCTAAATGTAGCTTATCAACTTGCCTAACTAGGGCCTGCATATCTACCTGGGGGCTATTTATCTACCCACCCGTGGCTAGGTAACCACCAACCTGCCTGGGGCTGGCCTAGTAACTTATCCAGCGGGGGTCTACCTACCTAAATAGGGGCCTATCTAGTTACTAGGGGCCTTGCCCATTTGCTTACATATCTAGCGTCTTGTCTACCTACCTGGTAATATAATTGAGTGGGGAGCAGCCCATAGTTGTAGCATTATCTCCAGGGGGTTAGTCCTCTCCCCACCTTCCAACCCCTTAGGATACCAAGTCTCTAAGTTATGGCTTGTACCCGCTCTCCCACCCCTGGGAAGTTTTTACAGAGGTGGGAATAGGTAATGAGGTGCTGGAAAATTGAGGATTCTAAGATACTAGAATGTGTAATTTCTGCAGGGATGAGTTGTGGCCGGGACAAGTCATCATGACAGTGTGGAATGGTTGCAGAAGAAAAGGGAATAAGAACGACTCATCAGATAAGACAACTCCGGTGAGTTCAGGGGTTATTTTACTTCTATTTTGGATCAGTGTTGTATTCACTGTAATATGATGTGACCTGAGCTGGTGTCTAACCTCTATGCGGTCTCTATATGGCAATGTTGTAGGTTATACCTGAGCTGGTGTCTGACCTCTATGTGGTCTCTATATGGTGGTGTTGTAGGTTATACCTGAGCTGGTGTCTGACCTCTATGTGGTCTCTATATGGTGGTGTTGTAGGTTATACCTGAGCTGGTGTCTGTGGTCTCTATATGGCGGTGTTGTAGGTTATACCTGAGCTGGTGTCTGACCTCTATGTGGTCTCTATATGGCAGTGTTGTAGGTTATACCTGAGCTGGTGTCTGACCTCTATGTGGTCTCTATATGGCGGTGTTGTAGGTTATATCAGTGCGGGTATAGTGGCAGCGTACATGTGTCCCTGATTGTAAAAGTAAGGGAACACCTGACCCTGTGATAGGAGTTAGACTTTAACTTTCTTGCTGGTGTTTATTTTAGAAGGTGGTGAGGTACGTGACCAAGGGAAACGTGGAGGGGGATATTGTATATGGGCTGGTGGGGGATATGGACTTAGCCATGTGTCTATGATATGTTAGACTGACAGATGTGTGAGACAGATATGTGACTCCCTTGGTACAGTGTACTACACAATACTGTTCTGTTTTGAACACTGTATTATGTGGTAAAATTGGCGCATTTATGTCCGAGAGGCCGGTAATATTTTCATGTACAGTAGGGTGGGCCCCCAAGATCAATTCCTCTGTGGGCCCCAGACCCCCCAGTCCGACACTGTTTGAACCCCATAATACTTTCTCACACTGTTATTCTACTATGGTTTTTTTGGGGGGAGAGGAAGGTTTGTGATACTTACGCTCTGATTTTTATGCAATTTTTACATTAGATTTTTTTAAAAACAAAAACTGAAAATGTTAAAAAAAAATAGTTTTTCACTTTTTTTACTTATTTGTTTTTTTAACAGTAAAAGTGGTGCTTAAATAAGTTTTGTAATTGTTGCACTTTTCCATCATAGACATTCATATAAAGCTGATATTAAGCTTTTAGGATAGTTGGGGGTATGGCTGAGAATTGCAATTTGGGCTGTCATTTCATTTAATACATTTTTTTGTGTTTTTATTATATATTTGTTTTCATTTAATTACATTCTGTACCTCAAGGTCAGAAAAAGACCTCTGGGCTGATCATTTTAATCTTTTTTGTTGATTTGCCCTGTTACTGGGGCTGATAATATTAGCCCCAGTCACTGGGGAAATACAGCCTCCAGTACTAACTGCAGAGCTGATCTTAGTCTGATTAGACCCAGCAGCTTCTGAAGTTACCAAGCCCAGGCAATCACATGACCACTGGGGCCGGGAAGCAAGGAGCCAGGAGGCTACCTGCATAGCTGCACATACAGTGCTCATTAAGATTGAGAAGAAAGGGACAGCGATAAACTGTCTCTGCCTTCTTCCTGGAGTACCTGGCTGCCACCTACAGCCGCCTCTCCCCTACAGCAGTTGCGCAATTAGTGTGCAGTTGCATATCCTCTACAGCCAGGGCTTTAGTGTCACACTTTGCCACATCGAAAAAGACCTGCATAATGGATCTACTGAACCCACTGCCTTTCCTATGGTAGGATATGAATACGGTCTTCTGCTCTGCAAGCCCTACATCTGTTGAGTGCATTACTCTCCTTTACACATTGATAGTATATCTCGCTGCCATGCAGTGCATGACACAATCGCTCCGAGCAGGAGACAGAGAACAATAGCATCTCCATTCACACTGAAAGAGGCCTCAGTTTTAATACCCAACAGAAGCTGCATTTGGGGAATGTAGAACAAACAGCTATACTGTGACATAAAGATATCCATAGAAAGTCTGAGCCAAGTCCTAGTTTAGGTAATACATTCTTGGTCTGTAAAAATTAAATTACTTGGCTTTTATGGGTTATGTTCAGATGCGGCAGAGCTGCTTTAAGTCTTAATGGCTTGATCACTTCTGCATCATGGTCACTGTTAGGCCCAGTTCACATCTGCAGATTCCATCAAAAACTACAAGAAAAATAACGTAGCTCGCAGGGCTATTTTTTCCATTAAAATGACAGATACCATGATGAAATCTGACAGACCCCCATGTAGTCAATGGAGTCTATTGGACGTAGTTGCTGTCTGTCCTGCATAAGATCCGGCGTTGACTCTGCAACGGTGACTCAGAACAGAGCCTCCGACACAGATGTGAACCAGGCCTTAGATTTAACAGCATTCTGTCTACCCATAGTGCTCAACCCACACTTGCCAACTTTTGAAAGTGGCCTTCAGAGAATGCAGGTTTGAAGTGCATGTAGTGCACTGCCCTCCGCACTTACATCACCTACACCTCTTTATAACAGACCACAAACCCCTTCACAAAGGCCACACCTACTATACACAACTGTGTAACTGCTCTGGAAGAAGGCTAATTGAGGGTCTTGAACCAGCGTTCCTGAATGTTGGATAGCCTATTCAGCATCAAGAAGATCTAGGACAGTGTTTCTCAACTCCAGTCCTCAAGACCCACCAACAAGTCATGTTTTCAGGATCTCCTCAGTATTGCACAGGTGATGTAATTACTGTCAGTGCATTCTCCACAGGTGATATAATTATTTTCAGTGCATTCTGTGAGAGATCCTGAAAACATGACTTGTTGGTGGGTCTTGAGGACTGGAGTTGAGAAACACTGATCTAGGAGATACCGCTAAACTGTCCCTGAACCAAAACCATTACACAACTACCAATATTACTGTCATAGAGTGACCATATGGTGGTAGTTATCAGTGTACACAGGCTCTGCAGATTGTATATTTCCTCCATACAGTGACCATATGGTGGTAGTTACCAGTGTACACTGGCTGGTGCATTGGGTACTGGGGTAATAGTGAGAGGGATTTAGTGTCAGACTTAGGGTGACAAAAATTACCGCTGGCTGATACCAAACCCCAGCAATAGTAGTGGAGAGGCCTCCTTTACTAACACTGGAATTAATGGAAAAAACTTGACACTAACACAAAAAAAAATTAAATAAACACTTCCTTACTCCCTGATACCAGCCATCTTTAAGAATTTTATAAAGAAAAAAAAAAAAGATCCACGGATGATCCAATGTAGTCCACCGAATCCGAAGTAGTCCAAAAGGGGAACCCGCAAAAATATAGAAACATTACACACAGACACATATATAGGCTGGATTCAGCAACTAGAAAAACTGGGTGACACCCTATCTGCCAAAAGTGACACCCAGTTTTTTCTAAATGTGTCCTGTTCTATGTCAAAAGTAGTCTCAGCCATGCCACTTTGGATTTGTAGAACAGGTTTGGTGCATTGTACGACTATAGCACAACATGTCTCTGCCTCTTTGGGACATTCAAAAGTGTCATGTCTGGAGCAGATCAGATCATACATCTATAGAACAGGGCTAGGACAGTTTGACTCAAAGCATGCCAAAAAAATGACACAACCACGTTCATACATGTCGCCCTTAGTGAGTGTATACTTAGACTTGGCAGTGTTAAAATGTGTCATACTTATCAGTGTTGATAAAAGTGGTGCAGGTTTAGGCTGTCTAGTTCAAGTTTACATCTTTTATCAGTTGGCTTACTGTATGCCACTAATTGTGAATCAATTTTGACGCACAACAGCGCACACTAAGCCAAGTGTCTAGAAATTGTCTAAAACACGTAATAAATGTGGTGTACAGCACATGCGCAATTATGGTGTAAAGCAGATTTCTGCTGCAATTACCTTAGTAAATGTGCCCCACTGTGTGTGACACCAGCATTAACGATTTATTTTCCACAAAAAATTTTTAAATAATAAATTGTAATCTAAGATTTTTTTCCTTTTTAACCAATGTGCTCAGTATCTAGATGTTGCAATTCAATGGTCATCTACAAAATACCAACTTTCTCTTAGTCACTTACAACAATTAGTCAATTAGTTTCCAGCCTGCTGTGTAAATAATTACACCAAAACCTGCATTTGGCCAGAGCTGAAAAAGTGATTCATTGGGTAAATAGCGAAATGTTTTGATTGTTTTTTTACTGTTCAGTTTCACATACCTGACATCAGCGGTAATGTACTGTTATGGTTTCTCTGTGCAAGTGTGTGTGTGTTTTAGAGTATGTTGCCAGCAGTTCTGGGGCTGCCCTATTCTTTTGACTTCCACTTATTGTGTATATGTTATTTAATTCTTCTTATAAACATCACAATAAATTGCTCCATTTAGATTCTTGTCATTACAGTCCTTATTAAACCTTTTTATTGGATTATGTTTTGTAACCAAGATAAAAACAGCAGGAAATGATCCTCAATTCACTCTTCATTGCACCATAATTTTCCGTTGATAAACACAAATGTTCAGTGGCAAAGCTACTGGGGTCGCAGTGGTCACAAACCGTAACAGGCCCTCCATGCCACACAGCTGCTTCGCTGGGTCACATAGCACATTGCAGGCAGTGACTCAGGCAAGCTCAGAGCTAGCTCCTTTTCAGACAACACGATATCATGAAGGGTCACCACCTACCCACTTATATACTTATCTATATACCTATATACCAAAGGGGGCTTTCCTACTTAATAGGAAGATTCTGCCTATTTATCTGACTTACTAATTTTGAGGATCCAACCTAACTAAAAGGAGCATCTTCATAGCTGCCTGCCTTATTTGGGGGGGCTGTCTACTATGTGGGGCATGTACCTACCTACCGGTAGCATAAATGGGGCCCTATAATTGGTTTGGGGCACTTTCACTGTTTGGGGTACAATTACTGTATGGGACACCAAAGGGGGCATTATTACCATTTGGGGTACTTTGGATGGGTTGTTTGTACAAAGGTGGGAAGTGATAGAGAAGTGTAGGAAAAGTGCGGAGTCATGCTTATATGGTAAATTCTGCAGGGATGAGTTGTAGCCAGGAGAAGACCTCATGACAATCTCGAGTGGATGGAGAAGAAAAAGGAAAGTGAATATCTCCAGTCATGGAAGATGTCACCTGTGAGTCCCTGGATGTAACTGCACTGTAATCACTTATATGTGCTTAAAGGGAACCTGTCACATAGATTATACCCCCTTGCTGAGGACAGCACAAGCTAGTGTCAGACCTGCTGTTTCCAGCACTGGTTCACTTATTCTGTAAGATGCAGCAGTTTTAGAGCATTTACCCCTTAAATCTTATTCATGAGTAGGTGTTAGCTTCGCCCCCCAAAGGCTAGCCCCACCTACTGACAGTTATTCACATGTTTCTACCTATTCAAAGTAATAGGTTTGTCAGTTGAGGTGGGCGGGGCTAGCCTCAGGTGGACGGGGTTTGAAAAAAACTGACACTCTGAATGACTCCTCGAATGACTCTTCTGGCTGAAAACTGCAGATTGGAGCATTAAATACACAAAAACTACAGCATCTTACAGAATAAGGGACACAGCGCTGGAAACAGCAGGTCTGACACTAGCTTGTGCTGTCCTCATCAAGGAGGGCATAACCTATGTGACATGTTCTCTTTAAGCACCTATGCACAACTGGTATCTATCAATATATGGTCACTGTATAGTGGTTAATAGTGATCTTAGTGTAAAGGTTTATATTCAGTAACAGTACGAGTGTTTTATTCAGTATCTTTATGGCATTGGTATGTGGCCCTGATGTGACGGTATTATTTTGCCCTTGTATATTGTTGTTATTGATATTATTCATCTTGCTATATTGATTTGGTCAGTAATATTATGGTGGTATTAGTCACTATATGGTGGTAACATGTGGTGGTATTCTTTGTTTTTTTTTTTATTGCTGTTATTGGTAATATTGGTCTTGGTATACTGGTTTGGTCAGTAACCTTATGGTGGTATTAGTCACTATACTGGTGAAAAGCAGTGATAATGTGGCCCTTGTATACGTATTGACCTACAGAACACAGATAACGTCAATTAAACTGTTCAGTGTAAACTTCAACAAAAACTAAACATGAAAAACAAAGGCGCAATTATTTTTTTGTGGGTGAGGGGCGACGGTGGCAGATGCTTTGGCTGTATAACTTGTTCTTTTTTCTCCAAATCCTGGATCCTTTTCAAATAAATTTTCTTCTATTCGACAATCCGTTTATGTAGTATAATTTTCCGCAGCATGTTACACAGTAGACATCCGACATATCAAGTAGGAAACCTGTTGTTAAAAGTAATGCTCCACAGCCGTTGTCCAGGATGTTTTGCAGCCGGACCCTCGTACCTTTAGCTATGCCCATGCAAATGTGCTATCTGCTTTGTTGAAAACTGACCACATGAAACAGACAGTCATACAGGGCGACATGCATGAAATTCGGCGTGCGAACGTCGAATTTCATGCGCCTAATAATAAGCTAGAATGTGCCTGATGTATGAACCCGCTCTACAGCGGGTCATACATCAGGCGCATTCTAGTGCTTGGGCGACAGTTCGGATCAGGTATAGCACTTTGAAAATGGTATAACTGTAATGCGCCCAGAAATGCCGTAGTGAAGCTATAAATCTATAGCTTTATACAGTTTTAGTGCACCCCGCCTCCCAAGATCGGGGGCATTACAAAGTGCCCGAGAATGACGTGTGGGAGATTTAAAAATGTATGAACAGGGCTGCACCTGATATTGGGCTGTAAAGACGCCAGATATCTGGCGCAGCCCCGTTCATACATGCTGCTCACAGTATTTCACAAAAGTGAGTACCCCCTCACATTTTTGTAAATATTGTATTATATCTTTTCATTGGACAACACTGAAAATATGACACTTTGATGCAATATAAAGTAGACAGTATACAGCTTGTATAACAGTGTAAATTTGGTGTGCCCTTAAAAGAACTTAACACACAGTCATCAATGTCTAAACTGCCAGCAACAAAAGTGAGTGCACCCCTAAATGAAAATGGACAAATTGTGTCCAATTTGCCATTTTCCCTCTACGGTGTCATGTGAGTCGTTAGTGTTACAAGTTCTCAGGTGTGAATGGGAGCAAGAGTGTTAAATTTGGTGTTATTGCTCTCACACTCTCTCATACTGGTCACTAGAAGTTCAATCTGGCACCTCATGGCAAAGAACTCTCTGAGTATCTGAAAAAAAAAATTGCTGCTCTACATAAAGATGGCCTAGGCTAGAAGAAGATTTCAAACACCCTGAAACTTAGCTGCAGCACAGTGACCAAAACTATACAATGGTTTAACAACACAGGTTCCACTCAGAACAGGCCTCAACATGAACGACCAAAGAAGTTGAGTGCATGTGCTCAGCGTCATATCCAGAGATTGTCTTTTCAAAATAGACATATGAGTTCTGCCAGCATTGCAGCAGAGGTTAAAGGTTTTGGGGGTGTCAGCCTGTCAGTGCTCAGACCACACACCATACACTTTATCAAATTGGTCTGCATTGCTGTTGTCCCCGAAGGAAGCCTTTTCTAAAAATGATGCACAAGAAAGCCTGCAAACAGTTTGCTGAAGACAAGCAGACTAAGGACATTGTAAGGGTTCGGTGGATTTGCTGGACCACCGCAAGAAATGTTAGTTAAGCCACGCCAGGGAGCGTAGTCTAAGTAGCCCCCGGTTTTCACCAGAGCCCGCCGCAAAGCGGGATGGACTTGCTGCGGCGTGAGGCTACCAGGTCGTTACCCCTGACGTGACTTGCTTGCGGTAGCGGCCGGGGTACTGCGTGGTACAAAATCGTAATCCAAAGGCGTAGTCGGGGACAGGCAGAAGGTCAGGGCAGGCGGCAGAGGTTCGTGGTCAGAGACTGGCAGAAGGTCAGGGCAGGCGGCAAACAGGCAAGGTCAGGAAACGTAGTGGAACGGACTGGTACACGGGTAATCAATACGGACTCTAAACACTCTCCAAACTCACTGAACGCACACCAACAATCTGGCAGTGAGTGCTGGGGGCGTATACCTTATATAGGACCAGCGCCCGACAATAGGCCAATTACCAGGACACTGGCCCTTTAAATCTAGACCAGCCGTCGCGCGCGCGCTAGGGGGCGGGCATGCGCACGGCGGCCAGGACGGACAGGAGCGGCGTGCACCGGAGCGCGGCCAGGTAAGAGAGCCGGCGTGGGTACAGGGGTGGTCGCGGGTGACCGCGATGCCCGCGCCGGACCCCCAGCAAGCAGGGGAATGGCCGCAGGGGCCGCGGCGCCCGCGGCCGCTGTGACAGTACCCCCCCCCCCCCCTTAGGTCTCTCTTCCTCTTTTTTTTGAACCTAGCAAGGAGATCAGGTGACAGGTTGCCTTCAGGTTCCCACGAATGCTCCTCTGGCCCGAACCCCTTCCAGTCAATGAGAAAGAACCGCTTCCCCCTCACTGTCTTCTGCGCCAGCACCTCCTTGACCTCAAGATGTTTACAGAGTTGGCCACAGGAGAAGGCGAGACAGATCCACCGGAGAAGCGATTCAGCACCACCGGCCTGAGGAGAGAGACATGGAAGGCCTTTCGGGACACGCAGAGTGGGAGGCAAGCGGAGCTTGTAGGAGACCGGGTTAAGCCGACGAAGTACCACGAAAGGGCCCAAATATTTAGGGCCCAACTTGTAGCTGGGCACCTTGAAGCGGATGTACTTGGCCGATAGCCAAACCCTATCACCTGGCTTAAATACGGGAGAGGTCCTCCGGTACCTATCGGCCTTTGAACTTTAGTGGAAGCCCGAAGAAGGGCCTGACAGTGACCTTGTCAAGTGACTTGATGTCCCGTACTTGGCATCCACGGCCAGGAACGTAAACCACGAAACGGCTAGGGGAGAGGCGGGCGGGGAATGTAATCCAAACACAAAAAAAAGGGACCCGGCTCTAGCGGATTCGGAGTCTATGGAATTATAGGAGAAATTCCGCCCAGGGGAGAAGGTCAGACCATTAATCCTGACGGTGCAGACACAAAATGCCCCGCAGATAAGTGCCTAAGACTTGGTGGACCCTCTCCACCTGCCCGTTGGTTTGAGGTGGGATGCAAAAGAGAAGTCCACTGAATGCGAAACTGAGCACACAGAGCCCCCAAAATTTAGATACAAACTGGACTCCCCTATCAAGAGATGATATGCAAAGGAGCCCGTTTTAAGAAAGATGTGGTGGAAGAAAGCTGGGCCACTGGGGTGCCGAGGGTAACCCGGACAGGGGAAACAAAGTGCGCCATTTTAGAGAATCTGGGCAACCCCCACCAGAAAGACCATGTTTCCAGATGAGCCGGTAGGTCCGAAAAAAAATCCATAGCAAAATGGGACCACGGTTTTCTCTGGCACCGGGAGAGGGTGAAGCACACCCGCGGGTCTAAGGCGAGGGAAATTTGTTTCGGGCACAGGAGGTACAGGCCCAAACAAAATCTCAACTTTCCTGATGAATGGGCCACCAATAGTATCGGAATCAGTTTAAGGTTTTTGTGAACCCAGGATGACCAGCGTACGAAGGGTCTCCATTTAAAATCCGAGGGGCAGAGCAGGACGGACTAGGCTTTCCCGGAAAAAAACTGTTAAAGATCCACAGACTGCCGAGAGAAGCCGTTCCGGAGGGATAAAAATGCTGCAGGGGGGCCCAAAGCCCACCCGTGTCCGGGTTTTCTGGGGAAGAGCCCGCCCTGACTTTTTTTTCACCCGGGTCAGAAGTTAGGGGGAAAGGTTTAAAAGGGGCGAAAAAAGGGACCACCCTTGACAGGGATTCAATCGCTGAGCATTTTGGAATAAGAAAAACGTGGTCTGAAGATCTCTAGGGAGGTAGCCCCCTCCAGCAAGTAAACGCCATTCTTCAAGGGCTAACTTTAAGCCAGTTTTTCCCGACCCACCGATATTAAATTTACTTGGGGCGGGATGAAGTTTTGGAAAGAACCACACGTCCGAAACTCCCAAGGAAGACTTCTGAAGAAGAAACGCCGGCCCCAAACCCGAGGGAGGCGTCACCTCTAAAAAAAACGGGCCGGTGGGTCCACGAAAAGAACAGGACAGAAGCGAATGCACTTTTAAAGACCTTAAAGGCTTCTTGGGGCTTCGAGACCATAATTTTTGGGTTGGCACCCTTCTGGGAGGGCTACCAGGGGACCACCAGAGAGGAAACGCGGGATAAATTGCCTGTAATAATTTGCAAAACCTAAAAAGCGCGGGAAAGGCTCGGAGGCCCCCCGGGGCCGGGCCACGCAGGACCGCTGAGAGCTTGGAGGGGTCCATCTAAAACCTTGAACCGAACGATGTACCCTAAGAAAGGAAAGGGGGTGAAATCGAACAGGCACTCCCCCAGCTTGCAAAAATTTGGTGGTTACGAACGTCGACACCTGGCGGACGGGGGGGCGGTGATCCTAATCGGGAGAAAAGAAAAAAGTCCCAGATAGACTAGACACAGACATAAAAGTCGCGGAAAGATCTCATTGACGAATTTTGGAAACAGCCGGACTTTTTGCAGAGACCAAATGGCATGACAAATCCGAAAGGGCCATCACGTGTTAAAGGGGTTTTTTTTCCCCATTCTCGCCTTCCCGGATCCAATCAATTGAAAGACCGGGCGAAGACCATTTAGAAAAAATGTTTGCGCCTTTAGGCGGTCAAATACTCGAAATCAAAGGCGGGGGGTATCGTTCTTTAGGGTTAATTTTTTTGGGCCCCCACGATAATCGTACGGGCCGGGGTTCCATCTTTCTTTCGCAAAGAAAAATCCGGCCCCGAGGGAGGAGACTTGTAAAAGCCTTTACGGAGATTTCCCCTTGAAATACTCAGACACCCCCTTAGCTCCGGGACGAAGGGGATAAACTGCCTCGGGAGGAGAAATCGGGGACAATCGTGGGGGCAACGAAGGGCCGGGCGGGGGCAGACCCCAGGGCTTGTTTTTTGGGAAAAGACGTCGCAAAGTCCTTTTAAGGAGCAGGCAGACCTGGCAGAATTTCGTAGGTTTTTGCAGCGGCAGACCTAACAGGCGAATGCCCAAAGGGCATCGTGTGGCTGCCGGCCCCAACGAAGAACCCTGCCTTGTTCCAGTCGAGGGTGGACATCCTTTTTAACCAAAGGCCCAGAAGGATCTCAGAAGAGGAACAGGCAGAAACAAAGTTTCACTTTTTTCCTGATGTACCGCCAATCTGCAAGGTAGGGGGCATACAGAACCGAAGGGAAACCTTGGGGCTTCGCCACGACAGGGAGCAAACAGGGGTTTTGCAGGGGGTTCACAGGAACCGGAACGGGGACACCAGCGCGGGGCTATAAAAATACCACGCCCCCCGAGTCCGGGAACGGTGGCCTGAAAGGTGCGTTCCGTTGAAATTCCACAAAGACCGGGATGGTAGACGGGGAGAGCCCACTGACACCTAGGGATGCCTCCTTTTGAGCCCTAGGGCGAAGTTTCCCGGGACTCGCGGACAGCCCCAATAAGTGGCCGGAACTGCCACAAAAGAAACAAACCTGCCTCATCGACCTGTGGGGCGTTCCCCTGGGCCCAAGTGAGCCCTTTCAACCTGCATGGGTCGCCCCCATGAACCGTTGGGGGAGGGCTTGAAGACAGGACAAGCGGGGTTAGCCGCGTGGTCATAACTCGCGGGGAGACGGAGCTCTTGGCTCCCCAAAGCGAATTCATCCGGGGCCAAACCCGAACAAACCCTCCAAGAAAGGGCAATCCCGACCTGCAGCTAAACCTAAGGGCGCCCCGAAGGCCTTCCCAGAAGGTTTTCCCACCAAAGCCCATTATTCCATCTAGTTCGGAGGCTAGATGGGAAACGGCACAAGACGACCCACCGTAGCGCACCCTGCGGGGGCGAAGCAGAGCGCACACGGAGGGGGTGCGACCGGTTCCTTAAAACAAAAGGGGAATCCCTGGGGGAACTTGCAGAATTAGCCGCAAAGGATCTCTTCGTCCCATAGGGGGGGTCCCAGGCCAGACTTCGCCCGTTAGGGGGAAAATTTAGAAGGCCACTTAGCCCGCCAGTAAAAAAAAGATTTCCCAACATCTCAATTTTAATGGAGCACTGACTGTGAACCTCTGCACTTCTTGGGTTTCCTCCACATACGAGAGGGGAGGGCAGATGCAGAGAAGGGCCCGGTCAGGACAGGGGAGCGCCCCTGGCGCAGGGGCAACGGGCAGGGGGGACGGGCAGCAGCCGTGGGTGGGGGGAAACGGGGCCGCAAGGTTCTCATCAGGCCACAGCTGGTCAATGCGCTTGCTCTGTTGGGGGGACCGGCCGTCGTACCCCGAGTTCAGGCAGAGGTACCCCGGGGAATCCCCGGGCCCGATTTTACTGAAGGGTTTGGTGATTTTGCAAGCATCGATATAGTTAAGCCCCCCAGGGAACGGAGTCTAAGTAGCCCCCCGGTTTTTCACCAAGCCCGCCGCAAAGCAGGAGGACTTCTGCGGCGTAGGGTACCAGGGCGTTTTCCCCTGACGGACTTGCTTGGGGGCGGCCGGGGCGCGTGGAAAAAAATCTAAAAAAAAAAAAAGGCAATCGGGACAAAGGTCGGGCAGCACAAGGTTCGTGGTCAAACTGGCAAAGGTCAGGGCAGGCGGCAAAGGGGGAAAGGGCAGGAAAAAGGAACGGGAAAGACTGGGTACACGGACAATCAAACGGACTCAAAACACTCTCCAAAAACACTGAACGCACACCAACCCCCCTGGATGATGCGGGGGCGTATACCTTAAAATAGGACCCCGGGGGGGGACCCGGGAATAGGCCAATTACCGGACCTGGCCCTTTAAATCTAACCAGCTATCGCGCGGGGCTAGGGGGCGGGACGGACAGGAGCACGGCACCGGAGCGCGGCCAGGTAAAGAGCCGCGTGGGGGAAAGGGGGTGGGCGCGGGGACCGGATCCCTGCCGGACCCCCAAACATGGATTTCTGGAATCATGTCCGTGGTGTAATAGCCAAGAAAAAATTTTAGGGTCAAAAGGTACAAGATGTGTGAATAACCAAGGAGAGAAACAGATAATGTGCTTGCCCACAGGCAGCAGGTGGTAGGAGTGTCAGGTTTTAGGGCGCATGAGGCTGCCACTTGGGGGCTACATTTTCATGAGGGAACATAAGCCAAATGTACGGACAACTGGGCCACAAGACATTTTTGAACATGAAAAATGACCCCCAAAAAAAAACCTTGCTAAAAAAATGAAATAAACATCTGGACTGCAAACATGTCTCAGACCAAACCCAATGACATCTGTGGGCGTTCTTAAATGGAAGGTGGGGGAGCGCAAGGTTTATAACATCCACTAGTTTCGTGAATACACCCCCTGGAAGGATAAAAAAAGGGGGTTTCATGGCTGCAAAACCCTTAACTCTAGTGACCTCCATTTCCCCAAAAGCTGGAAAATAAAGGGGGCCACACAAAATATTGACACTTGGGGCACAATTTGTCCATCATCACTTAGGGGTGTACTCATTTTTGTTGACAGCAGTTTAGACATTGATGACTGTGCGTTGAGTTATTTTGGGGTTATACCAAATGTAAACTGTTATGCAAGCTTTGTATTGACTATTTTACATTGTATTAAAGTGTCATATCTTCAGTGTTGTCCCACGAAAAGATATAATACAATATTGACAAAAATATGAGGGGTGTACTCACTTTTGTGAGATACTGTGAGAGGGTTTGTTTGTACTTTTTAATGGTTCCATTGACCATACTAATGAACTGGTAATTAAATATACGTTAAACTTTTTTTTTCTACAATGGGACCCTATGGCTGATGAATGCCAATATTTGACATCTGCCAGAGGCATCCATTTTGTGGTTGGTGTGTACGTTAAACTGAATCCAGAAAAGTGGTACGTACCTAGCCTAACTATGCTGAAATGTGGCTGACGGGCTGTTGTCTTAACATCATTAAGGGCCCCTGGGCAAAGCAGTGAACTGGGCCCTGCCCAAGCACATGATATCACATCAGGCCAAGCCTCTCCATCTGCAAGGTCTTAAATGGTAAAAATCACCTCTTTGGTGCCCCACACAGTAATAGCACCCCCAATAAGAAAGCCCTCAGATGGTTGTAGAGCCCTGTTTTGTTTCTTCTGTTTTATTCTTTTTTCCTCATAAACCCAATCCCGCAACTAGGTTGGCAGATAGTAGGCATATCCTTCTTATTAAGTAGGTAGGCCAGCTTCACCAGTCAGTAGGTAAGCACACATTACCCCATTGGGAAAGTTGGCAGATCTAGGTAAGCCATCAGTAGGTAGGTAGAGCCACTGATAAGTAAGGCCCAAGATACGGTGGGTAGGCAGGTACCCAGGTAAATAGACAGCAACCTGACATGGCCAGAGCCCCTATGCTCCCAGGGCCCCCATCCAATTGCCTTGTGTGCCCAACAGATGAGAAAGCCCTGGTGACTAAGGAATAATTGATCCATTTAGGCCCTATGTAGGTACATCTGTTTTGTTACTTTCATAAAGTCTCTTAGATGGTAAACAGTTTGAGTGCATCTTTGTAGGCATTCAACAACATTGTAGATTTTTCAGAAGCTATCTAGGTAGCGCCCCCTTGCTTCACATAATGGACGGAAAAGGGCACCTATCACCAAATTACTGTCAGGGGGGCCCACGCTGCAAGCCCTTGTTGCCCATACATACATACATCATTTCAATGTGACTTACTTTATAGCGCAGCCTGTGATCAAAGCAGCCGGGCCCCCATCCTCCTTGTGGGCGGGACGTCGACAAATTAAATCAGTGGGACCCACCCTGTGGGCGGGGCATCACTGACTCAAATGATCACACATCGGGCCCGGCTGCTCCGATCACAGGCTGCGCTGAAGAAGTAAGTCACACTGAAACAATATATGCAATGCTATGGCCCACAGTGTCACGCACAGCGCGGGCTCCTATGATGCCAGGCCACTTCCCAAGGCAGGCCCTGAGATTTGTGGGGCCCCGCTCAAGGCCCCTCACCAGACCTGTTTTTGTGGTTTCCCAGTATATTTTTATGGGAAAATGAAAAAACAGCATTTAAAAAGACACTTTTTCTTTAAAAATAAAAGTGTTAATGTCCAAAATAGGTGGAAAAATAAAAAAGTTATAGTTCTGGAAAGCGGGGAGGGAAAAAAGAGTGTGACAAAAATGGCTCCATTAGGAAGGTGTTAAAAGTATATTTAAAAAAATAAAAAATATTAAAAGTTCAAATGACTTCAAAAAATAAAATAATAAAAGGTAACACATATTTGGTATCGCCACGCCCGTAAAAGTCTGATCTAAAAAAATATAACATAATTTGCTGTATTACTATTATTATTATTATTTATTTTATAGCACCATTGATTCCAGGGCGCTGTACATTCAAGAGGGTTACAAACATAACGTAAGTCATTCAAGTACAATGGTAACAATATGTGACAATCAACGGAAAAAAGGAAGGAGCCCTCCCGTGAAGGCTTACAACACAAGGAAGGGGAAAGAACAAAGGTGGGGGCAGACATTTTTGGGTGTAGTGGCAGCGGGGTTATTGTAGGTTATAGGCTATAATGAAGAGATGAGTTTTCAGGTTGCTTTTGAAGCTGGTGAAAGTGGAATAGAATCTGATGTGTTGTGGAAGTGAGTTCCAGAGAATGGGGGAAACACAGGAGAAGTCTTAGAGGCGGTTATGTGAGGAACTGATAAGGGGAGAGCAGAGAAGAAGGTCCTGTGAGGAGCGGAGATTGCGTGAGGGGGAGATATCTAGAGATTAAGGCAGAGATGTATGGAGGGGAGAGGCTATGGAGAGCCTTGTAGGTCATGGTTAGCAACTTGAATTGAATTTGCTGGGCAGTAGGTAGCCAGTGAATGGATTGGCAGAGAGGAGAGGCAGAGGAGTAGCAAGGAGAGAGGTGGATAAGACGGGCAGCAGAGTTGAGAATGGTTTGAAGGGGAGCAAGAGTGCTAGCTGGGAGGCCACAGAGAAGGATGTTGCAGTAGTCTAGGCGGGAGATGACAAGGGCATGGACCAGCATTTTTGTAGTATCAGGGTTAAGGAATGAGCGGATTCGTGAGATATTTTTCAGGTGGAGGCGGCAGGCAAGATTTAAGAACCCACTATACGGCTGTTGCTTTAGAAGTATACTCTAGCCAGTGCCTACTTCTAAAGCGCTCTGTGCTGGCCCCCCACTTATTTTCACCTTCCCTGGTGCGTAAGCAAGTAATTATAGCTGTCAATGAGAGCTATGAATTACCGTGGTTGTGGGCCGTACTTCAGGTGCATTGCAGCGCAATTAAACCCCAAAGTACAGCCCGCAAAGACGCCCTGTGGACATGCTCTAAGGCCTAAATGAAGTAAACAGGTTGTAACATGGAGCAGTGTGCAGCTTGACTGTTCCTCCACCTCCTCCCCGATTTGTAGCCCAAGTAAAGTACTATAAAGTGTATAAAACACTTAGGTTCTGTCTCCACTGCACACAAAACAGTTTTTTTCAGCATTTTTCGTTTCCAAAAAACGCTTTAAAAATGACTGAAAAGAAGTCCCATAGACTTCTATAGTAAAAACATCCTGTAGTCTCCACAGAACGTTTTTTTTCTGCTCGTTTTTGCCCAGAACAGGGCAGAAAATGTACTATTGGAGTCTATGTAAAAAGCCGAACGTTTTTTGGAGTGTTTTTTTCAGAAATGCACAGCAAATGTAATGCTGTGCATTCCTGCAAAAATAAATAACGCGCAAAAAACGCACCAAAAAGTGGAGGTTTTTCAGCAGCTTTTGACAGGAAGTGGACAAAAAACCCAGTTTTATGAACGTTTTTAGGATTTGGTTTTCAGGTACTTTTTTGTCCACTGCTGTGTAGACATAGCCTGACACACTATTTCACAAATAGCCTGCTTACTAAGGATCTGACATTTAAACTAGTCCTTCCTTGGGTAATTAGCAGTGGAGCAGCAGATAACAGTCCTGCTGCTCACATCAACCCTCACATGGTGCTGCCATGAGGAGAGGGAGACTTTCATCATCTCCCTCTCTCTGTGTGCCTGGTAGGTGTCATGCAATTCCCCTGACCCTCACCCCCTCCACAGAACCTGTGATGTGTGCAAACTTTTGAAGCTGTGTAAAGTACTTACACACTATCTATGACGATCTGACAACTGAGAAAGTGCTTCCTCTCTGCTGCAGGGAGGAGGTGAGCAAACACTAGTCCTGCTGATCTAATAAACGTTCACTTCCCCTCTTTCTCGGTGCATGTTGCGTCCCTCCAGGCGTCTCCAGCCTACTCAACCCAAGAAACTGCCTTTCTCCTGTATTCACTGAGCAGGGTAGGCAGCTGCCGGAGCGGCCCTCTGTGCTCATAGGGCCCCCGGGAAGCCGCCTACCCTGCCCAATGGTAATGATGGCCCTGGATCCCACATCAGTTAAGAGTATGGGTTTAAGTCTCAAATATCTAGCCACCCACAGGTGAAATTCACAAGTGTAATAGACAAATACTCCACTTTTTTCAATTAGTATTATTTTAATTATTGTCACAGCCACTTATTCACTATAACATTTAGCACAGAATTTTAGGCTATAATTTATAAGGCAATTTCCAGAGCTATATAGAATATTCATGTGCTGACTAGTGTCACGAGGAGAGATAGTGGATCCTCTGGACCACCGCAAGCGATGGCGTAAGCCACGCCAGGGAGCGGACTCTAAGTAGTTCCCGGTTTTCACCAGAGCCCGCCCCCAAAGCGGGATAGACTTGCTGCGGCGGGAGTCTACCAGGTCGCTACCCCTGACATGACTTGCTTGCGAACGCAGCCGAGGTGTAGCGAGGTACAAAGTCGGTAGGCAGCCTCGTAGTCAGGGACAGGCAGAAGGTCAGGGCAGGCGGCTTTGGTTCATAGTCGTGGACAGGCAGAAGGTCAGGGCAGGCGGCAAGATTCGGGGTCAAAGGACGGAGGCAAACGGTGCGGTACACGGTAATCAGAACAAGGCTAGAACGCTTCTCAATAGGCTAAGGGCAAATAAAGATCCGGGGAGGTCACAGGAAGAGGCAGGGTTAAATAGCGGCAGTGACCGGCAATAGCCAATTACCGGTGCACTGGCCCTTTAAATTTAACACTGCCGCGTGCGCCGGGGGTGGCCAAACTAGGTTTACCCCCTTTTTGGTTAAAACCATATAGAGTACCATGAGGAGAAGTGCGCACAAATGTCTAAAATAGTTGGCGAACCCCAGGAATCTTTGTATGGCCGGAGGCCCAGGGTTTGGCCCACTGAAAGGACGGCAGGACAATTTGGCAGGATCCATCGCGGGCCCCTTGTCCGAAAATAAGTAGTGAGGAAAGGGAAAGGCTTTGCTAGGGAAGACATTTTTTGATTTTGCAATGGGGCGGTTACCCCCTCAAAGTGAAGGCCCTGGCTTTCATGGCTGCATGGGATTCGGTGGGGGGGAAAAATTAAAATCGTCCAGAAAAAAAGCCAGGATTTCAGGGGGGTCCCGGAATATGAATTTTGACGAACTCTTGGAAAACTGCGGAGCATTGCAGAGCCCAAAGGGCATGACCAGGTACTGAAGTGCCATCCGAGTATTAAATTCCGTTTCCCACTCGTCCCCCTCACGAACCCGAATCGGGTTTAAAAAAAGCTCCCGTGGGCATTTGAAAAAATCTTGGGTTCGGGAGCTGGTCAAAAGCTCGTAATTAACGGAAAAGATAACGATTCTTTATGGTGATTTGTTGAGCCCACGGAATCGATACATGGACGAGGGACCATCCTTTTTCGTTACAAAAAAAACCCAGCACACAGGAGAGGAGGATTCCCAATAAACCCCTTCTGGAGATTCTCCTTGATGTAGGCAACATCCCCCAGGGTCCCCGGGAAAACAGCAGAGGGTTTTAGAAAACCGGGCCCGGGGAGATTTTTCCGGGGCAAAAGGGTCAATAGGGGGCACGTGGGGACGATAGGGGAAGGATTCGGTTTTCTTCTCGGAGAAAAAAACGTCAGCATACTTTGATACGGAGCGGAAGACCCCTAAGGCTTAGACGGTCCCCGGGAAAAACCGGAAAGCACCAGGGGGTGCCAAAAAACAGCGAGCCGCATTTGATCCCATCCCCGTCTGCCAGTTAGCAGGGGAGAATGGCTTTGCAGCCCGGAAGGCCCAGGGGGAAAGGACGAGGAAAACCGGGGGGTAACAGAAAAATGAAATTTCCTCCTTATGAAGTCCCCCGTTTGAAGGTAAAAGGGCTCGTCGGTAACGGTTGGATCGGAGGATCTCCCCAGCAGGGGAGAGGCCAGGGGCTCTCAGAGGAACTACGGGGAGATTATGTTGAGACACCGACCCCGCGTCAAAAAAGCCCCAGCCAACCAAAAGGGTTAAAAAGGCTGGGGCTTGGAAGTGGGGCCCCCCCGTCCAACCGGACGGGTATGTACAAAGGAGGAGGGGGGTTGCTCTAAACCTAGGGAGCCCTCCCACGAAACCTGTTTTGGTCGTTTTCCGGCGTTGCGGGGAGGGGGAAACCCCCTGAGATTTCAGGGCTGCCGCAGTAGGGCAAGGGTTCTCCTTACGTGTCTGTTAATTTCCTGCGGAGTGGTGGGCCTATCCCCTTGCTGGCCTCTTCCCGCGGGCGGGAAGGAGGCAGGGGGAGGCCAAAAAAAAACCCCGGAAAGCAAGCAAATAGACGACGTGTTGGAGGTTCATCCCTTTTGGGGGAGCTCCCACGTCTCTCCACAAACGGATATAAAATCCGGGTTCCCAGTGGATGAGCTCGAAAAAAGAAGACGGAGGGTCCCGGGCGGAGAGACATCCTTAATCTTGTGGAGGCCTTTTTTAAAAGGTGGGCAAAACCTGCATCGTTCCAAGCCAACTCCGATGCAAACTGGGAATTGCAGGGCGAGTCCCTACGGAGGAGTTCCCTGCTGCAGGTTCAATAAGGGGTTCGGCAGACAAAAGCGCGGGCGGCTCCTCGAAGGGGAATGCGGAACCCTGCAGAAATGTCGCAAGATCAGCCCCTGACCGGATCGCCTCGGCCCCAAGTGGAGTTGCCCAGGTCAGGGGTTTTTTGAGAGGGGAAATGACCACGAAGGCCACCTTGGACCTTTTCTGATGGGAAATGCCAGCCCTAAGTTCCATGTGAAGGGGGGGGCACTGGGTGATGAACCCCTGAGGGCTTGGGTCCCCCTCAAACTTGGGCGGATGGACAACCCGGGGTTTAGGACCCCACTGGAGGAATGCCAGGGAGGACCACCGCAGCCCACTGCTGTGGTGGGGCGATGAGCTGCTGCATCATAGTGGGGAGTATCCGGCTGCTGCGCTTCTGCGCATCTATTTCGATTGCTGACCCCGACGGTGGTGTATTGGATATGCTCGGTAAAGACACCTTGGGGGATCCATGGCCCGGATCTTACGTCCGGGTTGGAGGAAAATGGATCCCCTGGACCCCGCAAGTGATGGGGGTAAGCCTTGCCTGGGGCGGAATCTAAGTAGGTCCGGTTTTTACCAGAGCCCACCGCAAAGCGGGATGGGCTTTCTGCGGGGGAGTCTATCAGTCCCTACCCCTGCGTGACTTGCTTGCGAATCAGCTGAGGTATAGCGAGGTACAAAATCGGGAGGCAGGCTCGTAGTCGGGGACCGAAGGGCAGGGAGGGGGCAATGGTTATGTCTGGGGAAAGGAGAAGGGCAGGGGAGGCGGCAAATTCGTGGTCAAAGGACAAGGGAAAGGTTCGGTAAAAGGGAATCAGAACAAGGCGGAACGCTTTCTCAATTTGGGAAAGGGACAAAGATCCGGCGAGGTCATAGGAAAGGCAGGCTTAAATAGGGCGTGATGGCAAAAAGCCCAATTTTCCGTGCACTGGCCCTTTAAAAGTAACACTGCCCGGCCCCCCGCGCGCCGCGGGACAGAGGCTGCAGCAGGACGGGCGGGTAAAAAAGCTCGTGAAAAAAGGTGGGGGAACGGCGTGCCGCAAACCCGAAATGGGGTCGCAGTGCCCCTGGCAGGGGGTACGGATGCACCTGCGACCCGGGACGAGGGTCGCAGGGGCATCCGTGACAACTAGTGTGGTCACACACACCAAACTACTGGGTGGATAGTACTAAAAATTAAAGTGGGTGTTTTACAGGCCCAGCCAAAATTAGGCTCAATTTTTGTGCGGCGTAGGGAGTTTCACAGCATACGGCCCGGGATAGCACCCCCTTTTATTCCTAGCTGAACCTGTTAGAGGGACATTGTTTATAGAAGGACTTAAACAGTAAGGACTTAAACAGAAGTCTACAGAGCTCTAAAGGGTTAGTATGCCAGTAACATAGACGCTCCTGTGGCCCGTTTGTAACATTTAGAGGGGTGGCCCCACCCTCCCGCCATGCTCTAGAGCCGTTAGAGAGGAGAGGGGGGTTGGGAAATTTTATAAAAGTTAGGGGATAAAATCTGCTCTAAATCTGAAGGGAAGCAAAATCAGAGCAGCAATGTATTTGGAAATAGTCTTTATTTACCTTCTATATTCTACATGCAGGGCCAGGACATTGAGTAGGCAGAGGTAGAAGACCTCCTAGAGCACCACTGCGTCACAGGTAGGAAGGGAGCACAAGGAGGTATGTAGTGAGCTAAATTTTTCATTGGGGACGGAAGCTATGTTCCTTATTTGCCTAAGGCACTAAAATATATTGCTAAGGGCCGCCAATGTTTAAAGTAATATGAAATGGGGGGGGATCCCCTTTTTGTCCCAACTAGTTTTGGGGTTAAAACCATGTAACCAATGGGTGCTTACCCTCATTATTCCTCTACAACACAATATAAGTAATGGGAAGTAACTAACTAACCAACATTGAGGTTTCTAATAGCATAGTTTTTCTAATATTATTATATCATAGTTTCTCCATATTAATAGTTTCTGTATCTTATTCTATAATAGCTTATTTGTTATGAGATCATAATCTCTCTATTTTATTAGTTTCACTATATGATTATATAACAGTTTACGTTATTATACCATAGTTTTGCTACTACTAATGTGGACACTATTAAGATGAGGAAAGAGGCCACAAGGGAGGTGGTCTATAAGGGTATGTTCACACGGCGTGTTGGATCCGTTTTGGATCCGAAAAACGCATCAAAAAGTGCCGTGTAAATCGCTTCCAAAACGCATCCAACACGCAGGCGCGTGTTTGGATGCGTTTTGGCTGCAGCAGTCAGGCACCCTATAGTATTAAATAGGGCATCTGCTGTGTTAAATGGATCAAGAATTGACATGACGATTCTTTGAACGTATCTGAAAGGCGCATCACAAAGACGCATGTAAACAGCCATCGGCGATCACTCGTCTGAACGTTTCTGCGTTTTTTACATTGAAAGCAATGTAACACTGCACACTGTTAGATGCATGTTTGGGGCCCTTTAAGGTCCGAAACACGGATCCAAACACGCATCTAAAAACGGATCCAACACTCCGTGTGAACATATTATAGAACAACACACATATATCATGCCAAAAATGCTCATGTGGCTGAGCCCATAGTGTTTTAGGCCCCCTTTCATGAGATCACTCTCCTACCATGTTAGCCATCAACAAAAAGAACTAGAGAGTATTTGATCAAAAATCTATTAAACTTTATTAATTCCGTGTGAACATACCCTAATGTGGCATCTCCTAACTATGTTGAAGAAGCTTTCTTAACTCATTTACTTCACCCAAGACTATATGTTCTGCTGAGTTTTAGGTGGTGTTGTAAATGTAAAACCATCTGAGAAAAAAGAGATGTTGTTAAAATAGCGTTTAACACTAAAGGTCACAGTCACACATTATCCCTTTTGGTTTTAGTTGAAAATATTGTCTGCTTTAGTCCAAGGTCTTGTTCATCTGAAAGAAAATATTGCTAACAAGCAAACCTTCAAGGAACCAACACTCCTGATTTTCTGAACTTCCCCTCTACTGTATAATACTGGTGTTTTCATATGTGGCAGAGGAGCCTATGCAGGGTTGGACTGGCCCCGCTGAGTACCAGAGGATTCACCGGTGGGCCCTAGTTCTGACACAGTAATGTACACATAATATTTCAGGCCCCAAAAGGTCTAGCAGAAGACATCTTCATTTGGAGCTGACATTAGAAATATTCACTGGACATCCCACTATAACCTGATTTTGCAAAGACTGTATAGATGGAGGGTGGACCCGCAGAATAATTTCCTCTGGCGGGCTGAAGGAACTTTAATCCGAACTTTAATCCTAAGCCTATGGACCCACTCCGGTAACAGGGTCCTGGTGACTGTGACTGATAGCTCTGCACCCCCTAGCCAGGCTCCTGTACTTGAGTGCCTGGGGCATTATAACCCAACGTTATGGGACTTTTTGGTGAAAGTTGACTTGAACAAACTATCCATTGGCTATCGACACTTCTAAGTAGAGATAATAACAAATGTCATTTGCTATGATTTAATAACCAATTGGATGCTAAGAATAGACAAGCTCTCAGAATGGTCAATAAAACAAGTAAGGCCTAGAAGATAAGTCAAGCTATTTTTAGCCAACCAATGTTTTCACCAGCATTAAATGTTGAAAGCTAATATAAAAATATAAAGGATAAACCCTCCCCCTATCACCACCAGTAATTAAGAGTTATGTATTCATGGTTTTTTTTGGTAGGATACTAAAGGATTAGAAAACTATGGCTTCTTTCATCCAAAAACACTGCCACACCTGACCAAAGGTTGTGTGTGGTATTGCAGCTCAGCACTATTCTCTGTAATGAAGCTGAGCTACAATACCAGACACGTAACAAAGACAAGAATTATGCTGTTTCTGGAACAAAGCAGCCAAATGTTTCTCCATAGAACCCACTAGTCCCTAAAGCCCTATGAATGATATAGTGGAGTTTATCCAAAGTCTTTCATTCTTCCTCCATTTAAAGAAGTTGAGAAGTCTGAGTTATTTCAACAATTATTACATTTTTCACAGAAGCTCCATGTCACCTATTAGTACAATGTCTATGGGCTGAAGCGACTCTGTGACTGATTAATTGTGTTTCCCGGGCACGTTCCCAACAACATGGAATTGTTGATGAAACTTTGTAGAAATTCAAGCGGAAAGATGGCCTCTATGCCTGAGCAATTACGGGTAAGTTATTTAGAAACGCAGACCAAGCCTGAGCAATGAAATACAAGAGTTTAGGAACCATATTTATTTCTAGATAGGGGCCTACTGCATTTATATAGAAGAGGTACATGAGCAGAATTTTTAATGTATGCATATTAGAACATTGGATGAGTTTCTATTATATACATAATAAATAAAAAGAATCTAAAGTGGACAAGCCCTTCAAGCCACTAAGCCATATAGGTCCAGATTGGGGTGTCAGTATACAAAAAAATGCTCTTTGCAAACAACATGTTTTTAGAAATAGTTGCTTTCTGCATGTTTTAGACAATAAACCATCTTTCACAGCAACAGCTCAGAATATAGAGTGATCTCATGTCTTTGTCTCAGACAATACTTTTATCTGAAATAACATGAAAATTGATTTGATTGACAGAATAAATGTTGGCTTTCACATCCCACATGCAGCTGGGTGGCATTTAATAGTGATGGAATATGTATGTGCAAATCCATGAATTCAGATGAAAAGTGCTCTTTATTTTTTACTATTGCTAAACAAGTTTGAGCTGAAAACCATAGACAATGATTCCCAATAATATTCTAGGCTAGGTTCACACGTTGCATTTTGGCTGTGTTTTTCTTGTATTTCTCTAATGCATTAAAAATGCATTTGGAAAAACACATGCATTTAAAAAAAATGCATTAAAAATGCATACAGTAAAAACATACGTGTTTGTTTCAGAATGCTAGTGTTTTATTACACAGCCAGCTTTTTTTTTTTTTTACTCTGTCTCCCCAGGCTGTGGGTGGTTTTATAACCGTGATTAGCATATTTAGACGCTCTCCCTAACGAGCTGAAACATTACAAAAAGCAGTGCAGGAGATCTAGTCTGTAAGTAAACAAAGCTACACAAGCTGTGAGGAGTGATAACAAATGATTATCAGTAAAACAACAGCTAATCTTGTTAGAGATAATTAGTTTTTCTCTGGAGCTCAGTAACTCCATCTGGGGGTTGATGTCACTTCCTGCTCTCTTCTCAAATCAGATAATAGAGTATGGTCTAGTATGCAGGTTAACCTTTAAAACCTGTGTGTACTCAAGAGCACATAAAAACGCTCTTGTTTCTTGAGTAAAGGTAAATCTATTGACCAACGTGTTTATAAAAAGTCTTTATTTAACTGTCCCTTCATGTTGAAAGCTAATACTTGTAGTCAGAAAATCCCTTTAAAATGCAGACATATCTCTTTACAGGAGTGTAGAAAAAGCGGGAGCAGCTGGATCCTAGTGTCTCTGCCACATAAGAGGACAGCAGTACTACAAATGACACATGACAGCTGCAGGGCTTTTACTTAATTGAGCTCAGGTACTCCAAGCGTTAGCTCTATCTATTTAAAAAAAAGCATCTATAAGATGAATAAATAAATCGTAGCAGTGGGTGCTAGAGAACCTTATGAAGCCCCTCACAAGCCCACTCCATCAGTGATAATATTAAGAGAGTGCGCTGAATTCAAATAAGTATGTTGCTATCAGCTGATTTCTCACAATGTAACCCTCAACCTACCGAGTTTTAAGAAACTAGACAGAGTATAGGGCAGTGTCAAACTGGGGTGCTTTTGGTCCACCAATAGAGTTGATTATTTTGGCCCACGAGTGGAGTTGATTCTTGGGGCCCATTAATAGAATTTATTGTTGGGGCTCACCAGTGGAGTTGATCCTCGGGTCCCAACCTACAGTTACTGTACATGACTGCACATGACTCTTGCTTTCTGCATTTTTCTTTGCCTTTCTCTCTGAAAAGAAGCCCCACACCTGCCATGCCTAGGTGTCCATCATGTCTAGGGCCCCAACAGGGTTTTCTCTGTTCCCTTGTGGGCCAGTCTGTGTCTAGACAGGGAGTGTTCATTCAATGACTGGTGTAGTACCTTCTTGATAAGTTTTATTACAGCAGAATCATTAGTATTAGAGTAATAGGTGTCCTAATTTAACACCTTTCCAATATTTGATGTATACAGGAGATGAGCCCAATCCATACTCAGCAGGTGGCAGCTGTTACTTACAGCTGACACCACCCGCTGTCGGTCAGAATCGGAGATAATTCCCATTTACCTTTAATCACCCTCTCTGGTATTGCATTTCTGGCTCTGTTTGACGACCATTGCATAACCATGGGCATTACAGACTTTGTATAGAATTCCTCCCTTGCCAATTTCTGGACTGCCTGATCACCTTCCTCCTCCATACATCTTAGCCATACCCAGTATGTTCTAGAGAGGTTTCCATTTGTTGTCCCCCATCATCCTCCAGAACATGGGGCCAAATTTCCTTGGTAAGTCTTATCCAAGGAACCCAACCACTTTACTGTAGACCCACTGTGCCCATTCAAAAAGCAGCTGTGGAAAAGGGGTGGATAGTAAAGATCAAAGGGGGGCAGTGCTTGTGGCCATCCTTCTCATTTATTTCTATGGGAGTTCCAAATACAGCTGAGCGAGTGTGCACTGAAGAGCAGAAATCATAATCATCAAGCTCGTCATGGCCACCTGTTGGAAGATGTCAGCAGTCATTCTCTTAATTTGCAGGACCCCATGAAAGAATTTTGCACAATATTACTTGTCAAGGTTAAAATTAATTTTAAATTTGTGCTGCTGGTACCATTAGTAAACCAAAAAAGTGATACTAACCTCCCCATTCCAGCATTGGTTCTCCTGGTGTTCTTGCCGATTCTTCTGTTGACTTCCTGGTCCCTGCAGTTGGCTGGCACGCTCTACAGTCGCTGATTGCAACAGTCACGTCTTTTATTGACATCATTTTTCCAGATTCCCCAAAAGGTACATAGGAAAAGACCTGACTTCTGCAGCCAATGATGTTCCAACAGCCGGGACCAGGATGAAAACAGAAGCTCGGCAAGATGGGGAGAGGCATGCAAAATGGGGGGGAAGTGGGGAGGTAAGTGCCACTTTTTATTTCTTAGAAGCAGCACCAATTTACAATACAATTTTAACCTGGACAACTGCTTTAAATGTTGGCTTTCATTGCACTGTAGCTTTCTTCATATTTTAGGTGTAGAATATGTGTGGAAAATGAGCAATAAATCTCCCCTTTTGGGTTTTTTCCCTCCCAGGTTAACATTGAATATGAAATAAAATGTCGTGCATATACTCTATTTATACACCCATTCGGTTATGTTACCAAAAAATCTTTGCTCAGCAATTTTCTTCCATTACAAGTCTCCATAGAGCAGAAAAACAAAGACTAATTATTTTTGTAATTGGGATCATTTTTTTCATCCTATGTAGGTGGGGCCCAGTTTTCTTGTTTTTAAAGCCCGTGGGCTGTGTCCGTAAATGGTTTATTTAAGAAAACCCCAAAGGGTACCATTTGGAGGTGCCCTCTGGCCCCTTCTGCCCGTTCACAATTAAAGCAGGGGAGTTAAAGCCAGGTGGGTTTGGACTAACTGCCACATAGCACTCATGTGCCGGCAGTGCCCAACATTTCCTCCCCGAGACATTGTGTTTCTTTGGGGGAAAGACAAGGGCTCTGTGCTTCTGCCCATTTTTTCTTCTTTATTTTGAAGGAGTGGGTTTTTGGCAGAACCAAATTTAAAAATTGGCGGTTTTAAAATTTAAGAAAAATTGGCACCAGCTCACTTTTTGGCAATGACATCAGTGTGTGGAGACATTATCTTATTATGTACAGGGTGACTTTCCTCTCACTGATATTGGAGCGATTACATGAGAAATAAAAGGTAAAATAAATTATAATATGCACAGTACTGAGGCTGGGTGGGATTGGAAGCCCACCTGTAAAAATTACAGTAAGCCACTTTGCAACCTGGACATGTTACATTATGCAATATGAATTAGGCCCCATTCCCATAGCATCTGGCATTCCAGTTGTGTTATCTATCAGGGTACCATAAAAATTCATCCAGACGGATACTGTGATCGGCGGTAGAACTTTAATGGGCAAACAGTCCTAATTGAACTCTGCCCTATAAAGTGGACATGTACCATTTTAGCATGGGATACAAAAGATTGGTGTACCATGTTTTTCTTCTGATGCACAGACCATATATGTTAGCTAAATAAGGTAGACATAGTCCACCTAGAACAATGTTTGCCCTATAGAAGTCAATGGCTCATTGTTGTTCCACCACGGTATTCGTCGGGATTAATTTTTATGGTATTCTAACAGATACCATGAATGGGCTACCAGAATGCTATATGAATGAGGACTAAAACTGAACAAAGCCATGGGTCTCATGCAGAAAACAAAGCATCTAAGCAGTCAGTCAGGCTACTTCTGAATGAAATGTGGACAGCTGGTTAAAAGAGCATGACCTAGACTTCCTAGTACCCTTCTCATCCACTCATGAATTTACCATCTGTTGGTCCACCTAAATGGTTGTGCTTCCACTAGCAGCTGTGGGATGCACTGCAGTCAGCATGACTCCAGATATCTGTAGGAACAGCCAGTGTCGGACTGGGGTGTCTAGGGCCCACAGGTGGAGTTGACTCTAGGGGCCCACCAGTTGAGTTTTTATGGGCCCACCGGAGGAGTTTATTTTAGAAGCCCATCCTACAGCTACTGTAAATGATGTACTACCTCCTATGCTCTTCCTTTTGTTTTTTAAACCTCTCTTTCTTGTTTTTTTTGCTTCTTCTGAGGATGTATATGCCGTTAAAAACAACTTTAGGTCTACCATGCAATGGGGCCCACCGGGGGTTTCCCCTATTCCCCTATGGGCCAGTCCGAGCCTGGGAACAGCAAAATGGTGAAGAACCAGCACCAGGAGCTGGTTCGCTACCATTTTGGTGTTCCTATGTATATCAGCCAGAGACCCCCTGGTGAACCGTGCACCCTCACTATGAGTGCCTCCCAGCATTACCAGATGGACTTTTTTTGCCATTTGTGTCCAGACATCTGTGACAGCCTACTAGGACCTTATTGAGTCATGCCCAGCCTGTCTAGCTGCTGTCCATGTTGCACACAGCAGTTGCTATGAATATTAGGTGGTGGTCATAACAATGTGGTTCAACACTATATATATATAAAAATATATTATATATATATATTATATATATATATTACATATATATATATGTGGTGTGTGTTATATAAAATTATATATTTTATATATATAATTATATTTATTATATATATACACATACGTATAGATATATATTTATATACATATATATATATAACCATATAAGAGGGAAAGTACCTCACCTCCGGCATGCATCACACTGAAAACCTAGCACCAAGAAAAAGGAAGGAAAGTGTATCATAAAGCATGCAAGTTGACTTGATATGTATTAATTAGAGTAGACACAAACATTAAAAACGATTAAAAAAAGATACCAAAGGGCGTATAAAATCCATATAATAATGAATAATAATTAGTATCAGTTTGATACAACTTTAACCCTCTCTCCTCCACAGAAGAAAAATGATCATACAGTGATACAAAAGATACAAGATGCAAAGATAAATATAAACCACCAAGTATTATTTAACATTGTCAAAGAGAAACGAATGTATCACTATTATAAACCAATGTAAGAGTTGTTTTAACCACATCCGCAGTAACTGCTATGGTGTATCCAGAGGGAAAGGAGCAATGTCATCCCACGTGTAGGTCCTCATTAGAGTACTGCATCTAACACTATGGGCGACATCTATGAATTTGCATGCGCCATATTTGTAACTTGTCTCTGACACACCAATTTTAAATAGATATAGAGGAGTGTATAATATGACATCATGTATGAAAGTGTTTTGCATCAAACATTTTTGACTTTGTATTGCAGTTCCGCACAATGCGCCAAATTTCGCTGTACACTTGTTCATACATCTATAGAACCAGCAATATACGGCAAAAAAAATGGTGAAGGCGAATTCATAGATATCGCCCTATGCATCTCTAATGTGCCTCCTGGCCCTGAACACTGCCATATGCCAGGAATGAAGGTTGTTGAGGTGTAGGGAAAGCTTGGAACCTCTGCTCTGTCTACATGTTATCGCAAAGACTGCTGCCAGGGCCGGGACAACTGGTGCGCAGAGGTAGGCGACCGCTTAGGGTATGTTCACACGATGTACTGCCGCAGTACATCATGTGTTTCGGGAGCTCGCCGACCCCATAGACCTGTATATTACTCGGTGCGTATTCGCCGCAAATAATTGACATGTCACTTATCTCCCCATGCATACAATACGATCATATTGTACGAGTGGGGAGAACTATGGATTACCGTAATTATGGGGCGCATTTCCCCACGTATTAAGCCCCAAAATAAGCCATGTAAACATACCCTCAGGGCACCTATCTCTGGCAGTCAGTAGGGGAACCGAAGTATTTAGTAGGATCATGAGCTGAGCCCGTTCCATACATGGCAGGTGCCGGCTGTAAGGTTATATATTATTTTATATAAATACATCCTAACAGACTCAAGTAACCGCACTGTTGTGTTGGCGCAATTGTGCTTTTTTTTTCCCATTCCAACAAGCTGGGGTGGGTGCAGGAGGCATGCATCAGGGTAGGACGAGAGATTTGAATTTAAAAAAATGGGGGAGGAGGAGAGGAACACCATTAGCCTTTCTTGCCAAAATGTCTTGTCCTGGCCCCGACTGCTGCCATGCAGAGGTGATAAACCAGAGCTGCCACTGTGGGTGAAGAGGAAACAAGCAATGAAGCTCATCATTGTCAAGATCTCATGGCACCTTTGTCCATGCACATGCATAGGTACTATCTATAACATTTTGGCCATTAATGTTGGCAGTACAAATTAACCTCTTACCACCATAGAAATTTTTGTTTACATGCTGTCCATTGTTTTCTCTCCGCCTTCCAAGAGCCATAACTTTTTGGGTATGTTCACACGACGAGTAAAATTAACTTGTCAGATTCTGCCATTGAAAACTACGTCTGACTGCAATGTTTTCAACAAGTAATTCACATTTTGTTGCATATAAAGTTTGGGGAGTGTTTTACACAAGGTTTTTAGCCATCCCCATTGACATCAATTGTAAATTTCTATGCGTTTTCCACATGGAATATGACCAAACAATGAACATCTCATAACTTTTTTTTTTACTGTGAAAAAATGAACACGAAAATACACGTATTATTAACTGAACTGCAATGCATATTTTCTATTGTCAATGGGGATGTTTTACTTTTGGTTTTAGACAAACATTTCAAGTTGGAATCTGTGTGGATTCCGACTTGCAATACTTGTCGTTTGGACAGAGCCTTTTTACTGTATACATAACCTTATAAGAGCTTG
This sequence comes from Phyllomedusa bahiana, assembly GCA_025379985.1. Taxonomy (NCBI): domain Eukaryota; kingdom Metazoa; phylum Chordata; class Amphibia; order Anura; family Hylidae; genus Phyllomedusa; species Phyllomedusa bahiana. Next base: position 129,093 of record JAODAL010000273.1, on the reverse strand, counting down.
TTTTTGTGAGACAAGCTGTTCTTTTTAATGGTATTTTTTATTGTACCCGTATAATATACAGGAAAAGTGAAAAAAAATCTTGTGGGGCAGAACATACAAAAAATACAATTGCATCATTTTTTTTAGAAGGATTGGGGGGTTCGTTGTACTGCATAAATTACATGTTTTTTATTATGCATTTTTATAATTTTATTATTGGTGATACCAAATTTTTATAGCTTTTGTTATGTTTCTGAACTTTTTAAAAATGACATTTTTAAATTTGCTTTGCCACAGCATTATCTGAGACCAATACATTTTTATTTTTCCAGCTATAGAGCTCTGAGGCAGCTCATTTTTATGTGAGATGAAGTCTAGTCTTTATTTGTGCCATATCAAGGATGCACACAACTTTTTTAATCATTACATTTTAATTAAGATTTTGTAATTACAAGAAAAAAAGAAACAAAAGTCAAATATCTGTAACCAAGCAGAACACAACAGGCCATGTAATATCAGATACAAAGACACTGCCAATTGTCATTCATCCTGACATGTACTATAATGTGTTATACCACATTATAACATTATAACCATCACTGAGCATAGTCCCAGAGTGGGACAAGTGAAAAAAATAAGAAAAAAAATATACATATTTGGTATCACCGCATGCCTAACAACTTAACCTTTAAATCTGTCATGATGTTTAACGCATACGATGAACGCCATTAAAAAACAAACAAAAAGAAAACGATAGCTGAATTGCATTTTTTGTTCATCTTGCTGCACATAAAATGGAATAAAAAGCGATCAAAATGTCATGTGTCCCTCAAAATGATACCAATGAAAATGTCAACGCATCCTGCAAAAAAAGCTTTGTATACAGAAAAATAAAAAAGTTACGGATCTCAGTCAGGCTCCATGTTTTCTTTTCTAGGTAAAAGTGTTCTTATTGTGCAAAATCAGTAAAACATAAAAAAATATACAAATTGGGTACCACTGTAATCGTATCGACATGCTGAATAAAGATAATATGTCATTATACCGCATGGTGACCGCTGTAAAAAATAAAAAACACTACCAGGACTGTTGTTTTTTGTTAAAAAGTTATGGCTGTCAGACTATGACGACATAAAAATGCAATTTTTTATGAATGTATTTCTATTGTATAAAATGTAATTGTTACGACCTACATAGTAAAGTTATCAAGTTATTTATACCGCACGGCGAACACTGTAAAAATGAAGCCCAAAAACAATGGCGGAACTGCAGGTGTTTTTTTTTTTCATGGCCCCAAGCTAAAAAAAACTATGGAACTGTGGACACCCCTAGATGAAATCCCTGAGCGGTGCTGAATACAAGATAGGGCAACTTCTGAAGGTTTCTCCTGTTCCCTCCCTTGTACGCCCTGCCATGTGCCCAAACAACAATTTATACCCACATATAGGGTTTTGTGGAACTTGCAAGAAATTGTATAATACATTTTGGGATGCTTTTTTTCCAGGATTCCTGGTAAAAATGAAACATTTTCAGCTAAAACTATATTTTATTGGAAAAAAATAAAATGTGTTATTTTCAGTCTCGTTAAAAAAAATCTGTGAAACACCTGAGGTCGATATACTCACTATACCCCTTATTCCTTAAGGGGTGTAGTTTCCCAAATTAGGTCTTTTTAGGTTTGTTTATTAAGTTTTAGCACCTTAGGTTATCTGCAAACCTGTAATGGCGCCTAAAATATAGTCTAATGAAAATGAGACCCCAAAATCCAGCAGGTGCTCCTCCTATTCTGAGTCTTGTGGTTGAGTCAAATAGCGTGCTAGGGCCACATATGGGATATCTCTAAAAATGGCAGAATCAGGGGAATCAGTATTGTTGCATTTTTTTGTTATCATCTACTTTGTACCAGTGAATAATAGATAAAAACTGAAAATCTGCAAAAAGAAAGTGAAATTTATGAATTCCTTCTTTGCTTTCATTTCTGTGAAACACCTAAAGGGTTAATAAACTCTAAGTGTTGTTTTGAATACCTTGAGGGGTGCAGTTTCTTATATGGAGTCATTTATGGGGGGTCTAATATACAGGCCCCTCAAAGCCACATCAGAATTGGACTGGTCTTTAAAAAAAAAATCTATGTTCTTATCTATGATCTTACACAGGGATTACACAGTAGAATATCGATCTTTGCAGACGATACTAAGCTCTGTAAAGTCATCAACACAATAGAGGATAATATGTTATTACAAAGGGATCTGGAGAAGTTGGAGGCCTGGGCAGGGAAATGGCTGATGAGGTTTAACACAGATAAATGCAAGGTTATGCACATGGGGAGGAAAAATCCATTACATGACTACATGTTAAATGGAAAAAGGCTGGGTAAAAGTGACATGGAGAAGGACTTGGAAATCCTGGTGGACAGTAAACTTAATTGTAGCAGCCAGTGTCAGACAGCAGCTGCCAAGGCAAATAGGATCATGGGGTGCATTAGAAGGGGCATAGAGACACATGATGAGAACATTATTCTCCCATTATACAAGTCACTGGTTAGACCACACATAGAATATTGTGTACAGTTTTGGGCACCAGTGCACTGGAAAGACATTGTAGAGCTTAAACAGGTACAAAGGCGGGCAACAAAAATAATAAAAGGACTGGGTGGACTACAGTACCCAGAAAGATTAGCAAGATTGGGGTTATTTAGTTTAGAGAAACTACGGCTTCGGGGGGGACATAATAAATATGTTTAAATACATCAAAGGTCAATATAGAGATCTCTCCCAAGATTTATTTATACCCAGGGTTGTATCGTGAACAAGGGGGCATCGTCTACATCTTCTACATAAACATAGAAAGGGATTCTTTACTGTAAAAGCAGTGAGACTGTGGAACTCTCTGCCAGAGGAAATTGTCATGGTGAATTCACTAACAAAGTTCAAAAAGGGTTTGGATGCATTTTTGGAGCGTAATAATATAACAAGTTATAGTGTCTAGGAATTTTGGAGAGTGGTCATTGATCCAGGGATTTTTCCGATTGCCAGATTGGAGTCGGGAAGAAATTTTTCCCTAAAATGAGGACAATTGGCTTCTACCTCATTGGGGGTTTTTGCCTTCCTCTGGATCAACACCTTAGCACAACAGGCTGAACTGGATGGACGTCTCGTCTTTTTTCGGCCTTACAAACTATGAAACTATGTTGCAAATTTGAAAAATGTTAAAATTTGCTACCAAATGTAAAAGCCCCCTAATGTCCTAATTTAAAAAATGATGCCAACATAAAGTAGGCATATGGTAGATGTTCATTATTTAATATTTTGTTTGCTATGACTATCCGTCTTACACACATACATTTTTAAACTTTGAAAATGGCAAATTTTTCCAAATTTTCATAACATTTTGATATTTTTCACAAATAAACAAGGATTGTTTGGGCCAAAATTAATTGCTAACAATGTGTCACAAAGAAACAATCTAAAAATATCATGAATAGATAAAACCATTAAAAAGTTATTTCCAGGGGGGAGTGGCTTGGTGCTTGCTGATGGCGGACGTGTGATAGAGGAGCTCCGCACCTGTGACCCTCTAAAGCGGCCCAAACAAGCCTACTGCAAACAATACCGGACCCTGTGACTGTCTCGTCGGAGAGAGAAACGACCGGAGCCTACCGCGGAGAATTTTACAGCCGCCAGTGTCCCGCTTGCTGAGACACAGAGAGAGCGGGGGCTCTCCTGCAGACGCGCTGCCACGCGTCCCTGCCCGAGCCCGGAGAAACACAGCAGCACTCACCTACCTCTCCGGTTTTCGGACCAAGCTCCGACCGCATTGGAGTCCTGATCTCCACATCCACCCGGCGACATTTGAGGTGAGCCGGCGGTGAGCGCAGGGAAATCCTCCGCTCTGAGCGCGCACAGCGGCCATTTTCTGGCGGGACGTCATCGCTCTCCCTGGCCTGCATTAATAACAAAGCTTAGACTGTGGGCACTTCTAAGCTCCTCGTGAGCCAGAAGCAGTACACATAGCCCTGCTCAGTTAAGGCTTGAAGAGTCTGCTTACCACGCACATCCATAGGCCCTGTATCCTCTGCCTGCAAAAGCCCGGGCGAGCCCACCCTAAAAGACCTCCTGGCCTAGAAATAACAGACACGACCAGCTCAGCAAATGCACTACAGGGCTGCTTTGCTTGCTGGGTCATAGGCCCTGAATCCTCATACCACAGGATCTCCTTCCTGGCCGCAATAGCCTGTAATTTTTTCTTCTGCCTCAACAAGTCACCCTAGGGCCTGCATCAAACCTGACGTGCACTGCTTACTGGAGGCCATAGGCTGTCTAGCAGACCCTCATTGCCCTGAAAAAACCATTACTTCCTGCCAGTCATTTTCAATTGCATACAACCTCCAAAGTGATCACCTTGCAGTTAGATCCTGAATGTACAATAACACTGGAGAAATCTATGCCACTGTCAGCCTAATATATATTCATCCAGCTGCATATTTATAAATTTTCCCGCCGCATCAAGCCATCCCAGGGATCACATTATATCTGATATACCCTGCACATTGGATTCTACAACCTGCTTGCAAGCTAGATCCCCATCTGAATGAACCGCTGAATACTGCCTGTCACTCTGTTAACTGCCCACATCATCCTAGGTGCTTACCTTGAGATCAGATTCCGGCTATATAACAGCATTGAAGAACTCCGCGCCACTGTTAGCTTAACACATACTCAACTAAATACTAACAAATTCTCCTGCTGCAGCAAGCTATCCCAAAGGTCGCACTATACCTGACCTGTCCCACATATTGGAGGCTATAAGCTGCCTGCAAGCTAGATCCTTACCGGAAAAAAATCACTGCACTCTGCCTGTCAGTCTTAACCGACGACAGCCTCCTACGTGATAACTTGGATGTCCATTTCCAATTGTATAGTAACAATACAGAAATCCGCATCACTGCCAACTTCACATACCCGCTTGCAGCAGAATACTGACAATCGTCCTCATCGCAGCAAGCTATCCCGGAGACCGCATTACATCTGACCTGTCCTGCTGGTTGGGGAATATTGGTTGTTTGCAAGCTAGTCCCCCACTTGAAGAAGCCTCATTTAACACCAGCCTCAGTGTACCACATTCCATCTGGGAAAAAAAAAAAAAGTCAACCTGCAAATCAACCTCCAAAACCCAGGTACTTTCTCACCCCTGAAAGCCAGAACTCATCAGTATCACACAATGGGAGGCACCTCCAAAAAAAAACAACCTAAGAAACCCGCAAAACTCACTGAGTTCTTTCAGCAGCCTCCTCCACAGGCCAAACCTCCGAGAGGAGCTATTAGCCTCCCTCCGTCCTCACCTACTCCATCTCATGCTGACTCATTGGACTCGGAACAACAAGACTGTTTCGGGAAGACCAACATCACTGAAAATACCCTACGTCAACTGTTTTCTTCTTTTTGAGAGCACCTCCAAAACGACTTCAAACAGATGATGACTGATTTCAGAGGAGATATTCAGTCCTTGGTCTCCAGAACAGACCACATAGAAAACAAAATGGCTGAATTTGCAACATCACATAACCTCCTCATTGACTCCCATTCTGCCCTGGAGGATGAAGTCCGGAGACTGTCCTCTAAAGTTCTGGATCTGGAAGACAGGTCTCGTAGGTCCAACATCCGGATAAGAGGCATTCCCGAATCAATTACCTCTGAAATGTTGCTCCCTTTCCTACAAGATCTCATAGCTATCACACTTCCGGAAGCCACAACTCTGGATCTTACAGTAGACCGGATTCATAGATTGCCCCATTACCTAAGCATATTCCCCCCTCACTCCCCCGGGACGTGATCGCCAAGATCCATTTTTATCGTACCAAAGACAACCTGCTTCGAGCCCTCCGCAAAGGAGTTCCTCTGTCTGACAGATTCAAAGACCTCTCCATCTTTCCAGATCTCTCGGCGGGTACGATGTTACGCCGCAAAGAATTTGCTCCTCTCACCAAGGTGCTTCGGGAACATAACATTCCATACCACTGGGGGTTCCCAGTCAAGTTGATAATCTCCAAAGATAACAATACCGTCATCACCACTTCTCCTTCTGCACTGCGTGACACCCTTGTCTCGTGGGGTCTTCTGACCACCCCTACCAACACCCCAATACGTAAAGGAAAAGACAAGCCAAACCTCATCTCCCCGCTTTGGTCTGAAAAGCAGACCAGACATCATCAGGCTCCGGTAGATTGATTCGCTGAGGTACTCGCTCAAACTATGGAGTCACTAGGAGCGCATCCTAATTGTTCGGACCTCCTCCAAGCGCCATGCACGGGACTTTCCCCCATGACACTTGTTCCCACGCATATGGGAATATTCACATATTTTGCATTGATTTGTATTATTTGTTTTTTAACTGTGTTGTTCAACTCAGCCCACGTTGGGCTGTTGCCATGTCTAAATATTGCTTCTTTGATTGCACTACATATTTCTTATATCTTGTGCTAACAGGGTTACTTGTCTTTGCTGCCCACCTAGATTATTTCAATTGTCACCATGGGAATCAAATTCCTCTCAATTAATGCTAACGGTCTCAATTCCCCTTTTAAGAGGTCCTTGTTTTGGAAGGAGGCACTTCGGTCCAGAGCTGATGTGCTTTGTGTTCAGGAGACGCACCTGAAACTCAATGATTCTCATCGTCTGACCCACAAAAGGTTCCCATTCTCATATTTTTCTTGCCTGGAAGTAAAGAAAGCAGGTGTAGCTATATTTGTGAAAGATACTCTAGCTTTTACGCTTTTAAAATCTGAGATTGACCCCAAAGGGCGCTATGTAATCCTGCAATGTTCCCTCGACTCAGTCATGTTCACAATAGCTGCTATTTATGCCCCCAACCAGAAGCAGTTCTCCTTCCTTTCCAAAATAGTAGCTAAAGCCAAAGAAACTGCCAAAGGTCATTTGATTATATGTGGAGACTTCAACGCTGTTATTGATAATGAGGTAGATCGCTCCCGTGGTTCTTCAGCTAAGTCACCAGATTTGAAGACCTTCCTACTAGAGGAAGACCTTCATGATCCTTGGAGATACTTCCACACGACAGAATTAGACTATACATTCTTCTCAGCAGCTAAGCTTTCATACTCTAGAATCAATTTTTTTTCTCCTCAACAAAGCAGCCCTAATTAATGTGGAATCAGCGGACATAGGTTATGCTACATGGTCGGACCAAGCACCAATATCCCTCACTTTTAGAAACAGAATCTTATCCCCTCCTTTTTCTCCCTGGAGACTTAACCAATTCCTTCTAAAATCGCCTCATTTGGTATCTGACATGAAGGATGCCCTGGGTGAATTCTTTGACATTAACTCCAACTCGGTCTCTAACCCACAAATATTGTGGTGTGCTCATAAAGCCTTTATGAGAGGAGTATGTATAAGAATTGCCTCGAGAGAAAAACGCAGAAGAGAGAAAGAGCTTAACGACCTGTTAGAAGACATTAAAACTTCCGACGCTCAGCTTAAACTCACCCCCGACCCATTATTAAAAACCAAACTGGCAGATCAAAAAAATAAATTGCGGATCTTACTCATGCAGAAATACGAATATTATCTCACAAGATTAAAGTGGAACTTCTACTTGCAGGGAGACCGCCCAGGGAAGTTACTCGCACGTAGAGTGAAAAAAATACAAGCTAGATCCAAAACAGCGTATATCTCCTGCCCCTCTAAAGGTAAAATTTATGATCCACAAAAAATTGCAGACTTCTTGCGGCTTATTATAAATCGCTTTACAACCTAAAGCAGGACCCGTCTATTCCCCCAATCACCCAGGAAGATATAGGTAACTTTTTAAATAAGGCTCCCCTTCCCTCCCTATCTCCTGCACAATTAGAGGGGTTAAATGCCCCAATCACAGAAATAGAAATAAAACGAACAATCTCCCAGTCTAAATTGAACAAATCCCCCGGCCCAGATGGATTTATAAACGAATATTTCAAAATCTTTGCTGAAATTTTAGCACCCCACCTAAAAAAGTGCATTTGACTCCATTATCTCCTCAGGTACCCCTCTCCCGGAGTTCTTGTCAGCAACCATTACAACAATACCTAAACCAGGCAAACCCTTGGATATTGTTACTAACTACAGGCCCATCTCTCTTCTTAACAACGATATTAAACTATTCTCCAAAATACTAGCCAATAGGTTGAACGATATCCTTCCCCACCTAATCCACCCTGACCAAGCAGGATTTGTAAAAGGCAGACAGACTAGGGATAGGACTAGAAGAATCATTGACATCCTCCACAAAGTTTCTAAACAGCAAATTCCCACAGTACTGCTTTCTCTTGATGGAGAGAAAGCTTTCGATAGGATCAATTGGTCGTATTTGAAAGCAGTTCTATTGAAATTTGGGTTCGAAGGTCCTTTCCTGAAAGCTGTTCTATCTCTTTACACAACCCCATCAGCTAAAGTCTACACTGCTGGTTCTCTCTCCAAATCCTTCCCAATCACTAATGGTACCCGACAAGGATGCCCTCTCTCACCACTAATATTTGATCTATGTGTAGAACCACTAGCAGCGCAGATTCGTAACTCCCCTTTGATAAAAGGAGTCTCAACTAACTCAGACATCCATAAAATCAGTTTATATGCCGATGACATATTGATTATATGTCAAGATCCAAAGTCTTCTATTCCAGCCCTCTTAGACACCCTTAATCAGTACTCACTTGTCTCATACTATAAGCTCAACAGGTCGAAATCCATAGCGTTGCCTATTCACTGCTCGCCATCCTTGGTCAATTCTCTGTCCCAATATCAATTTGCATGGTCCTCCTCCTCTGTCCCATATCTGGGCATACAAATTTTCTCTGACCTCAGCAAAACAATAGAAGTTAACTTAACCAATGTCAGTACAGAGATTTCAGAGGAAATAAGATGTCTCCGCCACTTACCCCTTTCATGGATGGCACGAATCCATGTAACCAAAATGCTTCTTCTCCCGAAATATCTATACCTAGTTAGGACATTATCTAAACTCCAACAACTTCTTCTCGACTTTGTTTGGGCTAAAAAGAAACCAAGACTTAGTAAACAACACCTTCACCTCCCTTTGACGAAAGGAGGCTTATCAGTTCCTAATCTCCTGCTATATAACATTGCAGCTGTTCTAGAACCAGTTAACACCCTCTGGAATAGTCCGGAATCGCAACGCTGGGCTACTGTAGAGAACAGTTCAGTTCCCCATGGCTCACTTAAGAACCTGTTGACCGCCTCACTTTGGGGTACTAAGCTGCCCATGTTTGAATTCCCAACCCTCAATCATCTAGCTAAAGTGTGGAACAAATTTGTGGTGCCTCAAAATTGGCTGCACTTAAAGAGGAACACATCTTCCATTTTTGTCCTATATGCGGAATCCCCCCATCTCCCCCTCTCACAGTGGGCTCACAAGGGAATCCTTAAAAGCGGCGATCTTTATTCTGACGATATTCTTAAATCCTTCGAGGACCTGAGAGCCCAATTTCAGCTTCCCAACAACCAGTTCCATGTTTACCTCCAGGTCCGACATTCCTTGCAACAATGGAATGTTCCAATGGCCCCACATACTTCCACCCAATTCCACAATTTTCTCTTTATGAAAAAAGGTTTTGAACGAGGCCTATCGATAATATATTCCTCTCTGTTGCTCTTGGGTGTGACTGACAAACCAATATTTGCAGTTAAATGGGAGGCTGAACTGGGTAAGAGTTTCTCTTGGGAAGAGTGGGAATCCGCAGCTAATAGATCTAGGAAACTCTCAAGATGTATTAATCACGTAGAAACCATGCGGAAAATACATTTGTGCTGGTATCTTACCCATTGTAGACTAATTCATATGTTCCCTAGTCACTCAGACCGCTGCTGGAGATTATGTGGTTCTCGAGGTACTTTATTACACATGTGGTGGAGCTGCCCCTCTGTGTCTAGGCTCTGGGGTGACGTGGAACTTTTATTATCGGACCTTTTTCAAGTCCCTATTTCTCTTCTGCCCGAGACAGCTGTACTAGATCTCTCATTTAATACCTTTCCTCCATCTTATCGCACAATACTTTTTCATGTCCTGATAGCCACTAGAACTGTAATAGCCTTAAACTGGAAGAGCTCCACGCCCCTCCATATCTCAGAGGTTATCGCTAGAGTCAATACTCAATTTCACGCGGAGAACTGTCTGGTAATACCTCCCCACCTGATCCCTAAGTCACAGTCCAGATGGTCTCTCTGGTCCTCCTCTAGGTATTTACATTAGCTTGAATCCTTTTTTGTTTTGTCCTCAGATGCATATAAAATGTACAACTGCTTAATGTAAACATATCCTGTTTGCTCATCCATGCTTATGTAATCTGTATGTGCTATTATCTGTCCACTCTGCTTCAATGACATGGCCAGTTATGTTACCCTTCTCCCCCTTCACTCCTTGTTTATATGTTCTACATTACAGCTGAAATGTACTTATCTGACAAGGTTTAATACTTTAACTCTGTTATGGAAACATTTCAATAAAAATCTTATGTTAAATAAAAAGTTATTTCCAGATAAAGTCAATCATGTCAGATTTTGTAAAAAAAAAGGCTTGGTCCTTAAAGGGGTTTTGCCACGATGTAATGTTGACGTGGGATCCTCCAAAATGGGTATTTAATCACTTTTCTAAATATATGTGATTACAAAAATTGCAGCCTGAGAGAGCTACAGGCTCCCTTACCTGCCCTTACTTACTTAAAAGCTTCTATTAGATATGACCTGACAAGAGCTGCTGGCCGGACTTGCACAGAGAACACTTCTTATCTGATGAAAGGGAGCTGAAGACGCTTTCAAGGCACCAGGTAGAAATATGTTGTCTTTTGTATACAGAATCCACTAGTTGTAATGTGATTATCTGAGTAGATCCCTGCTTTAACTGATGACAGAGAATATGAAGAAGCTTTCAAGCTGCTGTGGAGAAAAGGTGTTGTCTTTTGTATACAGAATCCACTAGTTGTAGTTTGATTATTTGAGTGAACATTTCACACGATCCCTTATGCACGGCTCTATGCTCTGGCTGTGTCTCTCTCTCTCTCAGCTCAGCCTGACTTGTTTACATTTGATTCTTAGCAGATAAGGCACGTCCTGGCAAAACCCCTTTAAGTCCAAAACAGGCTTAGACCTGGGGTTAATAGATCAAACCTTTAGGCGTGTAGCAATACCAATTATGTTTACTTTTCTTTTTTTATTTGTAAAATGACAAAAGGGGGGGTGTTTTGAACTTTTAATACCGTTATATTTTATATTTATATATTATACTTGACCATTAGGAGGAACAAACGCTTGTACACTATTCTGCAACTGTAATGTATTGCAGAACAGTGACATTATTGGCTCTTACATCCTATTTCCGGGAGGGTGTAACAGAAGTAGTAAGGTGGTAGGCCTAGAGGCCTTCAATAGGAACCCAGCTGCCATGACAATTAGCCAGCACATGACAATTTTATCAGACTTTTGGCGTCTGCAAAGTGCTGCTGGTTCTTTTCTGTGCATTTGAAAAGCAGTAGAGTTGCTATGAGCTATCAAGATGCACTTATATAAAACAATATATTTTTTACAAATAGCTAAGATACAATATTCTGTGTATGATACCTCTAGATGATGGTTATACGATTACCAAATGATACCTCTATACACGGAACAAATATTATTACTATACCTCTGACTGCCTGGGGCCAACTACCTAATGTGCCCAATGGATAAGGCAGGTCTGTTTACAGGTTTTGCATTGGGCCCAGGAGCTTTAAGATATGCCTGAATATTCAACAGATTTCCATAAATTATAATGCCATACCTGAAATGGCTGCTATCTAGCGTACCTCTCTCAGATGACCTCATATTACATTCATTTCTGATCAAATCTCTGTTAGTCAGTATGTTAATTATCCATGTTTCCTGAAAGCAGGCCAGAACTGTGAGGCAATACATCATCCACCCATAGAGGAAGCCAAGCTCTGTATTATGGTTCTGTGCCAACTCTGTGTGTAAGGAACACACATTGCTGGTACTTCACACTATATTATATGGCAGGAAAATCATCCCATAGTGACTTGAGCTGGATAGGATTTTAGAAAATAACCCCCATATTCTATATCCTCTGATTTCATGCAGCCAGTGTATAACTCCAGGAGCCAGGCAGCTGTTATTTCACAGAATGTACAAAAAATGTTCATCAATACACTGATATTAGCGGTTTCCTTCACTTCTTAAAGGTGAAGTTAGTCAAAATGTTCTGAATTTGAATTTACAAAAATAGCCAATACAGTGCAGTACAAAGGGATTAAAAGCAACTCTGCCACAAAACTCCCTCCAGCCCACATACAATATCTGCCTCCACATTCTGCCTTGGTCATACACCTCACCAAACAAACACCATCAACACAATAAAGAAATTAAAAGTGTAGCATAAAAACCCCCTAATTACAAGGTTTAGGAACAAGCATGTACGTGCTTTTACAATCATGAACAAGTGCATGCTAACACTATACAAGTGCCAATGTAACCTACAATACCGTCCTACAGTTTTCACATAGTGGTTAGATAACAGTTCAGGCTGACATCACATGAGATTGAATACAGCACAATCCAAAAGAGAACTAAAAGTGACCCACAGGTGACATCTTCTCTGACAGGAGTAGTTTTCTTTCCATTTTCTGCTCCATCCAGTTAAGACCACCATAAAGATTTCTCCCAATCACGATTCGTCCTTGTGGAATTTACCACATAAACATCATAGTCTCATCACTGTCCCAGCACCTCTCTACCTGTGCCCCACTTCTGTACAAATTCCACACTCATAGCGCCCCAAATGGAAATAATAAACCTACTTGTGGTTCAGATAGTAAAAGTATCCCCATACAGTTATGGGGCTCCCATTTGTGCACCCAGTTTTAGTCTTCTTTTGTTTCCCTATATAGTTGTTTGGTAAACCCCAAAATTAAGTAGACAGATAGGTAGACCCCTTTTCTGGTAGACAGACCCCAATTTGGCAAGTAGGGCCTGTTATTAAGCAGGTGGTAAGTTGAACCGCCTTTGGATAGGTATAAAGGCTGCCATTAGCTTGGTAGGTACATAGCCTCAGTTAAGTAGGTGGGTATCTAGGCCCTCTATTAAGTAGGCAGATATATAAGTCAATGAGAAGGGGGAGGGCATAAAAAATGACCAGAAAACTTTGTGCGCGTTTTTTTGGCATAGATTTTGGTGTGGATCTGCGTCCAAAAACCTCAATAGTGCTCTATTATGCAAAAGACAGTTGAAAAAACAAATCTGAAAACCGCGCCCAAAAATCCTCCGCTTTTTGTGTAAATACTGTTCAAATACTCGTCGGACGACGCAGTTTTAGGGCATGTCCCCATGGTCCAGTTTTTCAGCCGGTTTTACAGACGGTTTTCGGTTTTGAAAGCCATCTGTAAACCGGCTGTCAAACTATATCACGGATCGCAATGGAAAATCCGTGCAGTGGAAAATTCGGGCAGAATATTAACAAGTGAATGCGAAGGGGGAGGGCTTATGCGAAGGGGGAGGCCTTATGCGAAGGGGGAGGGCTTTTCTCCGCAAATCGCAGAGAAAAGCCGCCCCTGCAGCAGTGTACAAGGCCACTAAAACAGAGCAAATACCGGTCGGATAATCCGACCGGTATTTGCTCTGTGCCGTGGGGACAAGCCCTTAGGATTCAGAATCTGACGAGTATTTTGTCCTTTGTCATGTGGACACAGCCTACGGTCACACAGCTGATTTGAGTGCCGATTCTGATGTGGATTCAGTGCTTAACCTGTATCAGAATCAGAGTCCAAATCTGACTGCAATCTGCTTCACATTGTTTGTAATGGAAAATCCTTGTTTTCCAAAATGCTGATTTACCACGGTGCTAATTTATTTTCAGAAGAAATTCAGCTCTAAAAAAAACACTCATTTCCTGAAGCAGATCCAGTGCTGAATCCTCACCTAGTATATGGAGGCTGAAAATCAGTCTTTGAAATCAGCATCACATCCACATCCATAACCAACACTTAGGATCCGTTAAGGGTATGTTCACACGGCGTTTTTGAATATGATTTTGGGTACGGTTTATATACCGAAATAGACCCCAAAACTTATTCAACAATGTTCAGTGTGATTTTACATTTCGGATGCGTAAAACAGATCCGATCAAAGAACTGACATGTCAATTCTTGATTTGTTTTACGCAGCAGACACCCTAGGCCACATGTATGAAAACTGTCTAGGTCTAAAATTCACTTTGTTGCCCATAGCAATCAATCAGAGCACCCTGACTGGTTGCTATGGACAACAAAGTGAATTTTAGACCTAGACAGTTTTCATACATGTGGCCTCCTATTTAAAACTATAGGGTGCGTTTCTGCTGCACCGAAAACATATCCAAACATGCATCACATTTTGGATACGTGTTTGGATATGCTTTGCGCAGTGTTTTTCATTATGTTTTTCTGTCATGGTGATGCTGTGGCCGCTGTCTCGGACTGCAGTCGTGCCTGTGCCTCTGCAGCGGCCCCTGCTCGGAATTGACCTGTCCCAGCTCCGGTCTGTTCCACGCTCCTGGTGGAGGCGCCCGACGGCAGATTAGAGTCCCTGCTGCTTCCTCCGGCTCCCTGGTGTTCTGTGCATGCACGTGCACCCTCTAGGGGCGCGCACGCGGCACTGCATTGTATTTAAAGGGACAGTGTCCCAATTTCCTGCAACGTACCTGTGACCTCAGTTTGCTATAAAAGGAACTTCCTTCCCTTGCTCCTGGTCAGTTCATTGTTGTGTTTTCCGACAGAGTGTGACCCCTGGCTGCTGGTTTCCTGCTGCTATACCCGTGTTCACTTGTATTAACACCGGCCGCTGCACCAGTCTGCTTTATACCTGTCGCTGTCCCAAGCCCGTTACTCTCCTGGGACTGTGTTATCCGTCCACGGCTACACCTGCAGTGTCTGTTCCAGTACCAGCTGTCCAGTCCTGCACTTCAGCTACCTCTGCGCCTTATATCATCCATGCTTGCAGGGGCCCAAAGGATCCGCCATTTACCAAAATCTGTCTGCAATCAGCCTGACATTTTTTCTAGCAAAAAATGTGCGCCGCTGTGCACACGACGCTGATTTTTCTCGCCGCTGATTTGTTTTCAGGGCTAAAAAAGAATTGAAGTCAATTATTATGGCGGATTCCACGCTGAATCCTCACATTACAGTATATAGGAGGCTGAATATCTGGCTGTGAAATCAGCATCAAATCCATATCCAAAATTCACACTTACTGATGTGGATTTTAGGTATGTATTCCACGCCAATTTAGTGCAGATGATCAGCTGTGTGAACATTGCCACTTCCTAATTGGAATTCACTAGGAATCAAACTCAGACAATAGATCCCAACAGATTCTCAGTGTCAGGAGATGATTATTGGTGAATGTCCCTTTAATAGGCGCAGTGTAACCTCCCCATCGGCAGCAGAGTGATCAGCCGTTAAAACCGTTCCTGTGGTTTCATTCTCATGGGGAGGGTTTGTTAACTGAGCAGCTGAAGAACCAGTTAAACAGTAACAGTAACCTGGTTGCTTAGAAACATTCGCTTGGTAGAAGGTGTTACTATCATTTCCCATTTACTCATTGCACCTATTTTTCAGCTTTAACCATTTGTGTAACGATTCTCTACATAGCTGGTTTACATTGAATGTGCGACTATTTCTCCATAGTGGTGCAGTCCTAATTTATATACATCTGATCCTAGTGGCAACTAGATGCTCTGAATAATATATTAATATGACATTACCATATGTAGCAATGTGCAGACTATATGCAGCCATTTACATGCCTATGTCAGAAGCTGTAGGACTCATCTAAATATTACATAAATCTACCGAAACCTTTCTATACATTTCTGTGTGGGATCCTTATGCTGTACATGTACTAAATTGAGGGGCAGTTACATGAATGATTGCCCATTTAACAGAAGTCATGCTTAACTTCAGAGTCCAAGACTGGTGACCACTGTTCTGAAACACTGAGTTGGTCTCCAAGAGAGCTTATCCATTCCTGAGTGAATATTAGTAATTGAATGATGACTACTCCCCCAACTACTCTCCCAAGCCTTTCTTCCAGTCTGATGGCCTATCCAACATCATTTCATCATTTCCAGTTACTAGAACATTAGGCCTACAGTGAAGTAAACAGAGGTGATGTGTATATATGGCTCCCCATTGCTCAGCGAATTCATTTCAAGTTAGTAACCTTGACCTACAAGGCTCTCCATAACCTCTCCCCTCCATACATCTTTGCCTTAATCTACAGATATCTCCCCTCTCGCAATCTCCGCTCCTCACAGAACCTTCTTGTCTGCTCTCATCTTATCAGCTCCTCAAATAACCGTCTCCAAGACTTCTCCCGTGCTTCCCCCACACTCTGGAAGTCACTGCCCCGACACATCAGACTCTCCTCCACCTTTACCAGGTTCAAAAGCAACCTGAAAACCCATTTCTTCAGGATTGCCTATAACCTACAATAACCCTGCAGCCACTGCACTACCCCACAAACATGTCTGCCCCTCACCTTCTGTCTCTCTCCTCCTCCACTGTAGATTGTAAGCCCTCGCAGGCAGGACCCTCCCTCCCTCTGTGCCAGTTGTAAGTCATTCATTGTTATCATTGTATTTGTTTGACATATGCTATGTATGTAACCCCCTGGAATCAATGGCGCTTTAAAATAAATAATAATAATTGTCAGAATGTAAGTTAATCCTTTAAAAACATTTTTTGCCAACTTTTGCTAAAAATCAATTCAGGACAGTCTGAAAAGCTTGGATTCAGGTTAGATCTGGCTTTGACCCAAATTCAAAGCACAACTAATTGTAACAAACCTGGAGGTAAACACAATGACCTGCTAATAAATTTCAAAAAGGGTGAAACCTCCGGCACCAGTAAATTTAAGGTAAAGACATATCCTTTAAGTCAAAACATTTTAAAAATATCCAAAGTTCTCCAAGCTTTCTGATGCATTTCGAGCGTTAAATGCTCTTACTCGCAGTTAGCGCTCGAAACGCGCCAAAAAGCCTGAGAACCTTGGATATTTTAAACATGTTTTGAATTAAGGGATAATTTTTTACCTTAAAATTAATGTTTCCAGAGTTTTCGACCTTTTTGGGATTTGTTAGATTGTATATACCCGTGTCCGACCGGTTTCCTCCATTGGCATCATCCGGACATTTGAGGAATCGCCTTCAGGAAATGAAAACCTCTACCTTTTGGTGAGCACAGACTTTTCTTTATTATTTTGTGATACAATGACCTGCTATTCGTGCTAGATAAGAGTTCATAGTCTAAGTGGATTATCCTTTCCTTAAGCCAAGAAAACCCCTATGTGTCGTTTTGGAATACTGTAAATGCAACTTTTTTTTATCACTTTTTGTTCCAATTTTTTGGGAGTCGAAATAACTGAAGTACAATTTTATCATCGAGTATTTTTCTTTCAACAGTGTTAGTTTTATGGGATAAATAATGCTATACTTTAGTAGAACAGACTTTTATGGATCCAGTGATGCCAACCATGTTTAACTTTTTTACCTTTTAATTTGCAAAGAGACAAAAGGAGCTACACATCAGGTAAGATGTGTAATAGGAGAGCACTAGCAGACCTGGCAGACCTAGAGGCATTATATAGACCACTAGATGCCAGTCGGCAGGGTTCGATTACTTTCCAGCTTGTGATCCATGGCATATAAACCATGGCAAAAAAAATGCAAACAACAGAGAAAAAAACATATTAACACGTGTGGTGCAGAGCATAGAATTTTCATTGAGACATAAGCCATATGTGAGTCTAGTATATACGGATGCTGAATCAGTCTACAGTTAGCTGTCTCAATCAGAATATTGCGATAGATCAGAAAACAGATCTACGGCCAATCATAGGACAGAAATTTCCATATCCACTGTCAGAGTAAATCGAGTTGGAGTCTGTATCTCAGGAGAAGAACAAACAATGGGACATAGAAAAAGGAGGTAAGTGGGAGAGATGGAAGACAAATGAGGACTTACCCGCGACGTGGACACCCGGTACACCCGTATGGACCAGGGACTAAGTGGACATTGTCAGGTCAGCTACAAAGCAAGTTATTAAATTTGAAATATTCCTGTTAATTGCTTTCCCATGTTCTATGTGGTAAGTTCAAAGCATTTTTTAATTTGTTTTTTAGATGTGTTGGAAAAAGTGTAGTAAACTCATTCCATATCTGAAAAAAAAAATATGTTTGCTTTTCTTTGTGGAGCGCTGTTTCTATCCGGTCCATTCTAAAGATGTGCAACAATTTCTCCAAGGATAACTTAAGTGTCAGTGGGTTGGGTTGAATCCAACACTGAAGGATGGATTTCCTTACTATCGCAGAGACCTAGAAGAAGAGTTTTTGTGTGGTTTTGGGTAGTATACCTAATCTGGGGGAAGAATACTAAACAGGGCCCAGAGTTTGGAGTTGGGACAATATGGTAGTAAGTGTGTGATTGTGAATGAGTGTATGGTGACGAAAAGACCTGGGGTGACATGTCAGATTTCGGCTGCGCCTTTTTTGGTGTATTTTGTGTCAAAAAAAACTATTGTAACACTATTCTATATATGTTTAAACAGTCGTACACAAAAACTAGGTGCAGTTTGCGCAAGGCACGAAACATTTGAATGTGCCTAAGATATGCAATACAAGGTATAACACATGCCAGATTTATGAACCAACATATGACAAGTTCATACAGCACTATATGCTAATTTAATGCTCCTTAAAACTGGCATGGCGGTGCCTCTTTCCTGACATGTCACCCCCGATGTCTTCAAAAGACCACAAACAAAGCAGTAAGTCAGCATGTGGTGTGAAACATTTTAGACAAGAGTGGTTGCTTGAATGACCCACAAACAATCCTCTAAGGGGGGATGTGTAGGATCTATGGACAATTTTAAATGCCATTTCCTAATACATCATGGAAGGTAGGTGTTTTGCTGCCTAAGTGAGTGATGTGAGTAAAACGTCTGATGTGAGTGAGTCTAGTTTTTCTGTCCAATAGGTAATGCCCGCGCGTGTGGTTGAGAAATTAAAAGGGAATCTCAGCAGATTATGAAACCTCCTAATGAGGCATTTTGCCTGTTATGAGGAAGCAGTGTAATGTAAAAAAGGATCACCCCAATCTTTATCTCCCAGTTGTCTGATGCCCACATGTATGTAACTGCAAGCCTGTAGATAGTGGAAAGGATGTGATCCTATTAGAGAATTTAGGTGTGGCTTTATTAAAAAGATATGGTTTCTTGGTCCCCTTGTCAACCAGTTCCTCAATCCTATGTATATCTCCCGAATGCCATGTTTGGAAACATTCATGAACATTCATTGTGGAAGTTTGATTTACCCACTAGAGGTAACAAAGAGTAATCAGAATTTTAGTATCTGGCGTATTTTAGTCCATGTGCGCCAAGTGGCCATTATCAAGGGATTTAGTCTGATCTGTGGAGGAAGATGCTTAGATGGGATGAGAGTCATATCAAAGAAACCTTTGGAATTAATTGTAGGTCCACTGTCAGGGTCGAGATGGTGATACTAGTCCTTGATCTACGATTGCTCCAGATAAATAGTACCTTTTTTTTATCATTTAGGTGTCATATCTTCTGTGGCTTCTAAATGGTTAAAGGACCAGAAAGATCTCTGATCCTGGCCACTTACTAGCACCCACTTTGTATGGAGTGAGCCTTCTCCATGCTCCTTTACTGACATTATGATGAACATCAAATGTCAATAAGGAGTTAAGTGTTCATTCTTCTGATAATGTGTTTCTAAATATAGTTTATATTCAGTAAGTACAACAATAAATGTTAGGCATGCTGAGCTATTAACATAGTGTGCTACGGCACTTTACACTACTTGCGTAGAGCAGGACTTTAATACTAAGTATATTAACGGCAAGCTACACAAATTTTGTTCGTTCAGTGCTTGCTACACCTGATGCAGGCATTGTTGAGGATTCCTAGTTGTTATACACTGTTGGAGGAATAGTCAAGGAAAAGTAATATCCAATACACATTAATATTTTACCATCAAATTTACCATAATCTAGGTCATTTGGTTTTGGTGGTCGTGTTGATCATGCAGACTTACCATGCTTGTTTTGTCACAAATAGTTTAATCAAACCTCATCCTTAAAATCTGTGCTACCCAAAAACACTCCAGCCAATATGATCCACAATTATTATAGACCAGCACGTTATGACAAGACTGCAGACAAGCGTCAGAAGATGGTCTAAAGCTAATTCCCCTTTAGGAACCCTACAAGACATAAAATCAGCTTTTCACAGGGCAAAGCTTTCAATGTTTTGAAAGTGATTAGACCGTAAATCTCATTTTACATAAATATTGACACAAAGTATTGGAGAGACCAAGGTTGATGTTCTCCAGAGAAAATTTCAAGCATAAACTATTCACCTTATGGGGCCGGTCTACTGTATGAAAAATGGAGGTCATGTTACACCAGCTTATGCACCTTTGTTTTTTCCAGGCTAAAAACTAATTTTGCCAAATGTTTCAAATTCGTTTTTGTAATTATTTCCTTAGGAACTGTTAAAGAGATTATCCACCCTTTTAAAAAATAAAAGCCCAGAAAATGTCATAGAACAACGAAAAAAACAACTCACCTCTACAGATGCCCAGCAATCTTGTGTAGAAGCTCTGAGGGGAGCTCCATTTTTTGTTTACTAGTGGCCATGACCATGGTAACCAATCAGTGGCTTCTGTGGTCATGTATCATACTTTTGGAATCAAGGTTCCCATCACTAAGCCGTGAGGCCAATAATATGATGATTGCCTTGAGTCTGGAGAGGGTGGCTGGAGAGGTAAGTATTGTTTGTTTTGTAATTTTATGTCATGTGATTTTCATATTTTTTACTGTAGCTATGGGGTTCATGGAGAGAGGGTGTCTACCCTTAAAGAGGACCTGTGACATTTCTGGTTTAGTAAATACTTGTGTTTCCTGTGAAATAACAATTCTGGAGCATCTTCTCGGCATCTTCGCTGACAATATGTGCAGACCAGAGCTGCCAACAGGGCAGCATTGGCAGTACTGCTGTCAGGGGCCATTTATAGTGGATCAAGGAACTGGTAATGGATGGGGGGTCCAGATGCTGTAGCTGTATGGGGCCCTGAAATTTCTGATAGTTGTCCTAGTGCAGGGACCCGCCCTCCTGAAAACTGGATTGGTAACACCCCTGTGACAGAATAGTAATGCATTATTAAAAGGAATAATCGAGAAACAGCACAACCCATGTATAAGAGAAAATGCTCCAGAATTGGTATTTAAAGGTAACCTGTCACATAGGTTATGCCCCCTTTGCTGAGGGCAGCACAAGCTAGTGTCAGACCTGCTGTTCCCAGCCCTGTGCCCCTTATTCTGTAAGATGCAGCAGTTTTAGAGCATTTAATGCTCAAATTTATTCATGAGCAGATGTTAGTCCCCCCACCAAAGGGCTACCCCCACCACTGACAGTTTTCACATGTTTCTACCTATTCAAAGTAATAGGTTTATCAGTTGAGGTAGGCGGGGCTAGCCTCAAGTGGGCAGGGTTTGAAAAAAACTGACTCTTTGAAGGACTCTTCGAATGACTCTTCTGGCTGAAAACTGCAGATTTGAGCATTAAATACACGAAAACTACAGAATGAGGGACACCACGCTGGAAACAGCAGGTCTGACACTAGCTTGTGCTGCACTCAGCAAGGGGGGCATAACCTATGTGACAGGTTCTCTTTAACAGAGAACAAAGCTATTTACTCAAATAGACATGTCAGGAGATGTCACATGTGCTCGTTAATTGGTCCCATCCTATTTACTACTGGTCAGCCAGAACCTGTGCTGGAATCTATATTCCAAAGAAATTTGATATGATATAGGGTATGTTCACATAGCGTGTTGGATCCGTTTTTGGATCCATTTTAGATTCGAAAATCGCATTCAAAACTGCTGCATGAATCGCATCCAAAACGCATCCAACACGCAGGTGCGTGTTTGGCTGCAGCAGGAAAGCACCCTATAGTTTTAGATAGGGCGCCTGCTACGTTAAACAGATCAAGAATTGACATGTCAATTCTTTGAACGGATCCGAAAGACCCATCATAAAGACTCATGTAAAACATGCATCGGTGACCACTCTTCTGAATGGCAATGAGTGTTTTACATTGAAAGCAATGTAAGTCACACTGCACATTGTTAGGTGTGTGTTTGGGTCCGTTTAGTGTCTGAAACACGGATCCAAACACGCATCTAAAAATGGATCCAAAAATGGAACCAACACTCCGTGTAAACATAACCTTAGTCATGGAAAGGGTGTCTAGGCAGAAAGACATCAGGCTCTCCCGCTCCAAATGGCAAACCTGCCCCACTAATGTGAAGCCGATTTTGACCTTTGACATGGGTCCCCCTCTTTTCTATGTATGCATTTACTGTATATAAATCAGCAATGGTTATAAAAGGCAGTATCCCCCTTTGCTTGAAAATTTGACTTGAATAAGCTCAGGGATTTTCTTTATATATTCATTACCAACTTAAAAACTGATGTCATTACGAACCAGCCACCTCCAGGTACTAAGGAGTTGAAGTGCCAGTTATGACTCTCAAGTGTTTTTTCTTGGCTTTCTCAATTGCAGACAATTGATCTCCAGTCTTCTTGTAAGGAGCATACTGTTCACAGTACAAAATGTTCTAGAGTCTGGTGTAAATATATCACATGGTATGTAAAACAAAATTCTACTTAAAAAAAAATATCATACGCCTGGATTTATGGTTACAGGAACTATTTCTGTCAAGGACAAATACACTGTAAACTAACTTACTATAATCAAGGCTATATTGGATAATTCCCATGTAGATCCACATTTTACTAATTAAAACGAAATAAATTCTTTTTTTCTGAGCTGGCTTTATTTTCCAATTGTAGGACAAGGTCCTAGGCGTTTGGAGATATGCTTTGCTGTCAGGTCGGGCTGCTTCGGCGGCAGTTCCCTGCATTAGGCAATTGTCATTCTCTATGGCGTTTACGTAACATCTAGTATAGCCTTAGTTATTAACGGTACTTATGTAGATATCTATCTGTCTATGCATAATTAATTATAAGGGTTCTGTAAAGAGTATAATTTTATAACCTGATTTTGGCAGAATATGAATTTTGTCAGTCCGTGTTTGCACTTATGATCTCTTGGATAATGGGAAGATCATATACTTCTTTTAAATCAAAAAAAAGGTTAAAATTTTAAAAATTGACACCTAAAAGAAAAACCTCCTTTTTGGGAAACAGATAAAATACAAATGAAATATCAATACAAATAGTATAGCTAAAAATAGAAACCTTGGAAAACCAGTTTAAAGAAAAGTATAAGCTATATCTTGAACAAAATTATAGACCCTGGTACATATCCTAAAAAAAACAAATAAAGGTTGTTACTCACGATATTGGATCTCTGAGATTCCTTACTGGAGAGAATGTCAGTTCCAGAAATAGCTACATGCAGCTTGATTAAGGCACATGCAACGGACATATAGCGTAGACTTAAAGGGGTTGTCTCACTACATTTAACTCCCACCTCAGCCCGTTTTTTTGGGGTTTATTTTTTAAATTTAGGGGTGTGTTTTCTGGCTTCCGCTGGCTCAGTAGAAGCCAGGTCGTAGCTATAGCAACCAGTGGACGCCCATCAGAAGGAAACAAACGGTCTTACTATGCGCCTGAGGGGCCGATAGCCCATACAAGAGGGGATTCTAGGAAAAGGTAGGACACTGTTAATGGCTTATTTCAAACGACTTGTTTTTGCAAGATCTTTAACATAAAAAGCAATCCTTGTAGTGAGACAACCCCTTTAAGCAGGGCCGCCGTTAGGGCAGTATAACCGGTACTACTCTACAGGGCCCGGCCGGTTTGTGAAGCAAGGTGGGCCCGCCGCCATCGGCAGGTTCCGCCCCCTTGCTTCAGAGGCCTGTCCTTGCAGCGCGCATACAATTAAGATGAACGGCGGGGCAGGGACAGCTGTGCGCTCCCTGCTCCTGCCGTACATAGCTCTGCAGAGGGCGCGACGGAAGTGACGTCATCGCGCCGCCTGCTGAGCTTCCTATCCTAGGCCCCAAGCCTAAAGCAGCAGGCTTGGGGCCGGCAGCAGACGGAGACGCCGAAGGAGCGAGGAAAGGTAAGTACTTACCTACAAGGGGCCCTAAGCTAGTACAGAGGGGGCCCTAAACTACACAAGGGGGCTCTAAACTACAGAAGGGGGCCCTAAACTACATGGGGCCCCTAAACTGCATGGGGCCCCTAAGCTAAAGAGGGGGCCTTAAGCTGCATAGGTGGCCCTAAGCTACCAACAGGGGACCCTAAGCTACATACACAGGCCCTAAACTACTTACAGGGGCCCTAAACTACCTACATTGGCCCAAAACTACAGAGGGGGCTATCTGCAGGGAGCCCTAAACTACCTACAGGGGCCCTAAGCTACAGCGGGGACCCCAAGCTACCTAGCTACCGACAGGGGGCCCCAAGCTATCTAGCTACCGACAGGTGGCCCCAACCTATGTAGCTACACTCAGGGGATCCTACGCTACCTAGCTACTGCCCGGGTGCCCCAATGTACCTACTTACTGACTGTGGGGCTCCTAATCTACCTGCTTACCTACTGGGGGAGGGCATAATTACCAGGGGATAATTATTAACATTTGGGCCACTATCGATGGGAACTTTGTAAATGGGGGGGGGGCACACAGTTGGGAAAATTATAAAAAAAATTGAGGCGACTCAGGTGTTGGTGTTGTAAATTCTGCAGGGACAAGTGGTGGACGGAGGAAGTCATCATGGAGGTCTGGACCGAATAGAGAAGAAAAGGGAAAGTGAACTCATCAGACAAGATGTCACCTGCGAGGCTCTAAATGTAAGTAAACTATTTGCAAAGCACATGTGAACCTGGTATCTACCACTATAGGGTCACTGTATGGAGGAAGTATTGGTCTTGGTGTAATGGTTTATATTCAGTAACAGTATGGCGGTTTTATTCAGTCTCTTTTGGGTGCAGATATGTGGTGATGATGTGGTGGTATTATTAGGTGCTTGTATATTGTTGTTGTTTGGTGATATTGGTCTTGGTATGCTGATTTGGTCAGTAACATTATGGTGGTGTTTAGTCAGTTATGGTTTGATGTTTGGGGGTTTTATTTGGTCTTTGTATACTGTTGTTTGGCAATATTGGTCTGGGTATACTGGTTTGGTCAGTAACATTATAGTGCTGACATGTGGCGGTATTTACTGGGCCATGTATACGTATTGACCAACAAAATACAGATAAACTGTACGTTGTAAAATCTAGCAAGAACTAAATCCAAATACAATGGTGCAATTGCATTTTCTTTTCTTGTGACCCAAGAAACTATTTTTTCTTTTTCTGGGGTGGTGGTCGTGGGGCAGTGGGATGGCGGAGGGTTCGGCCGGTAGTGGGGGGGGGGGTTCAGCTGGGGGGTGCGGAGCGATGGGTGGAGCTTGGAGTGCAGAGTGATGGGTGGGGGGCGGAGCTGGGGGCAATGGGCGGGGCAGCTGTATGGGGCCCCAGAATTTCTGATGGCAGCCCTGGACTTAAGCCCTGTTGTACCCTTCCTACACGGCGGGGGTACCGCCCAGAAAAGAGCACCCCCACCCTAGGAGGCTGTCCCTGATTGCTCTAGGGTACCTATTGCCTTTCACCGCAATAGATATGGATCTTCAGGGGATACAGATAAGATATATAGATAAATCTAGGGATGTGCATTAAAAGCATCACTAATCTACAGTCACGCCGCGGGTCAAGAGTAGATCCCACCAGCCCTAGTATACCTCCCTACTAAAAGGTTTAAATACAAATATAGTCCCTGTTACTCACGTAAAGCACCTGTAGATGCCGACAAACTTTTAAATAGGAAGTTGGCATCATCAGAATCGAAAGCGAGGCAACGCCTGCGCAGTATGGCTATGTATGGAACGCATATGAAACTATGCATGGTAAGCACACCAAATGGAACGCAAATGCATTCCAATAGAAAACAGAGTGTCAGACGGTAATGTAATAGATACTGTTTCTAATGAAAGGTGTATAGGAAATTAAGAACTTGCAGACACAGAAATTAGCCTAATATATTCATAATATATTCAGCCAAACTCGCATTAGAAAGCCTTATATTCCTACTTATGAATGCATGTGCATATTATAGAGATACAATAAGGGTGTGTTTACAGACCAAAGACCAAATACCGGTCAGATTTCCCGACTAGTATTTTGGATTTTTTTGGCACGCAAGGGGATGGCTTTTGTCTGCAGTTTGCGGATTCAAGCCCTCCCCCTTCGCACCCACATGTTCATGTTCTGCCCGAAAACCGGACGGAAGAATGAACGTTCTAAGTTTTTCGGACCGACGACAGTCTAAAAAACTGTCCAGCGGAAAATCCGTGCAGTGGGGACTGCTACATGGATTTTCTATTGAAGTCTATGGGGAGCGTTTGCATGCCGGTTTTCAGACGGTTTGTTAAACCACAAACCATCTGAAAAACTGACCAATAACCTGTGCCTTGGGGACAAGCCTTATGTCTCTTGAGGTGAGTACTACTGATGTCAAATTATAGTACAGGAACTCCATTATTAGTGTGTAGAGATATCCAATGTTGCGATTATTTGGAAGACCCTTGTGTC
The DNA here is from genome assembly GCA_025379985.1 of Phyllomedusa bahiana. Lineage (NCBI taxonomy): Eukaryota > Metazoa > Chordata > Amphibia > Anura > Hylidae > Phyllomedusa > Phyllomedusa bahiana. The sequence goes on along the minus strand of JAODAL010000273.1, from coordinate 102,390 downwards.
AAAAAACCGATATGATTTATTTGATCACTGTGAATCCCATGTGGATTCACAGATCTGAGACAATGAGTCCACTGCGTTTCCTTTTGGAAGTTGCTTTTAAACCCCAACCCCCATGTGGAGAGGGTTTTGTATTGGCCTCAATGCAAGAAAGGGGACAGTTTCCTTTTTTGGGTTTACCTGTTTGTTATCCACATATGGGACAGGGGGGTGTCCCTATGGTGGATAATGTCCCCCATAAGATCATAGGTTCCCGGGGAAAATATCATATGGGGATCTTTTGAACAATTTGTATAAGCTTCTAAAAAAACCTTAAAAAGGGCCCTGGGAGATCGCTTTTCCGGGAAAAAGTTTAAGCAAATGTTTGGGGAATTTTTTTTACCCTTTCTTGGATTTGCCCTCGACAAATGGGTAAATCATGATTTTAAATCGGGTTTCCCCCAAAAACGGGAACCCGGGAAAAGCCCGGGGAAAAGTTTTTGCAAAGTGGGGTTAAACCCGCATTAAAGAGTATGTAAGAAGTGAAGGGAAAAAAACTATGTTCCCTGTCTAAATCAATAAAAGTTTTGTCTTTGGGGGCCCCAAAAGTTTTGGAACCCCTGAAAATTTTCCTGTATGATAATGCTCATTTTCCCTTTGAAAATGATTGAAAACAAATTTTTTTGGTTTTTAATATATTCATTTATTTTGTTGCAAGGGAAAAAAAAAAAAAAGAGAATAAAACCAAAATAAAATATTGTTTCTTTTTCCCACAAAAACCCCAAAAAAATGGGCGGACAAAAGTATTGACACCTCACCCTAATACTTGGTAGACAACATTTACCCAAAAAATAATGCGAAAAACCCGGTTCCCGGTAAACCATCAATGGGGTTTCTTCCCAATGCCCCCTGCTGGAATTTTAACCCCATTTTTTTTTGGGAAAAAAAAAAATTTTTGCCCCGGTCTTAAATTTTAAAAAAGGGCCCCTTCTCCAAATCCCAAATTGTGATATCTCCCCAAGGTTTTTTAGGGGGTTTGGGTTTCGGGAAACTATTGCGCCACTTTAGAAGTTCCATTTCCCTTTCTCTCAAAAATTTTCTATTTGTTTTTGAAGGGGGTTTTTTTTTTTTTCGGTATTGCCCTGGGGAAAAGGACCCAGGACCTTGAGGGAGCCCAAGCTTTTCAAACACTGGGCCCCTACATTTGCTGAAAAAATTTTTTTGGGTTTGTCTTAGATTTCATAATGCCATGCCCCGGTAAAGAAAGTCCAGTGCCAGAGGCAGCAAAGAAAACCCAAAAATTTCGGGGAACTCCCCCTTTTTTGGGACTGTGGGGCCCTTTGTTCTTTTTTTAAAATGCCCCCTTTTTTTTCCCCCTGAAAAAACTCTATGTTGTTTTGTTTTTCCCCCAAAAACACCCTTCCCTTTTGTTTTTTGCCAGGGGGAACCCAATTTTAAAACTTTTTTTAGGCTTTTTTCAGGTAATTTTGGGCCCAAAACCCCACCCTGGCTTTTTTATGTTGGGGGTTAAGGGAAGGGGGGTTTTTCCGGGGGTTTTCCAAACCATACAGCCCCTTTTCATTCAGACCCCAAAGGATAGTACGGGTGGACTTTTTTGTCCCCTCGGATTTGAGGGAGTTTTAAATTTTTTTGGATGTTTTTCGGGTTCTTTATCCCCCTTTCCCCCACAATTTGCGTTGAAATTTTCCCGTCTTTTTTTCTTTTTCGTCCACTTTAGGGAGGTTAGCCACATTTCCCAGGGGTTTACATCTAGGGGGGTTTAAAGCCACAGTGCCATGGGCTTTAAATTGGGGAAAGGTTAGCAAAGTCCCATGGGCTTTCATCAAGGGGGGTTAGCCACAGTGCCTTGGGTTTTAAACTTTCTAGGGAGGTTAGCCCCCAAGTGCCAGGGGCTCCCGCCCAATCTAGGGATTTTACCCACGTCCCAGGGGGCTTTTTTTTAAAGGGGGGTTTTTGCCCCAGTCCCAAAGGTCTTTCTTTTGGGGTTTTTTGCCACAGTGACCCGGGCTTTTTAATCTAGGGGGGTTTTGCCACATTTCCAAGGGCTTTACATCTAGGGGGGTTTTCCCCAAGTCCCATGGGTTTTAAAATTTTGGGGAGGTTACCCACAGTCCCAGGGGCTTTCCCTTTCTTGATAAATTTGCTGGTAAAACCCCCAGTAACATTAGGTTTGGGGGAGGGATTGTAGCTTGGGGAATTGTTCAGGTTCCCTGAAATTTTGGATTTAAAGGGCCTCGGGACGTTTTTGGTCTTCTTTTTTTTCCCCATGCTCAATGGGGGTTCCACAAAAGGAACAGGACAAAAGGTTGAGAAATTTAACCCATGTCAATGGTTGCAAGGGGGATTTAGTTATTGCCAACACCTTTAGGGGGTCCAAGGAAAGTTACGGGTTTGCTGTTAATTACAAAAATTAGAGAAAAGCATCAAGGGATTTTTCAAACAGTCCCCAATATTTGGTCCCCCCCCTTTTTTATTTTTTGGTGGGTTTTTAAATACCCAAATTTTGGGGTTATGAACAATTCTTTTTGGGGTTTTCCATTGAAGAAAAATTAAATAAAAGGATTTTTTAATACCAAAAAATTTTGTGTTTTGCAAAATTTTTCGGAAAAAAACTGGGTATTATTGACAAAAATTTGTTTGGGTTTTTTGCCAAAAATTTGGCCCCCACTGAAAATACAGGGGAAAACCCACGACTATGTGCAGTAAAAATCAGGCCCTTTTAAGAGGGTTTTAATACAGGGGTTTTTATTATGTGTTTCGCCCTAAGGCAAAGGAAGGATTTCCCATTGTTCAGCAAAATGACCAAAAAGGGTAAAATCTCAAAAAAACCCAAAGGGACTTTTGGGTTTGTTGCTCAACCAGGAAAAAATACTTTTTCTTTTTTTTTGTGCCTCATCCCCAAATTTTACCATAAAACCTTTCCAAATGTTTCTTTAGTTTCATTTTTAAAACCCCGGGGTTTTTTACTTTATGGCGGGGGGGGCCCAATGTAAAATTTGAAGGGTTTTTGGCCAAAAAAAAAGATATGTGGATTTACAGCCAAATGCCACAGTTTTACGATGAGGTCTTTGGTACAAAAAGCAAATAAAAATTTTATGTATTGGCTCCCGGGTTGAAGATTGTAAAAAATTCTTTACAACCTTGGAAAATTGTCCCTTTTTGGGAAAGTGATCCCAAAAAAAAACATTAAAAGTAGGAGCACCCTAACAACACCTTCATGTGTCTTTAGTGTCTTCTTATGTGTCAGAACTGTCCCCTGGGCCCGGAAACCCGGGCCCCATTCTGCATCCCATAGTTTTCTTTAGCCTTGTTTGTGCAATAAAAAAGAAGAAAACATGAATTTTAAAATACATATATCTTACCCATTTCTCACCCCCTTTACTGTAAGTACTTTGTATTTTTGGAGATGGGGCCCTGTTGCCCCAAATTGGGACGTACATGTACGAAAATTTGCCCAATTTTTAAAAGACCCCTTACTAAAAGGTGGTAGCCTGGATCCTGCTGTAATGGCTGGGAATGGAGATAACTCCAATCCTAGATACTTAGCTTCTTAAATGCCACAGTCAGTAGCGACCACAGCACCTAAATGGTTTCACATTGGTATGGGGCTTCCTCTTTCACCCATTGGCACCCTGCAAAAGTGATCAAAGGGCAATGTGTCGCAATGGCAACCAGAGCCAAGAAAGGCCGTGTATGTATGCCTATTCTAGCACAGGTTAATAGGTTACCTGACAGAAGCGTGGTCAGCATGGCTCCAGATACCTGTGACGACGTAACAGGAGCTTATTGAGTCACTCCCGGCCCATCTACCTGCTGTCCGGTTACTCTGGATATTAGTTTGTGATTTCACATATACTTTTTTATGACTATCCACAAATTTAAATAATTTGATAACCCAGGAGGTGTCATTAATGCTAAATTAGGGAATTCTACTATATGACTACATTTCAGCTGCACATTTCTCGGTTTGTATTCCTTTGCTGCAATGTCCATGTGAGATCTTGGCCCCCAGGTGAGAAAATCCCCATTTCTGAATTAAAATCTGGTGGCCATCCAGAAAATTTTGCTGCCTAAGGCATTACAAGACAAGCTCTGGCAAACTCATATGGTCATTGGAGGCCACAGTTTCGCTCGTGGCTGCCGCACCATGAGACCCCTACATGATAGTTTAGCCATGCTGACAAATACATTTAGTCATTAAAGGGGTTGTCTAATTTGAAAAAAACAATTTCCATATATTCTATAAGGAAATTCTGAATTATTGAAGAGGAGTATTTTCCTTTTTCTGTGAAGAGTGGTTATAAAGAGCATCTCTTACTCTGGAGGACCTGTCCTGCCTTACACCAAAAATCCCGATGATTTGAATGGCGCTTCAGGGGAACTGAACAAATTTTTGTAGCATAAACATGATTGTGGGGGTTCAAAAGGGGCACAGTGATTTTTTTTTTTCAAAATCCCTTTTTATCAAGAGAGGGATAGTGAAGAACCCCCCACCCCCCTCAAATATTTGTATAATTTAAATAATAAAAAATAAAACAATGCCTGATATATGGAAAAAAAAACCATGATTTGAATTCCCTTTCCCACAGGGTCCCATTTAAAGATCATAACAATGTGTATGTCCACTTAAGCTGCTCAATTTTTCTTGCACGCCACGTTCTGTATATCTTTTTTTTTTTCCCCGCAGGGAGGAATAAAAGTGGTTTCTGCTTACTTTAGGAAGAAACCTCTACAATATCATGACAGTTCAGCAGAGAAGACTTCTTCTGCAGAGTAAGTAAGAAAGTCTATAGTACATGGCAGTCAGAGGGGGGAAGGAGCCCGATTCTATAAGAACCCCCCTCCCGCGGATTCGCAGTACCAAAAGGGACACGTTGCAGTAAAGATGAGGGAATAAGTATTTTTATCTTAGAAACACTGCAAATTACTTTTAACAGTCCGTCAGGATTTTTGATATTAAAAGCCCTGAATAAAAATTTAGGGTTTTTTGGGTTGCTGGAAAAGTTTGGTTGAATACATTATTAGATGGCAAATCTCTATTTCTTGAGACAGAAGGGTATTTTGGAGCCGGTGGGCCCCAATGTAAATCTTCCTTCCCAATGTCACTTGTAGCTTCTTATTTATTAGGGGCCTTGGTTGCCATCAGGCACTAGTTTTCAGGTGGTACTGCTATGTCAGCACCGTACAGCACCCTGTCTCAAAAGGTGAATAATAATTTCTTTTGTTTGTTTTTTCAATGTAACGTTATAGGGTTTCTAACCAGGATGCACAAAGGAAGCTATAGTTGAAACCTACAAACATCATCTTCTGTTTTGGAGGACTTGGTGCAAACACATATTATATGCAAGGGCGTAACTATAGTCATAGCAGCCAAACGACTGCAATGGGGCCCAGGGGTTGACGGGTCCACTCAGGTATAAGAACAAATAGTTGGTGGCTTTCTGCTCTCTAGCTCTACTATGTGGACTGCGTGATATATGTAGGAATTATTTATACCTTTAATTATTGCTACCTATGTTACTGTTTTAGTTTATTGTCACTAGCTGGTGGGGCCCAATCTCAATTTGCTATGGGGTCCAATGAATTCTAGTTATGCCCCTGATCACATAGTTGCCCACTGACTACAATCAGTGTAGCCTGAAATGTAGAAATATGGGCATACAGGCTGCCCAACTTAGATTTATTGGCAGATCCCTCGAGATCCAGCAGCATAACCCCACAACCAGTTCACTGCTATTTGAGCAATTTTTGGGGAAATTGATTTCTTAGATGGGGCTGCAATTTAAGGGGGGCTCCACTGTTTTAAAAGCTTTCATAAATTTTGGAAATATAAAAAAAAGTTTTAAAAAAATTTTTTGTTTGTGATCCCCCGAGATGTCACATTGGTTCTTCAGTGACCTTGCAGCTGTTTATAAGTCACGCCCTGGTTCTCGCCTGCTTGACCTATCTCTGGGTTAAAGAAGTTACCCTATTTTAATTTTGGCCCGTACCTACTGCCAGGTTGTGAACATCTAGAGATGGGCGAATTTCTCAAAAATTCGATTCGGTCACTTCGACGAATTTTCCGACAAAATTTGTTTCGTTCCGAATTACTTCGGCACGAATCGCGTTAAAAAGCAGCTATTTCCAGGCTGCACAGAGCCTGCAGGGTGCTGTAGAACTTGTCCATGCTTAAATATGCAGAGGGAGCTTGGTTTGGTCTTCATACAATTTTGGGTTTTTTAGTATGACACGCACATGACTGCCCCGCTCTTAGATGGGCTTCATATAAATTCCCGGGCATTTAAAGAGGGCAAAACTGACCAAAAAAACTCAAGCGGGAATGTAGCCTGATAAAGTCATGCCAGCAAAAGCTGGAAAAAAAACAAGCTGAGAGCTCAGGTGGCAACTTTAGTGAAGAGTTTTGGAGGGTGACGGGGGCACCCACAGCAGCATGAGGTCAGCAGTGGCACAATGACATTCTGGAGGGGCAAAACAGTATTAGGCCACAGAGTGGCACAATGACTGAAAGTGGAGGTTACGGCGGCAGCAGCAGGAGGTCAGGCAGTGGCACAATGACAGACTGGAGGTGGCACAACAGGAGGAAGCCACAGAGTGGCACAATGACTGAGAGCGGGGAGGCACGGGGAGGCTTTGAGGTCAGGCGTGGCACAATGACATTCTGGAGGTGGGCAAAACGTATTAGGCCCACAGAGTGGCCAATGACTGAAAGTGGAGGTCACGTCGGCAGCAGCATGAGGTCAGGCAGGGGCACAATGACACAGTGTGGAGGGCACAGCAGGAGCCACAGCAGCAGCATGAGGTCAAACAGTGGCACAATGACACAGTGTGGAGGCACGGCAGCAGCCACAGCAGCAGCATGAGGTCAGACAGTGGCACAATGACACAGTGTGGAGGACACGGCGGCAGCCACAGCAGCAGCATGAGGTCAGACAGTGGCACAATGACATTCTGGAGGTGGCAAAAAAAGTAGTAGGCCACAGAGTGGCAGAATGACAGAGATTTGAGGTGACTGCGGCAGGAGCAACAGCATGAGGTCAGAGAGTGGCACAATGACACAGTGTGGAGGTGACCGCAGCAGCAACAGCAGCAGCAGCTGAGGTCATAGAGTGGCACAATGACAAAATTTGTTGAGGTGGGTGGCAATTACCAGTCCCTGGTAAAGATGGGGGTAGGCAGATGGAGAACTGTCGCAGATGTGTGGCATCAGGCGGGTGGGGGCTTCGAATAGTGGCTGAGGTAGGTATTTTAAACCCAGACTGACGTCAAAGGAAATTTGGTGTGTGGAAATCCTGGCCGACCCACGCCTGATTCATCTTGACAAAGGTCGTCTTTTCCCACATTTCCGTGGACAAGGGGGTTCTCCTTGGGGTAACGATGGCCCCGCGCACTGAACACCCGCTTGATCCCACCTACGGGGCCGGGCAGGACGCTTCTCCACTGCAAACTCGGCAAGTTGGGGCCACACATCCAGTTTGGCTCCCCATTGTCCAGCGGATCTTCTAACTGGGGGGCAGAGTGCTGTCCAAGTGGGCCACCACCTTTTTGGTTCAGGGACTGCTCCAGGTCCTGCTGCTGCTGGCAACTGCCCTCCTCACTAGGCAGGTGAAGGAAGCTGTTCATCAGTGACTCCAGACAGGTTGCTGCTGATGGAGCTGGTACTGCTCCTACCCCCACCTTCCCCCGCAGCCGCGGCAGTAGTACGTAAGCGCTGAGGAACCCCCGGTCAGCCCTGTCAGAAGAAGGACGATGCCACACATAGGCAACGGCCAACTGACTATGGAGGATTTCCCTATAGTATTGAGTTTGTCCCCCCTTTTCAATAGCTGGGAAAAAGGCTCCCATTTTGGACCGGTAGCGAGGGTCCAATAGGGTGGAGACCCAGAAGTCATCCTCTGCCGGATGGTGACTATTCGGCTGTCACTAGCCAGGCAAATAAGCATGCTGGGGCCATCTGACAAGTGACCCCGAGGGGCTCCCTGCCTCCATTTCCACTGTATACTGCCACGGTGCTTGGGGGGTCATCTGCCTGTCTTCCTCATCTCCATCCACCTCCTCCAGCTGCCCCTGCTCCTCCTCTCTTGCCCCTGGGTAGAAAATTTCCACTCATTTCCCCAGACAATACTTCTGCTCCAATGTCCTCCTCCTCTATTTCAGTCCCCAGCGGACTCATGTGGCCGCGAGATGTAGTCGCACGTCTCCAGTCCCCTGCCCAGACAGATTTTTCAGCATCTGTTCCAGGACATGAAGCAGTGGAATGATTATTCATCCGTAGTCCTGGCAACTGACAAATAAGTCCCCTACTCGAATGGCCTCAACAAACGGCAGGGTCACGGCATGAGCTGCCACTGGCTGACATCAAAGTTACACAGGGGATTTACTCCTGTCCGCCTGGGTCATCAAAAAATCGTTAAGGGCCTTTCTCTGTTCATACATCGGTCCAACATGTGCAGGCTGGAATTCCAGCGGGTGGAAATATCGCATATCGAGTGTGTTGGGGGAGGCCGTTCTGCCGCTGCAAATCGAGGAGGTGTTCCTGGCTTTGTACGAATGGATAAAGTGCATGCACAGTTTCCTGGCCATTTTCAGAATGTTCTGAAGATCGGGGAAGACTCAGGAACCTTTTCACAACCAGAATGAACACGTGCGCCCTGCAGGGCGCATGGACCATCCCTCCTGGGCAGCGCGGACACCATGTTCCTCCCCTTGTCCGTCACCATGGTTCCGATTTGCAGTTGGCGCGGAAGAAAGCCACACATGATTTCTTGCTGCCTGACCGGAGCAGTTTCTCCCTTGTGTGACTTCGTTCGCCGAGGCAAGCCAGGTGTAGAAAATGCGTGACACCGCTTGCCTACACATGTGGGATGATGGAGCAGTACTTGTGGAGGCTGAGATGGTTGGGGGGTGGAGGGAGGAGGCGGACATTGGCGCAGGTGCAGCAGTTTGACAACGTGGAGGAGAAAGCGGCGTTTCCTGTCCAAGTTGTTGGTGTGCCTGGGCTGGAAGCACATTCACCCAGTGGGCCGTAAAGGACATGTACTGGCCCTGACCGTAGTTAGTCCGCGCTGCCGCGCACCTTGGAACAAACCGATAAGCTCAGGCTGACCCACCTTCTGTTCTACATATTATGAAGTGCTGGTACTGCCTTTTTGGAAAAGAATTTTCGGCTTGGAACTCTCCATCTCGGCTCGGCACAAGCCATTAGTTCTCTGAAGGCAGAGTCCACCATTTGGAAAGGGGGGGCTGCAGTACCAACAACTTGGACAGGAGCACGGTCAGCTGCTGCACCTTAGGATGGTTGGACGCATACTGTTGTCTCTTTGCAATTCGCCTCGCTGAAACTGCTGGGGCCCTGAGTAGCGAGGAGCAGGAGCATCTGGACAGGGAGATGATGTCAAAGAGAAACAGCTGCCTTCTGCAGAGGTGGTGGTGCCTTGACTGGCTGCAATGGCATGCTTTCCACTGGGCGCTGCTGCTGCTGTTGCTGCGGCGGCAGGATGGACCACCACATCTGAGCCACGTTTTCCCCGGCCACCGGATGGGGGACGCTGCTGTGTTGACGCAGGTCCCGTGGTGCCAACGTTAGCTCCCTGGCCCCGTTTCACTTTCTGCCCACAGATTCTTTCATTTACCCATATTCGGCTCCTCCGGTGTCTTAGAAAGAACTGCCACACCGCCGAGTATCGGATTTTACCCCAACGCTCCCACTGAGTGACTACTCCGCCGCTGCCTCGCTGAGCCCCCGTGGGGCTACTTTCTTGGACCTGCGAAGCGGGTTTTTTACCCGTGGCCGCTTGGCTCCCGACATCACACTGCTGCTATCCTGCTGACTCACGGCCACATGACCACTTGCTGGCTGCGCTGCTGCCTGACGCGCAAGCTGACGCCTCTTCTCCTGACGATGATGAAGCCCTTGCCTCACCGGCTCCCAAGTGCGGTCGGCTACATCATCATCTATTTGTGTTTTATCGTCATTGCTGTCCTCATCACCGGTCTTGGTATGCCGAGGCTGACCTCTCACAAACTGACCTCCCATGCCACTCTCCACATCTATACTTTCCGCCTACTGCAAGAAGCAGGGATATTGGCCCCATTCTTCGCTGCCAAGTAGCTGCTGACTGCCCTCCTAAATTGTTCTCCTCGCTATATAGTGGCGCTGACCCCCGACCACATAGTAGATCTCTGGCTGAGGGAACCGGATGGGGACAGAGGCGGGCTGAGGACAGGTGAGGGCGCTGACCCCCTTCCCGGGGCCATGCCAACTAATGGTTGTGTCTGGGTTCCCACCGACTCTTGGCTGGAGGGTTTTCAGATGTCATCTGGGAAGGAAGTGATGACCTAGTCAAACCATCAAGAACCCTTGGGGGTTTCTGAACAACACACGGCCGCTAGATGACAGCGGCAGTTGTGGCCTCACCCAGTGACCCCTGCTGCGACGTCCCCTTGCTGTGCTGCGACCTGGGCCTGTTCCAGGAATTTTTTGTGCCACTGCCACTGCAGGTGCAGAGCCTGCCACCTCTTGTCTGACATACTGTTTGTTCTAAAATGTACAGACTGTTTGATGATGATATCTGTTATATGATAAAATTACCCCCCTGTTTTGACCCAAATGAACAGTAACCAGCTTGGGGAACCCTTGGATATAAATTGCGCTCCACAAATGGCCAGGAAAAATTACTTGTATGTGTCGTTTAAAAACACTGTGTGTTTTACTAAATGTAAAAGCACAAACAGGCTTAATTAACCTTCGGACATGAATTAGGCTACAGGAAAAAAGTATATATTTGGCGTTGAAAAAGACGGTTTATTTTTGTCAGCACACCAGCAAAACAACGCTTAATTAACCCCCGGATGTAAATTGCGCCAAAGAATTGAGCCGCACAAACTAGTAGCTTTGTAGCGTGTTACAATTTCGTGTTTTCTACGCCACACAACAAGAGATACAGTTGTAATTAAACCCTTTTTTTGTGAATTAGGCTACCGGAAAAATTTATATATTTTGGCGTTGAAAAAGACGGGTTTTTTGGGGTCAGCACACCAGAAAACAATGCTTAAATTTAACCCTGGATGTAAATTGCGCAATAGAATTGAGCAGCCCAAAAAATTTAAATGGTATTTGTATTATAAAAACGCTGTTTCTTTAAATGAATACAACAGGAACTGGCTTAGATCCCACTTGGATATTGAATGTATATGCAGCTGATGTGGACTCACACTGGATTACAGATCCAATACCCCAAAAATTTAGAAAAAGAACAATAAGAGAACAGTCTATGAGACAAGCTGATACAACCCACAGAAAAAAACGCTTATAAAAATCAATTCTTCAGTAAGAGCTATCAGCGCGGAGCACCTTCCCTGATGAGCACATTGAGAGGAGTGTGAAACTCCCGGCGTCGGCCCGTACTTATATAGTGCGGTGACGCACAGAATCCCGCCGGTCTCTGATTGGCTTTTACCCCGCACATGTCATGCAGCTTGCCCTTCTTCCCCCCAGAGTGCTTTGCCCATGTAGCGCATGTGCTCGCAGCCATTTTATCAATCAAAAGCACACTTCGTTCCCCCGAAGTACCCCAAAGTTCGACTTCGTTCAGAACCGAAGTTTTCCTAAAATTCTAAACGAATTCCACTTCGTTAGAATCGATTCGCCCATATCTATGCACATCTAATTTACTCTTTACGTGTTATCTGCAGCCTTCACTTTTAATGTCTTTTCATTTTTATTGCTATGGAAATATCTATTCATGGACAATGATTATATCGTACAAATTACATTATGTTATGTATTCTGTTCTGCCTTTATTTGTTAACCTTGCAGACAAATGCCTATACTTCAATGTCTCATATGTGTAATGCTACTTCCACCCACAGGTCTATGCAGCACACTACAGGCAACTCCTGCAATTACAGTTACTGTGTCGCTCAAAGGATTAAGATTTATACATGAAGAGTCCCTAGAGATGGAATCCACAGTATTAGCCAAGCCTCCGGTATCCTGTACAACACGTCCTATACATAAAGCTGTGTCGCAGACACACATATTTATGATATAATTTTGAGAATATTTGCTGTGATAAAAATAACAGCAAACTAAAATGTATTATTCTGCAAAATTGATAACCTAATTCATCTTAAAAATAGGCAAATATTTTTTTTTTTCTTTAACACCCTTAAGGCTGCAGCTACTTACAGATTTTTGTTTTCCAGTCTCTCCTTCCTGCCTTTCAAAAGGGATAACTTTTTATTTTTTTCACTGATAGAAAAACCTCACATATGAGGACTTGTTTTGTGCGGGACAGGATATACTTTTTAATGATACCTTTGACCACACCACATACTGGGAAACCCCATAAAAATTCTTTCAGGGATGGAAGGCAAAAAAAAAAACCCCAAAAAAACACGATGACACCACTTTTTTTTTGCTTGTATATAATGTTCATTGTTCTTTTGTTGATATAAATGTATGTATGACATGTATGAATGGAGCTGCGCCAGAAGTCTGCTGTCTTTTCTGCCCCGTTCGTTATATTTTTAAGCGTGCGCACTCCAGTCTCAGGCGAATTACAGAACACCCACAGCACTTTGTAATTCGCCTGGGATTGGGGGCGTGCTGAAGACATGAAACACTACAACCGTACGAAGCTACACATTTATAGCTTCAGTATGACAAATCCTGGCGCCAGGGCAGTTCCTAGGCTAAATTTCACTCAGGGCGAGGTGAAGAAATTTCGCCCCCCCACCCCCCTGTAACATAATGTGCCATAATGAAACACAGTGCATCACCATCAACCAAATCTAAAATATACAAAAAGCTTTACCACAATGTGCTACATAGAAAATTACTAGATAATACATACAGTTACCAAATAACACCGCTACACCAACCAGAATCCCAAGACCACTAAGACCACATATCACCAGCACACAGTGACCGAATAATACTACCACACCATGACCACATATCACCAGCACATAGTGACTGAATAATACAAACTGACCATTACTGAATACAAACCATTATACTTCAACCAATATTACCAGCATACAGTGGTGGATACCCGCTGAACACAGGCTCTGCACACATATAAATGGTTACAGTAAAGTTATATCTAGTGACTCACAGGAGACGTCTCTGAAGAGTTGTTCTCTTTCTCTTCTTCTTCTTTTCCATCTGTCCCAGACGCCATGAAGACTACTCCCGACTCTTCACTGTAAAATTTACAAAACAAACATCTTAAGACTCCTCCCTTTATCAGCATTTTCCAGCCAATTCCTATCTCTATACAAACTCCCCATCTATAGCATCTCATATGGTAGCCATGTAATAGCTTATATTAAACAAGATCGGCCACTTTTTTTCTTTTTACTTTTTGTTTGTGTAGCCTTCGTTCAGGCACAATCACAGGGCCTCCAACCCTACTCGTTCCTATTCAAGCAAAAGATTGACAAGTAAACTTAAATAAAACTGAAAGCTTTAATATAATACACGATAAAAAAGGCTTCATGTAAGCACATAGATATCATCCAATGTTAGGAAGGCACACATGCTCAAAAAATGAGTACAAAACGTATACAGACCGACAGTCTTTCTTTGACTCTGAAAAGAGTTTCACATGGAGATGCTTGGAGACCGGGCAGTCCGCACAGAGTAGCGACGTTTCGAGGAGATCCCCTCCCCTTTCTCAAGCAACTCATGCTTGAGAAAGGGGAGGGGATCTCCTCGAAACGTCGCTACTCTGTGCGGACTGCCCGGTCTCCAAGCATCTCCATGTGAAACTCTTTTCAGAGTCAAAGAAAGACTGTCGGTCTGTATACGTTTTGTACTCATTTTTTGAGCATGTGTGCCTTCCTAACATTGGATGATATCTATGTGCTTACATGAAGCCTTTTTTATTGTGGATTATAATAAAGCTGTCAGTTTTATTTAAGTTTCCTTGGCACTCTTTTGCTTGAATAGCCATGTAATAGCCCCTGTAGCCATGCAATAGCCCCCTATAGCCAGGTAGTAGCCCCTGTAGCCAGTAGATGTCCCCTGTAGCCAGTTGATCTCCCCTGTAGCCAGTTGATGCCCCCTGTTATCAGTAGATGCCCCCTGTAGCCAGTGATGCCCCCTGTAGCCAGAGATGCCCCCCTTTAGCCAGAGATGCCCCCCTTTAGCCAGTGATGCCCCCTTTGTAGCTAGTGTGCCCCCATTGTAGCCAGTGATGCCCCCCTGTAGCTAGTTGATGCCCCCCTTTAGCCAGTTGATGCCCCCCTGTAGCCAGTTGATGCCCCCTGTTATCAGTAGATGCCCCCCGTAACCAGTGATGCCCCTGTAGCCAGGATGCCCCCCTTGTATCCAGGATGCCCCCTTGTAGCCAGAGATGCCCCCTTGTAGCCAGTGTGCCCCATTGTAGCCAGTGTGCCCCCATTGTAGCCAGTGTGCCCCCTTGTAGCCAGTGTGCCCCCTTGTAGCCAGTGTGCCCCTCTTGTAGCCAGTGTGCCCCCATTGTAGCCAGGATGCCCCCATTGTAGCCAGTGTGCCCCATTGTAGCCAGTGTGCCCCCATTGTAGCCAGTGTGCCCCCTTGTAGCCAGTGTGCCCCCTTGTAGCCAGGTTGCCCCCCATTGTAGCCAGGATGCCCCCATTGTAGCCAGATGATTGCCAGATCCCCATTGTAGCCAGTGTTGCCCCCTTTGTAGCCAGTGTGCCCCCTTGTAGCCAGTGTGCCCCCCTTGTAGCCAGTGTGGCCCCACTTGTAGCCAGTGTGCCCCAATTGTAGCCAGTGTTCCCCCCATTGTAGCCAGTGTGCCCCCCTTGTAGCCAGTGTGCCCCCCGTGTAGCCAGTGTGCCCGCGTGGTAGCCAGGATGCCCCGCTTGTAGCCAGTGTGCCCTCCTTGTAGCCAGTGTGCCCTCCTTGTAGCCAGTGTGCCCACCTTGTCGCCACTGTGCCCCCCTGTAGCCAGTCTGCCCATCTGTTAGCCAGGTTGCCCTCCTTGTCGCCAGTGTGCCCCCCTTGGAGCCAGTGTGCCCCCTTGTAGCCAGTGTGCCCCCCTTGTAGCCAGTGTGCCCCCCTTGTAGCCAGGATGCCCCCCTTGTAGCCAGTGTGCCCCCCTTGTAGCCAGGATGCCCCCATTGTAGCCAGGATGCCCCCATTGTAGCCAGGATGCCCCCTTGTAGCCAGGATGCCCCCATTGTAGCCAGGATGCCCCCTTGTAGCCAGGATGCCCCCCTTGTAGCCAGGATGCCCCCCTTGTAGCCAGTGTGCCCCTTGTAGCCAGTGTGCCCCCATTGTAGCCAGTGATGCCCCTCTTGTAGCCAGTGTGCCCCCCTTGTAGCCAGTGTTGCCCCCCTTGTAGCCAGTGTGCCCCTTGTAGCCAGTGTGCCCCCATTGTAGCCAGGATGCCCCTCTTGTAGCCAGTGTGCCCCTCTTGTAGCCAGGATGCCCCCCTTGTAGCCAATGTGCCCCCATTGTAGCCAGGATGCCCCCCTGGTAGCCAATGTGCCCCTCTTGTAGCCAGTGATGCTCCCTGTAAGTAATTATAAAATAATAAAATAGTACTCACCTCGGTCCGCGCGTCCCGGTCCGGAGCTGCAAAGCGGTGTAAGCAGCGTGACGTCATTACGCTGCTTACGCTGCACGCAGCTCCCAGGGATCTCCTCGGCGGCAGAGCTGGCAGCCGAGGAGATCGAGCGTCGCAGGGGGCGCGGTGAGAGCTGTGCGCCCCCTGTGACGCTGATACAGGGGAGGAGTCAGGATGGGACCGATCCATCCCACCTCCTCCCAGCAGCTGCTGGCTCTGCGCGACTGTTATAAAACAGTCGCGCAGAGTCAGGGGCGCTCCTCTGGGCGGGCAGGGCGGCCGCGGCGCCCCCCTCGGGTGAGCCTGAAGTGTCGCTTTTGCGCTAGAATGCGCAAAAAAAAATCTGATTTATGACCCACAGTAGAACAGGTTCATAGATTCAGGTGCATTCTACTCTAATTTTTTGCTCATTTTTTGTCGCCAATAATATCTATATTCTGTGATTGGTACAATCCTGGCGATACCAAATTTATATTGTTTTCATTATGTTTTACTATGTAAAAAAAAATGTAAAAAAATTTTGAAAATTTTTTGCCTTGCATCTCCAGTTTCTGAAACCAATAATGTTTACACTTTTCCTCTGCTAGAGCTGTGTGACCCATTTATTTTTTGCAGGACGGGGATCTAGTTCTGGTATCAATTTGGAGTGTATGCAACTTTTTCTTCCTTAGATATCTGATTTTTTTTTTCTAGGAGGCAGAATGACCAAAACCTACAGTTCTGGGTTTTTTTTGTGGGGCTTTCACCATGCAGGATAAATAACATAATATTATATTAGATTGGACCTTTACAGTCATGGCAGCGTCATTATTATTATTTTTTTTTATTTTATTTTTTTTGAATAACCTCTACTCCCCCTTGGAGACCTAAGCATATAATCACTTAATCACTTGTGCTATATTCAGCAGCACTGATGCATTGCAGAATAAAGGAGTTTCATTGGTCTCTTTTAGGCAATATTTAATAGGAGTACAAGCACCGCAGCTAAAGAAGCCTTCATTATGTCTGGCTGTCATGGCAACCAAGCGCCCCCCCCCCCCTCCCCGCTGTCTAAATGTTTAAGTGGCCAGGATCAGAGCTCTCTATATACACCCGCCAGGTATGGAGCAAACTTAACACAGCCAAACCGTAAACGTACAGCGCAGGTCATTAAGGGGCTAAAGAGTTGTTCCTGTTTTGAATAACGACTATTCACTTGCAAGACTGGGACAAGGTATTCTGGTTCCCTAGGCAAATAAGGCACAAAGCGCCCCCCCAAATGAACAATTCAGCCCACTCCATGCCTCCTTGGGCCCTCTTTTCCACCTGGGATGAAGTGGTGCCCTAGGCGGTTGTCTACTTTCACCTGCCCATCATCCCGGCCCTGTTCTCTTGTCATATTAAGGCTATGTTCACACGGCTTAACTGCGGGACGTAATTACGCCGTGTGGACGGGGGCGGCACCTCGCCGGCCCATAGACTTGTATTTCCAGCGGCGCGCATACGCCGCTGGTACTTCACATGTCACTTATCTCCCCCTGCGGCGGATTCGCCGAGCAGGGAGAGGAGACGTAATCCATAGTTCTCTATGAGAACTGTGGACTACTGTAATGACTAGAATGTTTTCAGCCCGTAATTGGCGCACTCCGGCGCGTAATTACAGACTGAATTATGTCCTGGTTTAAGCCGTGTGAACATGGCGTAAGGCTTGTGGATGTAATAGACAAGATAGACAAGCAAGACAGTTTGGAGCCAGTTCTGTTAGCAAGAGCAGAGAGCTGCTCTGACCACCACATGTATAACCTATTCTCACTCTGCACCATATATGTAGGTATAGAGCTGACAGCTGCTCTAGCTGATCACCCAGAGGAGTAGCCGTGATCGACAGCCCCTAACCTAAGGTAATGTATTTTATTGGAAAAAAACTCAGGTCTTTGCCTTCTAATCCTTGTGACGTGATTAACAGTAATTGCAGCATTAACAAAGGAGGGTGTTATTGACAGCGCCAGGCCTAGCAAATATCCCTGGTTTGCCTGTTGATAACATCTAATACAGCTTCCCTTAGGTATCCCCTAAGAGCTGCCAACAAATACATGTAAGTTTTCCAGAGTATTGTAACTTAAAATTAAAGAGGTTGTCCAAATAAAAAAAAATCCAAAATAGGTTCCAACTGCATAAAATAACAGCGGGTGCTGGTGAAGACAGGGGGTTCCCTAGACTCTGCTCCCTGGTGTGGCTTATATTATCTTCTCACGGTGACTCTGAGGATCCACATCCAGAATAGTTGTGACACAGACTTTAGTATAGTACCACTCTGAAAAGCAGAGTCTAAAAAGCCCTCTGGTTTTCACCTTCCAACTACTGTAGTCAGGGGAGTAGCTAAAGATTCATGAACCCGGGGGCAAAATTTCAGCTTGGGGCCCCCCTCTCCCAGACATAGTCAACAACAGGTTCCCTTCTTGGCGTGGCGGATATCTGCAGTGTAGCGCGCTGTAGAAAATTATTTCTACTAAAAGGAATCGTCCAATAGAATAAAATTCATTTCAAATGAGGCCAAAAAAAGTTAATTAGCTAAGACATCTGTTCCCCCCCCCCCTCCCCACCCCCAACCCCTCAAAAAAATGTTGTGGGGTGAATAGGAAAAAAATGCAATTGTGCCTTCTGTTTTATGGGTTTAGTTTTTGTTGGAGTTTATGCTGAACAGTTTGATTGACATTTATTTGTATTATGCTTGTCAGTACAAGGGCCACATAATCACCACTATATAATGACTAATACCATCATAATATTACTGACCAAACCAGTATACCAAGACCAATAATACCAATAACAACAATTCACAGAAACCAAATAATACCCTACATATCACTACCATATAGTGACTAATACCATTATACTGTTACCGTTCAAATCAATATACCAAGATCAATAATTCCAATAACAACAATATACAAAGACCAAATAACACCGCCACATCATGACCACATATCACCACCATAAACTGTTTGAGTAATACCATCATACTGTTACTGAATATAAACTATTACATTAGGACCTCTATTACCACCATACAGTGATCCTATAGTGGTAGATACTAGTGTACACAGGGTCTGCAGCCATATAAGTGATTACAGGGTATTACATTTAGTGACTCACAGGTGACATCTTATCTGATGAGTCGTTCTCTTTCCCTTTTCTTTCTCCATCCGGTCCAGACCGCCATGATGACTTCTCCTGGCCATGAATCCCTGCAGAATTTACCACACAAACATGTTAGACTCCAAACAGTGAAAGTGCCCCCATTAGATTATTATCCCCAGTTGTGCCACCAGTAGGTAGGAACACACTCCATATAGTAGATAGCCGTCCCAAATAAGACAGTCGGATAGAAAGACGCTTCTTTTGGGTAGGTTAGACCTTAAAAATTAGTTAGATAAGTAGGCAGACTCTTCCTATTAAGTAGGTAAAGTCCCCCTTCAGTATAGGGCTCCTTCTGGTAGGTATGTAAGTACATAGAGCCCCTTCTAGTAGGTAGGTACTCCTTCTAGTAGGTAGATAGATGGAGCCCCTTATGGTAGGTACACAGGTAGATAGGGCCCTTTCTAGTAGGTAAGCAGGTACATAGGACCCCTTATTGTTGGTAGGCATGTATATAGAGCCAGTTAACCAGGTAGGCAGATATATAGTGCCAGTTATAATAGGTAAGGAGGTATATAGGGCCAGTTATAGCAGGTAGGGTGGCATATAGGACCAGTTATAGCAGGTAGGGAGGTATATAGGGCCACTTACAGCAGGTAGGCAGGTATATAGGTAGCATGTATGCGATGGCAGGAAACCAACTGTTAAAAGCATACATTTATTAACTATGTTTCTTTAAAACACATAAACATTTTCCGTGCACAACAAGTGCTACTTGCATGTATCCATAAGTAGTAGTCCACAACCAGCAGAGCGTCCGTAGTACAAAACAATGAGCTCCAAGGATCTCCAGCGTCAGGAGTCGAGTGGGGGAGCACTGACAGACAGGTCGGGACCGAGGCAGGCGTGCGACGTTTCGGGGAGACTCCTCCCCTTTCTCAAGCACACACCCCCTACCTCGTCACTTCCTTAAATACTCTGATAAACAAACATACAATGTATCACATTAATAGAACAAGTTAAAAACACGAACCTAATAGCATCATTAACCTGTAGCGGGAAAAAGATAGACCATTACAGAAAGACCTTATAGTTTAACTCCTCATTGAGACCTGCCAGCGCTAGCGTGTTAAGTCGGTGAATCCACACTGCTTCTCTCTGTAATAGTCGCCTCTCAAGGCTTTCACCCTGTTTGCAAGTGACCTGTTCTATCACACACCAATGGAGTTCAGTGATGTTGTGTCTGAACTCACTAAAGTGCCTAGCCACTGTTGTCTCGCCATATTTCTTTTTATCACTAGAAGTGTCGGTTTGAGTACCATGTTTCTTTACAGACCTGATGTTCGATCGATGTTCAATAATTCTAAGTTTAACCTGCCACATGGTCTGCCCTACGTAACACTTCCCACACGAGCATTTTAATAAGTAAATTACCGCTTTAGAATTGCAGGTAAAAAAAACCTTTCAATGCAATTTTATAGCCATTAGTGGGATGGTAAATGAATGAGCCTTTCATTATGGAGCTACAGTTAACACAATTTAGACACGGGTAAGTACCATTATTTTTAGGAGCTAAACTCCTCTGATCAGATCTTTCTTGAGAAAGGGGAGGAGTCTCCCCGAAATGTCGCACGCCTGCCTCGGTCCCGACCTGTCTGTCAGTGCTCCACCACTCGACTCCTGACGCTGGAGATCCTTGGAGCTCATTGCTTTGTACTACGGACGCTCTGCTGGTTGTGGACTACTACTTATGGATACATGCAGGTAGCACTTGTTGTGCACAGAAAATGTTTATGTGTTTTAAAGAAACATAGTTAATAAATGAATGCCTTTAACAGTTGGTTTCCTGCCATCGGATACATGCTACTGGTATAAAGGGAGGATAGGGAACTCCCACAAGCAGGTTACCTATCAACCCAGCAACCTAAAATACCACCGAATCTATTGTGGACTAGGCAGGTATATAGGGCCAGTTATAGCAGGTAGGTAGGTACATAAGGCCAGTTATAAGAGGTATTGCCCCCCCCGCCCCCGGAAAAAAATAAAAAGAGAATAATAATTATAAAAATAATACTCACCTTGGCTCTCCAGGCTTTTCTCCTGCCAAACACCTGTCATCCGGAGCGTAAATTATCACAGTTATGCACTGGGCTTGATTATGAGACTTGATCTGTTACTGCATCTGTGTATAAGGCTTTATTCTGTGAACCTATTAAAGTGCAAGGTCTGGTTCTGACACCAGTCCTTTCATAAATGATGCGTCTTTTTTTGTTGTATTTTGCTCCAAAAAACTGTTGACGCTCTATTCCTCGCGAGGAAGCCTTTTGTCACTCCATTTAGTCTCTTCCGTGTACCAGTTCCGCTTACGCCTGACTAATGACCACGAATCTTCGCTGCCTGCCCGGACCTTCTGGCTCGACCCCAACTACGAGTTTGCCAGACGATTCTGTACCGCGTCGTGCCTTGGCCGCCTCCGCAAGCAAGTCACATCAGGGGAAGTGACCTGGTGGAATCCCGCCGCAGCAAGTCCATCCCGCTTTGCGGCGGGCTCTGGTGAAAACTGGGACCTACTTAGACTCCGCTCCCTGGTGAGGCTACTACCACCGCTTGCGGCGGTCCAGGAGATCCACTACCCCATCCCATTACAATATCTAAGCCTTTCTGAAAAATTCGCAACTGTTCCTGCTGTGACCAGCTCCAGCAGCTATTCCACAGATTCACAGTTCTCCTAGTGAAAAAGGCTTTTCCCCTCTGGAGATTGAATCCTTTTTTCTTTAGATGAAGGGAATGTCCTCTTGTCTTTTGAGAGGGCTTTACATGAAATAGCTTTTCCCCATACTTTCTGTAGGAGCCATTTATAAACTTATATAAATTCATCATGTCTCCCTGGAGCCGTCTTTTCTCAAGACTAAATAAGTTCAAATCTACTAACCTCTCCTCATAACTACTCTTAGAGTACAAAAGTTTCTCTGGCTATGACCATCTCTCCCCACCTCTCCTTGCTCTCTCTCTTATCTCTCATTGCTCTTAGCTGCTGTCAGTAGGCCAGTCTGTCCATGGTGAATTACCTCCTGCAGAGTCTTATCTCTAACTATGAACTTTGAAAGCTTCTCATTTAGCTAAGCAAACACTCTTTAGAGTCTGTGTAATACACTGGCATGAGTTCAAGAGATTTATAAAGTGTAACAGGAATAGCTAGGAACAGTAGAGCTGTCAATCACTGATATAGACCCGCCACAGCCTAAACAGCATATGTGAGTCTAAAGAAGGATTTGGCTCTGTGAAACTGCATGGTGAAAAAACTCATTTAAGTACTAAGTGTGTCTATATACTGTTAGTACTGATGGTGAATATGTAGATGTCAAAATAACACGTTACTCAATCAGTGTGCTTAAGTATGTATGTATAAGTTATTGCACTCATGGGGCGACATGCATGAATTTTGGCATTTAAATGCCAATTTTCATGCGCATTATAAAAGCATAGATTGGGCCTGATTTATGAACCCTCTCTACTGCGGGTCATAAATCAGGTGCATTCTAGCACTAAGACGACATTTCTGGCTCAGGTAAACTACTTTGAAAGTGGTTTACTTGTTTCAGCAGTAATGTGCCTAGAATTACCGTACCAAATAGTACCAAATCTATAGCTTCGCTACGGTTCTAGTGCAACCCGCCTCCCACACCGCCCCCTGAAATCAGGCGTATTACAAAGTGCCGCGGGTGTATAGGCATACGGGAAGCTTTTAACTATTGCGAACGGGTCTGCACCTGATGACGGGCTGAAAAGACACCAGACTTCTGGCGCAGCCCCGTTCATATATGCCGCCAATAGTGTGGCAAACTATTTAACTATTTTAAAAATACTTGGCTGGAGAATGGCCCACACTTTCTATACAGCCCAGAAGCCATGGTAAAATAAATCCATCTCTGGGGGGTGTGGCAAGAGAAGTTTTACTGCCTGGGTATGTGTGGCCTCAGCAGGAGGAATAAGCTGCAAATGTCAACCAGAAGCAAGATCACAGCCTGTTACTGACACAGTCTCTTTGTGCAGCCTCCAGTGACTTCAGGGAGATGAGACAGGAATATTTCTTCACGTTATCACCTCATTTACCAATGAGAGAGGACACTATCTTCATATTTGATCACGATTGCATATAATCAGATTGCTGACTCCATGACTATAATATTGCCATCTGGATCATGGCTTTTAGTCTATTTAGTTTTGGACATTATGTGAAGATATGCAGCATATTTGTGCCAGTGATCAGAACCTTGGCGTTAGGTCCAAGTTTAAAAAACAAACTGCAAATGATTGTAATAGGCTGACTGCACACATATCCCTTATTGCTGTTATGGGTAAAAGGGGAAATTTACCAACGTTACAAGATGGGAAGATTATTGACTTTCTGACCTGGGGTGGCAGTATTTCTGAAACTACAGAGTTTGTGAGTTCTTGGTGTGCTGCTGCGGAGATAGTATATAGTGAGTAATCAAATGGTGCCATTATGATAAGTGACATGGGAACTGTGCAGCACCATTGATTTGAAAGGTGAACATCAGCTACAAAGGTAACCAAAATTAACTATGGGACTATAAGCCAAGTACAGAGGTAGGCTTCCCGGAATACAGCGAAGTCACGATTAAGGAAAGCTACTCCAATGCTAGTTCATCCAAAAGTATTGTTTACTGAACTTGTCGGAAAAGTATGTTCAAAAATTCCCCAAACACACATGTACAAAGTTGTGACTAAGGCCCCTGTGCTACACAATGAGCCGCCGGGAGTATATTCTCTGGATACACAATACATTTACCTACCCACAGGGTTCAGAAAGGCTGAACACCCTTTACCTTTTAATACCTTACAAGACAGGAACAATCGTGTGTGGTGCAGTTCAAAGGCACGCTTGCGGTCTAGCACAGCAGCTGACAACCTATCTCCCTCTACCCGCTATTCCCAGAAGATATATATAGACAGATATATATATATATATATATATGTATGTATATATATATATATATATATATATATATATATATATATATATATATATAAAACATAAGGATTATTACATGCGAACCGGTTGCAGTAGTAACAGTACTATGACAAGCCTTCTCCAATGTCCAGAATTTGGAATCATTCTTGAATGGACACCTATGGCCTGACACTAAATCTGCCCTAACTAGGCTAACCACAGGCCTGCAAATAGTTCTACATTAGTTGGCGTGCACACGTTCGACCTAAGTCTACCTTGAGATGGCTGGCAGTTACTGTTCTGAGATGAGGGGCCTTTCTGTTGGAGTCGATATCCAGGTTGTGTCACTCCTCTCTGTCCCTGGATCCCACAGAGTGTCCCTTCCTTCACGGTGCTTTCCTCGGCAACAGCATCAATGCAGCCAGCTGAACTCTTCTCTCTTACAGGAGCTGATCACGGTTCATGGACTCACAGAATCAGCGGAGCTGAGACGACCCACGCCCAGCGTCTGTCCTGTGCCTGAGATCTCAGTCCTTCACTCCTTCTCTCTAAGATGGCTGCTCCCTTTTGTCTGTCTGTCATGTGACATATCTGTATTTTAATATGTATATATGTTATTGGTATGATATAAACTTATGAAGCCAATCAGTGTGAGATAGAGGGAAGGGTATCACACAGTTATAAGGAGAAGCCTGACACATGGGGAATTAGTTCAGTTGAGAGTTCTGTTGTTGATTTTCCTCAGCGTTGTAGTGAGGGAAAGAAGAAGTGGATCTCATACCCACTTGCTGGCAGTGATGTAGTACATGCTCCTAGACTCACAGAATCAGGAGACTGCAAGTAAGAGTAGAGCACAGTAAGAGGAGGAGAGAACGGCGAAGTGTCCTGAGCACAGAAAGACGTTGACAGAATTGGGAAGTGTCCTAAAGAAAAGAGAGAACAGTAGGCCTGCATAGATTGACTCAAGGAAGCGTACCAAGTAGCTAAAAAGGGGCCTTTAGACACGATTGTTACACCTGAGGCTGAAGAGTCTAGAGGGTGAAAGGCTACTGGATACAAGAGGGAGTTGAGCGGATAGGGTTCCTTCCCAGGGCGCAGTGTTCAGAAGAGGGAGTTGAGCAGGGTTGGAGTTCCTGCAATGATTGCAGTATGACACTGAAATGGCACCCTAGCACCCTGTTTACTGTTTTGTAGTGCAGAAGTCAAACGTGCTA
The DNA here is from genome assembly GCA_025379985.1 of Phyllomedusa bahiana. NCBI lineage: Eukaryota > Metazoa > Chordata > Amphibia > Anura > Hylidae > Phyllomedusa > Phyllomedusa bahiana. The sequence goes on along the minus strand of JAODAL010000273.1, from coordinate 77,524 downwards.
TGTAAGGTGCATGTAAGAAGAGTACTGTGCTGTGTAACGTGCTGTTTCAAGAAGTGTAACGTCCTAACAGTATTGAGCCATAAGTAAAGCCTGTGAGATCCCTGGAGTTAAGAGTCTCTGTGTCTGTTTCCAGACACCACCTTGTCCAACAAACACATCAGTAATTTTGCCTTCCACACATCTCTATGAGATGTACGGATGGTGAGAAACATCAGAGAACAGCCACTTACAAGCATTCCTGAAAGAATACAAGCTGCTGGTAGGGCTGCATAACGTTATGGTCTGGGGTATATTTTCCTGGCATTCTCTGCGCCCACTCACCCAGATGGAAGGCACTCTCAACCGATTTGTTTATAAATCCTTTCTTGCAGATCACGTACACCTTTCTGAACAATTTAGAGCACAGTTAGGGTGCTTTCACACAGTGTAGTTTTGGTGCAGTTTTAACTGTGCTCCAATTAAACTGCCTTTATTACCAGCAAGCTTCTTTCAGTTGTCTAAATTGTTCAGAAAGGTGTTTCAAGTAAGTAATCAATTACTGTGTTTGAAGTCTTGTGGATTACAAACATACTAATTGATTACTCACTTTCCAAACAGTTTAGATAAGTGAAAGAAGTTTGCTGGTAATAAGGGCAGTTTAATTGGAGCGCAATTAAAACTGCACCAAGACTGTGCTGTGTGAAAGCACCCTAAGATCCTCCAGTAATGTTATAGCAAAGCAAAGTGTCTCAAACATCCACACAGCAATATCAGAATAAAATAAAAAGTAATGGATAAATGCAGTCAAATATTGGTAAAAAATCCTCTGACTGAAAAATGATTTATCTTAAAAAGGTAGAAAAAAAAACCTTAACCTATCACTGAAAATAATTTTTCTATGTTAAAAAAACTTTTAATTTATTCATTAAAGGGGTTTTGCCAGGAGGAGCCTTATCTGCTAAGAAGCTAATGTAAACAAATCACGGAGCTGATAGAGAGAGAGACGCTCACAGCCAGAGCACAAAGCTGCATAAGGGATCGTGTGACATGTTCACTGAAATAATCAAACTGCAGCTTGTGGATTCTGTATACAAAAGACAACAGTTTTTCTCCTCAGCAGCTTGAAAGCTCCTTCATGTTCTCTGTCATCAGATAAAGCAGGGATCTAATCACACTACAACTAGTTTATTCTGTATACAAAAGAAAACATATTGCTACCCGGTGCCTTGAAAACTTCTGCAGCTCAGTCTCATCAGATAAGAAGCTCTCTCTGCGCAAGCCCGGCCAGCAGCTCTTGTCAGGTCGTATCTAATACAAACTTTGAAGTAACCAAGGGCATGTAAGGAAGGCTGTATCTCTCTCAGACTGCAATTTTTGTAATCACATATATTTAGAAAAGTGATTAAAAACCCATTTTGGAGGATCCCACGTCAACATTACATCGTGGCAAAACCCCTTTAAGAAGTACATATAAATACTGTTTAAACCACCAAAAAACAGAGTAGTTGAACGAACAATAATTTCAATACCCAGACTTAATCCTATATCAAGCCCAACATATAAAACTCATTTCATTGTAGTAATATGCAGAGATATTCTTGGACTCACCATTTGTTGTTCTTTGTGGTGCCAAATCCAATGTTGGTCTCCTTATTTTTTCTCCACTTCTAAATATATTCCAACATTTTCCGTATTAGGGCCAAACAGTGCAGATATCTGCTCTTTTTCCTCACCCTTTTTATCGCCTAACATGGCTGAGAAACAATTCACAGGTACGCTGATATGTTTCGGGCGATGCAACACCCTTAGTCGTAGCAAAGGGCTTTGTTAGATGTGGCCATCATCCCTGCAGAACTTGCAGTTTTGCTTGTCCTGCTAAGGAATTTGCCAATTCTAAAGGATGTAAGATGTCTCCCATTTTAAAATACATCAATTGCAATACTAGCTTTGTGGTGTATATGATTCATTGCATGTTGTGCAATTTCTCATATCTTGATAGCACCACCAGAAAGTACATTTTTTTGAGCATTTACATGATATTAAAAATAATACACAGAGAAATAAATCAAATGCCTCACAACATTTTATTGATCATCATAATTCTAATACGAGCAGTTTGCAAAATATAGGTATTGAAAGAATTATTAAAAATAAAAGAGGTGGCAATCTTGAATATATTCTTCATGGCAGAGAGACATTCTGGATATTCACATTAGATACCATTATTCCAAATGGTTTGAATTTCCGGAGGGAAACAATGTTGCACTCTTAATTGGTTTTTGTTTTCTCTCCTTCTGTACTTTATCACATTGTTGCTCTTTATACTTACATTGTACGCTGTGTTTATGGTCTTCTTCTGTGTACAGACATGCGCAGTCGGCATTTTCTTGTGAAGCGCATATATGTTCCACTTTCACACACTTCCGAGTGTGCATTTCCGGTTTGTTACCGGGGACGCCGTAACACGTGTATTTTCTTTCAGATAGTGTTTGCCCACTGCGCATTTTGTTTTAGGTAAGAAAATCTTTTCAGGTGTTTTGTATTTGCATTTCTAATTGCTTTTAATGTGCACTATAAAGAGATCTGTTCTTTCATTCACTCTTTGCTATGACTAAGGGCATGTCCCCACTGCATGGGTTTTCGGCCGGTTTTTCAGACGGTTTGCGGTTGCCGAAAATGAGCACAATTGTGCTCTATGGAAAACCCGTGCAGCAGTCCCCACTGCTCGGGTTTTCCGCCCGGCGGTTTTGTCGCCGGCGGACCGGCGACAAAACATTGAACATGCACAATCTTCTGTCCAGTGTCCGGACGGAACATGTGCATCTCAATGGGAGGGGGGAAGGCTGTTCACCGCTCATCGCGGAGAAAAGCCGTCCCCCCCGCGGCCGTGGGGACGGCTGCAAAACAGGACAAATACCGGCCGGCAAACCGGCCGGTATTTGTCCACTGCCGTGTAAACGGCCCCTAAGGGTGTTGCATCACCCGGAACATGTCAGCATACCTGTGAACTGTTTCTCAGCCATGTCTTTTGACATATGTTTCATTTCCACTATACTTTTTATGGCAATACTTCAATAAATTTCTGTGCTTTTACTACACTCCGGTGCGACCTTTTGGATTTCTTCAGTATCGTATGAACTCTGTGCATAACTTGGAGCACGGTCAGAGCACGGAGGATTCCATATGGACATTTAGGTGAGCTGAATCAAATTTTCTGTTGTTTTGACACAAAAAATACAAAATTACAAAAAAACGTTTTCAGAAAAAGCCTTATTTACATCCTGACACATTTCCCCTCTGTTTTATCAGTTGGGGTTCATCAGGGGACAGAAAAGTCAGATACAATAATCCAAAAGTGTAGAGAAGGTATGGATAAACCTTCCTCCATTCAATTTTGCCTATATAGCCACAATGGGCTATTGGTTGTCACAATGGACTTGTGCACACCACTCATGATGTAGAGGTGAAACCAATTTGCTCCTCTAAGTTCATTCCTTATATATTCTACAGCTCCTCCCTCCTTCCAGCAACTATTAGAGCTCACTTGGACAAGTTTTTTCTAAGGTAACTTCCAGAGTGCTTTCTCCGTATTGAATTAATGTAGGCAAACATAAAACAATGCTGTATCTTGAAGGTCAACATTTTCCACTGCTTTGGGGTTAGAGAGTTTTAGAACTGGTTGCATTTTTTTTAAAACTGCAATTCTGCAGTTCTAGAATATGAGCCACAAATCTCTACAGTGGGTATTAAAGGTTTTGAAATGGTAGAGGTCCTGAAGAAATCACGGTTTCCCAATGCTATAATCTAGCTCAGCTGAAGAACAACTTTTTAAAGGGAACCTGTCACCTAGATTATGCCCCCCTTGCTGATGGCAGCACAAGCCAGTGTCAGACCTGCTGTTTCCAGCGCTGTGTCCCTTATTCTGTAAGATGCAGCAGTTTTAGAGTATTTAATGCTCAAATCTTATTCATGAGCAGGTGTTAGCCCCGCCCACCAAAGGCTAGCCCCACCCACTGACAGTTATTCATATGTTTCTACTTATTCAAAGTAATAGGTTTATCAGTTGAGGTGGGTGGGGCAAGCCTCAGGTGGGCGGGGCATGAAAAACTGACTATTTTTATGACTTTTCTGGCTAAAAACTGCAGATTTGAGCATTAAATACTCTAAAACTACAACATCTTACAGAATAAGGGACATAGAGCGCTGGAAACAACATGTCTAACACTAGCTTGTGCTGTCCTTAGCAAGTGGGGTACAACCTATGTGACAGGTTCTCTTTAAGAGAAAAATAACAAGACGGTTTTGATAAGAACACAAATTATGCCTCAATTTAACATGTATTTCAAGATTTCCTTTTATGACGTGATGAATATGAAAAATGTTATTATCTTTTAATGGATCATGTAATCTTTCCCAGTCTCTGGACAGGACAACCACATATAAAGGGGTATTCCCATCACATTTATTATCTTTAAAAGGACGTTCTCACCATGCTGTTTCACAGAGCCACAGAAATGTTCAGGCTTCCACTTCCTGACTAGGCTGTGGACAGGTCTACAGCAGTGATTGGCATATCAGCTCTGCTATTCCTGTTACAGTGACAGGAGTGCAGGAGGTTTGTAAACTGGAGTGCACAAGGCTAAAAAGATGTAGAGTTAAAACTTGTCAGTAACATAGATAAACAAGCTCTTGCGCTAAAGATAACACTCAACGGGGAGTGAGTCACCATGGTTAGACAGGACAGCTGAGAGCAGAGAGAGCGAAGGCATACAGAGGTGGTCGGTGACCTAGAGAAACTTGTGTACACAAGCAGTAGATAAAATCTCCTCTGTCTCCTACACAGAGCAAAATAAAAAGTAATGTATTTGATAATAGTATTTATTTACCCTGCCTAAATGTTTAAAGCTAATCATTGTGGTGAGAAACCCACTTTAAGATGTGGGCAAAGGAAAAATAAACATTATTACCATATACATTGTTCTTCTGATTTTGTTTGATTTCATAGTTATAACAGATCTTTTCTCCTGTTTGTCTGTGTAAGTTTCTTTAGTTTACTGACCTCCTTTCTCAGCTCTAGCAGTGGCTTGGCTGGTGACATCAATGCCTGCTATCTCTTATTTGCACTACCAAGCTTACTTCTTGGTCTCTTATCTTTCTCACTGAGAAAAGCTTTAACCCTTGAGGTAATAAACAGAGCAAGATCGTGAACCTTGTCCTGTGCTGTAGGGCTGCAGAGTGACACTTCTATTTTTTAATGTAAATACGCAGATGAATTTAAAAGTAGAAGAATCACCCTGCTAGTCTTGGCATCCTCATCTCACGACACATACATGATTGCTATCTCACATTTACAGTGAACTAAATAATTATTTGATCCCTTACTGATTGCCACTGACAAAAACATGAGCAGTCTATGATTTTAAGGGCAGGTTGATTTTTAAATTGATAGATAGAATATCAAAAATAAAATCAAGAAAAATCACATTGTATAAATGATATAAATTTATTTGCATTTTGCTGAGAGAAACAAATATTTGATCCCCTACCAACCATTAAGAGTTCTGGCTCCTACAGACCGGTTAGACGCTCCTAATCAACTCGTTACCTGCAATAAAGACAGCTGTCTTAAATAGTCACCTTTATAAAATACTCCTGTCCACAGACTCAATTAATCAGTCAGACTGTAACTGTTACGATACTGGTGTGTATGGCTGGAGTCCAATGGCAGGGGCTAAGACACAAACACAAGGAGGCACTGGAGTCTGAGTAGCAGGAGACTGACGAGCGGTAAGCAGGTCACTCGAGGTTTGCAGGGTGGACTGCGAGGAGAGGAACAAACTGGAAGGTGAGTTCCTAGGCGAGAGGACTGTAAACTAAGCAGGAGCTAGGACACAATACTCAAGCAGGAAGTAACAGGCTTGAGGAGTTTATATAGGACCTGGGACAGGAAACAGGAAACAAGATGGCAACCAGCTGAGACACGATCCACCATCTTGACTGAGGGCAAACTTAAGGGCAAACACAGTAGCAAGTTCCACGGTATAGCAGGAGCTTCCTGACAGTAACCTCTACAACATGGGCAAAACCAATGAGCTTTCTAATGATGTCAGGGACAAGATCATAGACCTGCACAAAGCTGGAATGGGCTACAAAACCATAAATAAGACGCTGGGTGAGAAGGAGGGAACTGTTGGTGCAATAGTAAGAAAATGGAAGAAATACAAAATAACTGTCAATCGACATCGATCTGGGGCACCATGCAAAATCTCACCTCATGGGGTATCCTTGAGGAAGGTAAGAAAACAGCCTAAAACTGCACAGGAGAATTTGTTAATTATCTTAAGGCAGCTGGGACCACAGTCACCAAGAAAATCATTGGTAACACATTACGCCATAATGGTTTAAAATCCTGCAGTGCCCGCAAGGTCCCCCTGCTCAAGAAGTAGTAAATAAATGGTTCTGCACACCAAATATGAAAATGAAAGTGGGTGCTGTATTAAGTGGAAGAAGACTAAAAAGTCTATGTCTCCTCTATATATGTAAATCCACCGCACACCAAAGGGATGCAATTAAAGGGTTTTTATTTACAATCAGCCGGAAAAAGATGTATTGAATATTGCACTCTATTTGTACATGTATTATAATGTATACATAACAGTTTTACAAAGATACCGCTTTATACGGGTATATACAAATTAAAGCGAACTGAATGATGTCTGTTTTAAGTACGACGTTTCGGCTTATTGAGCCTTTATCAAGAGACATCTAAATAACATGGAGCATAAACCTGAGAAATATGGCCAATAATATGCAAATATGAACGCCACTATGGAAGAAAGCTGAAGCGGAGTTCCCAGTCCGCATAAACAGGGGTCTGTCTTTATATAGAGGCTGGATGGCTGGAGAAAGGACTATACGTCCGGAGAGATGGAGAGATGGACTAGTCAGTCTCCAGACCTTAATCCCATAGAAAACTTATGGAGGGAGTTGAAGCTCTGAGTTGCCAAGTGACAGCATCAAAATCTTAATGATTTAGAGATGATCTGCAAAGAGGAGTGGAGCAAAATTCCTCCTGACATGTGCGCAAGCCTCATCCTCAACTACAAAAAATGTCTGACTGCTGTGCTTGCCAACAAGAGTTTTGTCACCAAGTATTAAGTCTTGTTTGCCAGAGGGATCAAATACTTATTTCTCACTGCAAAATGAAAATACATTTATATAGTTTATACAATATGATTTTCTGGATTTTATTTTGGATATTCTATCTCTCAATGTTAAAATTAACCTACCCTTAAAATTATAGACTGTTCATGTCTTTGTCACTGGGCAAACTTACACAATCAGCAATAGATCAAATAATTATTTCCTTCACTGTATAGCCAGACATCCTGTTTTGATATTGATATTTTATTTTTAAAACCTCTCCACCACAAATGTCCCTCTAACAGGCTCAGCTAGGAGTAGAGGTGGCAGAACTGAAATGTTAGTCACTGCAGTAGAACCACCCACAGCCTGAACAGGAAGTAAGAGCCTGAAGTTGGCTGTAAATAGCAGGTTTTGTGAAACAACTAGATTTGGAAACAGCTCTAAAACATGGTAATAAATTAAACTTATATATACTAGGGTCTATAGCCTAACTAAACAAAACAAAGGGTTCTTGTTTGTGCCTGAAATATTTCCATACCCAAGAGATGTCAAAGGACACAAATGACTTTGTTGGTTAATCTGTGTTTTTGTCTTCTTCGTAAAAAGAAAAACTAGAAAACATTACATAAATAATTAAACATTTCACTTGCATTTTCCTGGAATAATTATATATTAGTGAAAACTTTAACTAAATATACAGCAGTCATTACCAAGACTCCACAATGGTTAGAAAAATATTCAAAGTCCCCTTTGTATAGTCAGGAGTATATGCTGAGTCTTTAGGGCAAGGGTGTACAACTTTTACAGGTTCAAAGTCCACATTGTCAGAGTAAAACAGACCTATTCAATCCCATAGGCCAGATTCATGGGTGTAACTTTATAGCTATAGCTGCCATGGCAGAGATACAGAGAGGCCTGATCAGGTGCAAGAACATTTACTATTGCAATTGTACCAGGATTCTGGTGCAATTGGTGCTAAATTACTGACATACTGTACATGCACCATATTTATTTTGTGTTTTAGACAGTTTTTAGACATTTCTGTGCCTTGTATGACACAAGGGGTGATATCGCAATCCACAACTTTAGATTGGGCTGCCAAATTAGGAAAGAAGATGAGATACAACTACTAGGTGAAGCATACTGACAGGGACAAGTGCTGTCTCTATCACAGAGAATAAATTCTGTCTTTATTGTCAGCATGTCCAGTTTATATAGGGTTTTAAAACACTAGCAATGACTTCATATGTGACAAATTAAAGTCACTTAGCTGTCACTAGTCTTCAGACAGATGAAGTGTACATAAGCTATTTCAACAAAACATCTTACATTGACCATTTCCTGATAAAGATCTCCTGACGGAGCAGGGCATCACATTTTGCAATCTTAGTAGAATATCTACACAGTTTTAATCTTTAGATATCAAGACATTTAGGCGAACTGTATTCCCATTACATGTCATTCCAATATCATAAATGCCCCACTGGGGCTTCATAGAAAAACGTATTTTGTCACACTTATTTGCACAACTAAGCCAACTAATAGGTGGTATAAAGTAAGACAAAAGTATGTAAACATGCGGCAGAATTATCATGCAGTGATAAATCTGCCACAATTTTAGACTATCTAGTCTAAGTTTACACTGTCTGAGTATTAGACAGTATGGGAGACATGTCCGAAAAGTGGCGCATCTATGCCAGTTTTAGGCGCATTAATTCAGTGTAAAGTGCGCCTGAAAGTCCGATACTTTCTAAAAATTGGCGTCAGATATACCTTGCATAGATTACTTAATGCTCCTAAAATGGCACATCATATCGGCGCATTGCATCAAAAAAGAGGGCATTGTATCAAAAAAAGGGGCATTGTATCAAAAAAGATTGTTTCAAAAAAGAGGGCATTGTATCAAAAAAGGGGGCATTGTATCAAAAAAGAGGGCATTGTATCAAAAAAGAGGGCATTGTATCAAAAAAGGGGGCATTGTATCAAAAAAGAGGGCATTGTTTCAAAAAAGAGGGCATTGTATCAAAAAAGGGGGCATTGTATCAAAAAAAGGGGCATTGTATCAAAAAAGAGGGCATTGTATCAAAAAAGGGGGCATTGTATCATAAAAGGGCGCATTGTATCAAAAAAGGGCGCATAGCATCAAAAAAGGGCGCATTGCATCAAAAAAGGGGGCATCGTATCAAAAAAAGGGGCATTGTATCAAAAAAGGGGGCATTGTATCAAAAAAGGGCGCATTGCATCAAAAAAGGGCGCATTGCTCAACTCACGGCACATAGCATATCATTGGTAGTTTATGGGTCTATCGAGGCTCATTGCCGGACGGGGGTGCATAACATATATAAGGCTCCTCAATAGGCGCATTTCGTGACGGGGGGGCACAGTGCACCATATTTAGGCGCATTACAAAGTGTCGTTCCGGCGTATAATGCGCCTAATTTTGATGAACGACAGTCCATTTACAACAAGAATATGGCGTAAAAAGTGGGTTTGCCGTAAAATAGAACAAAAAACTAGCGTTGGCGTGTTGGGACATGTCGCCCTATAAATAAATTTGTCCAATTGTACCTTTTTGTAGGCTATATTAAGATGGTGGCCTTTCTGCTATCAAGCACTACTATGAGGGTTCTCTGTTGTATGGCACTGTTTTTATACCGTATAGCCACTTATGCTACTACTTCAGTTTCCTGCTCATCTCTTACACCCCTGGCCACAGAAGAACTTAAAGGGATTGTCCAGCTTATATAATAATTAAATAATAAGCTGCTGGTGCCCAATTAAAAAAAATATATATATACTCCCCTTCATTCTCACCTCCATTGCAGGGCTTGGTCTTCCCAGTATTTTGTTTACTTTCTTCTTTCGAACAGGACCATTGCAGCCACTGATTGACTGCAACAGTCACATGCCTCTGTTTACATCATCGTTTAAAACTGTCCACTTTGGAAAACTGGTAAAAGGTTACTAGTATCTCAACATTTATGTGACCAGATGGTTGGAGGCCACACAGGATGGCATTGAATGTTGCATGTTACCCACAGGTTATACACCCCTGCTCTGTGGTAAGTATATGACAGGCTAGGGGTACCTGATTCAAAGGGATCCTGTCACCATATATATATTTTAAAGTGAAAAACCAGTAAAAGCATGATATAGTAGAGGTGTGATGAAATCTTTCAGAGAAATGGAAACCATTGGTACAGTAGTTTGAAAAAGTATTCATACCCCTTGAACTGTTTCTCATTTTTAAATGTTACAGCCACAAACTTCAATGCATTTTCTTGATATTTTATTTGATAGCTCAACACAAAATAGCAAGTATTTGTTAAGTGTGAAGAAAATTAAATGTGCTTTTTTAAATTTTTGCTAATAAAATAAAAATAAAAAGTGTAGCATGCAAATGTATTCATCACTCTGTACTCAGTACCCCTAAATAAAATGTAGTGTGAGCACTTGTATTTAGAAGTAACCTAATTATTAAATAGAGTACATCTGTATGTAATTTATTCTCAGTATAACTACAGCTGTTTTGTGAATGTGTTAGAGGTTTGTTAAAGAACATTAGTGAACAGAGAGCATAATGAAAACCAAGGAACGCTCCAGACAGCTCAGGTATAAAGTTGCGACATAGTGTATTGCAGGGTTCAATCCATCATCTGTGAATGGAAGGAGTATGGCACACCTACTAACCTACCAAGACATGGTGCCGTCCATATATCTCCACAAATCTGGCCTTTATGGAAAAATGGCAGAAAAATGCCCTTTTTAAAAGCAAACCATAAGGAGTCTTGTTTGCAGTTTTTCAAAAAGCTAAGGGGATATATCAAGCATGTGGCAAAAGGTGCTCTTCTCAGATGAAACCAAATTTTTACTTTTTGGCATGAATGACAAATGTTATATGTGGAGGAAATCCAACACTGCACATCACCCTGAATACATCATCCCCACTGTGAGGGATGGTGGTGGCAGCATCATGCTGTGGTTGAGGCTTTGCTTCAGCAAAGATTGGGGAGCTGGACAATGTTGATGGGAAAATGCTTTAAGCCAAATACAAGCAATCCTGGAGGAAAACATGTTAGAGGCTGCAAAAGACTTGAGACTGTGGTATAGGTTCATCTTCCATCAGGACAATGACCAAAAACATGTCACTAAAGCCACAATGGTAGGGTTTAAATCAAAGCACATTCATGTGTTACAATGGCCCAATCACAATCCAGACCTAAATCCCATTGAGAATCTGTGGCAGGACTTGAAAATTGCTGTTCACAAACATTCGCCAACCAATTTGACTGTGGTAGAATTATTTTGCAAAGAAGAATGGGCACAAATTTCAGCTTCTAGATGTGCAAAGCTGGTAAAGACCTCCCCCAACAAGCAGCTGTCATTGCAGGTAAAGGTTGTCCTGTAAAGTAGAGACTCAGGGGGCTAAATACGTATACACAACACACTTTTCAGTTTTTTAATTTGCAAAAGTTTTGAAAAATGCCTAGCATTTTCTTTACATACACTTGCTCCTTTTGTTGCTCTATCATATAAAATATCAATAAAATAAATTTAAAGGGGTTGTCTCACTACAAAAAAATATATTGCGTTGTTCATCATTTTTTGTTAGGAAGCTACAAATGATTTTATCACCTTCTGAGGGCTCTCAGGTTTCCCAAGTGACTGACCTGTGTACTCCTTCTCCCCTGCTGTTTGTTCTATCTGATAGCAGGGAGTGACATCATCACACAGGTTTGGTCAGCAGTGTGAGAGCTTGTGTGTTATCTGATGTTTCAGAAAAAAGACTAATTACTACTGTTTACATTAGCTCAGAAGCTTCTCTGGACCTCAGAGAAGGTAATTAATTTAGCTAATCAAGACTGATAAACAGAGAAGCCTGAATACACAGAGTTCATATGCTAATTACAGACAGCCTGACCAGGAAGTGACAGAGCAAAGCAGCATTATTTCATTCATGCATCCTATGAAACTTTGATTTGAGACAACCCCTTTAAGTTTGTGGCTGTAAAATTTAAAAATGAGGAAAAGTTCAAAGGGTAGGAATACTTTTGTGACCCACTGTAAGCTGATCAATGTGCCATGTAAAACACTAGAATTTTTCAAGTGACCACCAAACATAGTGAATGTGATAGAAAATTACAGGAATACCAGGCCTGAAATGTCAGCTTGGACTTCCAAGAAGAAATAGTAAAGATGCGGAACCAGGATCAAAATGTGAGCCAGGTAAGCTGTTATAATAAGGTATGCAAAATGTGCATGAAAATGAGGGTGCAAAACTCGTTAAAATAACCAAAAGCATTTTTGTTTATGTTTTCCCTTACATTCGAATGTAAACTTATATGAGGACTTGCTTATTGCTGTAATTTTTTTTAGCCACCATTTTGCTACACAAATAAGCTTATATTTACTTGAATGGCACTTATTACGGATCTCATAAGGAGGTGTCCTACCACCCCTCTATTTGTGAATATCTTGGTTTATATGTAAGGCTTGGCCAGCATCAGTTCCCAGCTAGGTCTCACAGATGACAAGGACCCCTGGTCCACTGGTCAGAGATTGCTGGGGGAAGAATCCCTATAAAGCCCATGGTCCCAGGTGATAGGCAGTGTAAAATTAGAATGGTGGGCTTGGGCCCTTTGAGAAGTGTCGGCAGAGCTAGCAACAGCAGGTGGAAGAGGGCACGGAAAAGAGCGCTGGACAGGAACGGCACAGTGAGGAGAGATGAGTAACAGAGAAGAGAAGGAGGCGCTGAAAGCAGACACAAGTGCAAACAGGAACTTAGACTGCAGCACGACCAGCCGCAGGTGGAGAATGAGCGCGACTGTGGACTGGGTACCAGACCACGGCACGTATTGTTACAGTGCTCCTCGATAGGTCTCCTCCTTTTGCGAAACCAGAGCCTGTAAAACTGCTGGATTAATGTGGGAGTGTCAATATTCTCTTGTGGCTTCCAGGATCTTTCCTCAGGGCCATAGCCCTTCCAGTCCACAAGATAATAAAGATTGCCTCTGGAAAGCTTCATGTCCAGGATCTCCTTAACCGCATAGGAGTCTTCAGTACCAGCAAACGTGGAAGGAGAAATTACTTTGTGGGAGAACCGACTGAGGACCAAAGGTTTGAGGAGGGATACGTGGAATGAAATGGGAATGTGGAGGGAGGGAGGGAGGAGAAGCTTATAGGACACCAGGTTAATCTGACAAAGAATGGAAAAAGTACCAAGATAAAGAGGTGCCAGCTTTAATCTTGGTACTTGGAGGCGGATGTGCTTTCATTGCCTAAGGTGTTCGTCATTGAACTATGTTTCTTATACACCAGTTTATAAAGATGAAGTAAAGATATGTTTTCTCTATACAGCCTGAATGTGTGTTTGTGCTTGGAAGAAAGCCAGATCTTGTACCCAGGTTCTTATCAGTCTGATTCTTGAACCGATAAAAAGACTTGGAGAAGATTTTCTTGGATATCTTGCCCAATTTGTAGGAAGTCCCATAACTGTGTGTTGACTGCAGGCACATCAGAGGTGGCAGGAAAAGGAAGAGGGAGACGTGGATGTTGGCCAAAGACTATGTAGAAGGGTAACCTTTTTGAGGATTCACTAACATGACTATTGTACGCGAACTCAGCCAAGGAAAGGCGTGACTACAAGTCTTCTTGAGTGCCGACACAAATTTGTGTAGATCAGATGTGAGCACTGCACGGCCCGCGGGCCACATCCGATCCTCTCACTAGACGGATGCGGATGCGTCTAACTAGACGTACAAGGCCCAGATCTGCTTTAGACCATATTAATAGTAGCGCTGAAGGCCCGCCGTGGCCGGGTAGTGCTGGGAGGCCGCGGCGGGCCATCAGCGCTATTATTAATATGCCCGGAATTCGTGAATTGGGTAGCGGCGCAATGAAATTACCTCATCACGTCGCTGATTTTCTTTGGCCGCACAGCCATCATAGGCTATGCAGCTAAGGAGCTGCTGAGAAGCTGCTGGAGGAGTGTCCCTGCACCAGTGTTGGGCAGAAGAGGAAGACACTCGGCTGGGAAAGGGGGAGAGGTAATGTCAGGAAACAACCCGCCCCCACTCGAGGGTTGACGGCCTGACTTGGGGTGTATCGTAACGTTGAACTCCCCCTAGGGGTGCACAAGGCTAGCCAGATACGGTTTCACAGTTAAACCCTGTGCACACGGGCACAGGAAGATCTAGGGAGTGCGAGTGGATACCCTACTCACCCACAACCTTGAATGGCTGGGAGAGATCTGTTTACCCACACTAGTTAAACAGGGCTCAGCCAGCACAGTAGACTGCCACAAGTTCCTTGTTGGCTATAAGCCTGGTCCATTACAGACTTATAACAGGCCCGGAACCTGCCTTTGGGGTAGCTTTATTTTAGAGACCAAGAATAAGGGCACATGAGATCGATGATCAAGACAACAGACCCACTCAGATTAAAGTTTAAAGATTTAATTCGCCTTGGAGGGTGCACTAGACAAACAATATATACATAAAGGCAATACTATACATATATTGGTCAGAGGTGAAAATACTATATGGTTATATGGATATGGTTACAAAGAGGCAGCAGATGTGTCTAGTTATCTTAGGTTAACCTTGTGCTGGCCTACACTGGGGTGAATGTGGCCTGCTGGCTCTGGACGCTCATGTATGCTCGGCGTAACCCCTCTCCAATAGTAACGACAATGGGCATACCTGGGCTTCAGCTTATAACAGTACTAGGACAGCCCACATCGCACCCCCTTCACACTCACTGTCATGCCCCTGGGACAGTCTATACTCTCCTCCCTCTAGGGCCATGCCGTTTTTTGAACACAAAGTGGGTCATACTGCGGTAGGACATTGGGACAGAACTGAGCCAGCGATACCATCAGAACCGGATGGACTTAAGCTACGACCTGGTACTAAACATGGCCTTCTGCATCATACCTTGTCCAAGCTTTGGGTTCCTCTCTTCCTGGATGCCCTACAAATGTGGGAGTGACAGCTACGTGTGTGGGAAGTTTCATATTTAAAGATATGAAACTGGGGTGGACCTGTAATGCACGGTTCATCCATAAATCCTTATGAAATATCAGTGCCGCTCAGACTGGTATGACTCTTTGTTTCTGGGGTCTGAGAGCAGGGCCCTGGCTAACAAATTTAAATGAGAACCCTCTGATGTATCGACCTCCTGCTAGGACGGTCCCCTATCTGGCTTTTGTCAGCCAGCCCTTGCTGTCTTCTGCCTAATTGATGGCTTCCTAGTGACTTTTGCAATTTGTGGGAATTTGAAGCTGGGGGGTTGGCTTTGTCATTTTTGTGTCAATTTTCCTCACAGGTAAGCATTAGTGTTAATATTTTTATTAAACCTGCTTAAGATTTATATCTACCTGCCTGAGGGGGCCTAAGTATACACCTGCCTGAGAGGGCCTACATATTTAAAGTGTAAAGAAATAAAAAATATTAAAAGTTCAAATCACCCCCTTTTCGCCATTTTACAAATAAAAGAAATAAAATAATAAAAACGTTACACATATTTGGTATTTCTGCATCTGAAAAAGTTCGATCCTTTAAAATATAACATAATTTATCTTGTACGCTGAACACCGTAGAAGAAAGTTCTCAAATGCCAAAATTGCGGGTTTTTTTTTGTCATTTCACATCCCCTAAAAATTGGAATAAATTTAATTTAAAAAAGTCGTTTGTATTTCAAACTGGTAGCAATAAAAATTACACTTAAAGGGGTTGTCTCACTACGAAGATTATTGTTGAAAATGTGGGGACCAAAAATCTAAGGATGTACGTCCTTGGTTACTATTGGCAAAGTGCTACGGTTTTAGAGAACGGGCTGGTTTACATGTGCTTAGCAACGGTGTTTGTTTACTGGTCAGGGAAACATTCTGTCCTGCCCAGGTCGTGCACATGCAAAGGAAAGGCAGTTAAGAGGAGGGGCAGGGATGTGTGTATTGGCAGGCAAGGAGGAGAAGCAGTGAAGAGGATACAATACACACAATCCCCCTGCATGTCCTCTCACTGCTTCTCCTCCTTGCCTGCCAATACATCCCTGCCCCTCCTCTTAACTGCCTTTCCTGTGCATGTGCACGACCTGGGCAGGACAGAATGCTTCCCTGACCAGTAAACAAACACTGTTGCTAAGCACATGTAAACCAGCCTGGTCTCTAAAACCATATCACTTTGCCAATAGTAACCAAGGACGTACATCCTTAGATTTTTGGTCCCCACATTTTCAACTATGATCTTCATAGTGAGACAACCCCTTTAAGCCCACAAAAAATGTCGCCTCACTCAAGTACGTAGGTGTTAATACAAAAAAGTTATTGGTCACAGAAAATGGTGCATCCGCACAAGTTTTTTTATGATACCAAAACATAACGAAAACCCTACATGTTTGGTATTGCTGGATTCGTATCAACCTGTATCAACATCATTTTGAACACCATAAAAACAAAACTCTCACAAACATGGCACAAATACGTTTTTTTCACATTTTGCCCGACTTAGAACTTTTTTCAGTTTCCCAGTATATTTTATGGGATGATGAATTCTAGCACCTAGCAATTCATTGTGTTTGTTCACATGTTCACAAACATTCATTTATTTTTTGGTATACACCATGGCATGTGCAGGAAAAATAATGTCCTATATTAATACAGTAGATCTAGTTATTATAAAGATGGCAATGTCATTTATGTGTTTTTTGCTTTGTTTTTTCAATAAAATTTAAACTATAAATATTTGTATAGCGTTCTATTAAATTGAGGCCGCAGGGTCCTTTCGGTACTGGAGCAGGCATGATTCAACTGTCTACTCAATGTTCTCTTGAGCAGTGGCCAGACTGGCACAGTCCCATCCTCCCACCACTACCTTCTTCTTGTTCCAATTTAATATTTATATATAAGATAAATCAGTGGGTGTCTCACAGTCATAGCATGATTAGCCAGCATCACGAAAGTTGGTAACTGTAAACCTAGAGAAAGGGGAAAAGAAGATGACAGTCAGGTAGATGGTTGATGGGGGGCAATGTATAGAGTTTAAAGGGGTGGTTCAGTTTATTTCAAAATTCAATACTAAGGTAGTCAAAGTCAATAAAATAAAAAATAAACTCTACTCACCTTCCTCTTCACCTCTGTTCCAGTGCTGGGTCTCCCTGGTTTTCTGTTTACTTTCTGTCTTTCTTCCAAGCAAGATGTCACTCCATTGCATCACAGTTCGGAGATGTAGCATTTAAACAGTGAAGTAAAGAAATTGGACATGATTGCTGAAGCCAATCATCAATGGTGACATCCTATTAGGAGAGATGGAACAGGTCTGTAGCTATAGCGACCTGAGGAGCAGATGCAGCCCATACAAGAGGGGATATCTAGGAATAGGTAGGACACTGTTAATGGACACATATTTGAAAGTGACTTGTCTTTGCAAGATCTTTAACTTAAAAAGCAATCATTGTAGTGAGACAACCCCTTTAATTTAACAGCAGTGTTTCTTGTCACCCCAGGGCTGACACTAACCTCCTCTCACTATTATCTGAGGAACCAATGCACCATGGGTACTAAGAAGAGCTGTGTTACCGTCAGAAGCAGCCCTCTAATGTAAAGGTTAATTTCTGGGGAAGCTATGGGCTAGTATTTTTAAAGTGGGAAGGGCCCACAATCCATGGATCTTCACATCATTAAGTATCAGTCTGCTATTTCCAGTTTTACCTTTGCTGGTTATGAAAAATGGGGGAACCCACATGTTTTTTTGTTCTTTTTATTTATTTATTGATAGTCTACAAATAGACATCAATTTCTGATCAATAATTAAATAATACATATAAAACAAAGGGAGGTCAACCCATTTTATTCATTGACAACCAAGGGAGAACCAGCAGCTGTAGGCTGATACTCTCAGGATGGAAAGATACATGGATATTAGTCCCTTCCAATCCTAAAAATACCAGCTCGCAGACACCTAACAAGTGGATCATCATATTAGATGGTCTGCTTCTGATGGCTCTTCCCAGTGTCCCACGTGCATTGGTTACTGGGGTTAGTCTCAGCCGTGGGGTAGCAAAAAACACTGCTGACACTAACCCCTAGCACTAGGAATAGAGAAGCATCTGTCCGTTACAAACACTGGAGTAAAGAAACACACCAAAAACACCTTATTTAAATAAACACTCCCCAACAACATCCCTCTTAATTCATTTTATTGAAGAAATGGATTCAACATTGGTCTGACATAGTCCAATAAGTCCATCATAAACCAATTAGTCCATCCGTAGAAAAAACAGAAACACTACAAAAAAGCATAACCAAATACCACTACTGCATTCTCTGTAGATCATGTGTGCAACTGATCTGGGGTACAAGGGATGGAGTTCAGGCCACACAATATGATTCTGGAGGGTCCAGGCCATAGTGCAATTTCCAGGGGGTTAGTCCTCTGTTTTCCTCATCCCACTAGGAGATTGTATGTCATGATTCCTTGCCTCTCTTGTGTCAGTAACTTTCCCTTTGATACTGGTGGTGGAATATGTCCTTTGCTCTTTCTGCTGACCAGCATGGTAGCAGTTGACTAATGCTTCAAGACCCAGCTGCAGCTCATCATTATGGCTGGCTAGGTCTTCAAAGCCAGCTTCTCTCAGCAGTATGAGCCTGAGTTTTGATGTTTCTACCAGAGTCAGTTTCACCTAGCTCTAGCCCTACAGTGTTTCTGCTCCAATGTTCCTTTACTCCAGTGTTCCTGTGCTCCAGTGTTCCTGGTCCAGTGTTCAAGTGTTTTTGTGATCTTAGTCCTAAATTTGCTTCTGCTGGTTCCGCATGGTGGTTCCTGTTCATCTGGTAACCGCCATGAGCAATTCCAAGTCTTCAGTTCCTCCCTTGCTTCTCCTGGTTCTAGTCTGCAGTTCCTCCATCGTTCATCCTGGTCCTAGTCTGCATTTCCTTCATTGTTCCCCCTGGTCCAAGTCTGCAGATCCTTCATTGTTCCTCCTGGTCCAAGTCTGCAGGTCCCTGTAGTTCCACCAATTCCCTGTGCCTTTTCAGGACTTTTGGGTGCCACTATCCCTGAGACAGTTTTCCTGTCTGCTGGTTCTGTGCCCATTGTACCCACTGTCTGACTTCCCTGTGTTTGCCCCTAACTTCCCTGGCCATGGCTGGACTGGAAACTGCTCATAAAGGCCTCAAGGATCCACACCCCCTTTTCCAAGAGACGTTTCCTGTACTTAATGCAATCTTTGCTATGCTGATTGTCTTCTGTGTCTGTTTGCAAATAAAGTCCTTTTGGAAACGCAACAGTACATTTAGGCCATGGATCCATGGGAAGATAAGCCTGTCGATTATATGCCTGTTGACCTCTGAATGCTATGGATGACAGCTGAAGGACCATCTATTCAGGATCAGATTGTTCATGTCTTTGTCAGTGGGCAAACTTACAAAATCAGCAAGGGATCAAATAACAATTTTCTTCACTGTATTTCAAAAGCAGATACTGGAAATTCCATAGAGACCAGTAGTAATCAAGAGGCATCCACAAAAGGAATTCCTTTTTTCAGGAGCTGCAGGTAATGAAATGTAGGTAAAGAGTTGATTATGAGCATATAACTGGTCTGTAGGAGCCAGAACTCTTAATGGTTGGTAGGGGATCAAATACTTATTTCTCTAAGCAAAATGTAAATAAATTTATATAATTTATACAATGTGATTTTCTGGATTTTATTTCTCTCTCAATGTTAAAATTAACCTATCCTTAAACGGGTTTTGCCCTCTCCAGGGGATTCGACCAGGGCTGAGAGTGTTCAAACCCCAGGTGCTGTCATTCTACTCCCGTCCTCTATACTTCTTAGTAATTAGTCAAACAGTGCAAATAAATAAAAAAAGAAATCTCAATCAGGTATGTGCATTGATAAAGAGAAAAAAAACAACAAAACAGGTTTGGTTCCTGCAGGGATTTCAACCTAGGACATTTGTGCCTGGAGGCAAAAACTTTACCTCTCAGCTACTTACAATGCTTTACATAAACAGACCTTTCTTTGACTAGAGAGAGGAAAGGCATGGTGATGTCATCCTGCTAGGTCACATGATCTGCAATTCAAACAAATCACACACGCCCCCTTCTGAGCACACAGAGCTGAAGAGCTGGATGCAAGAGGTATGAAATGAGATTGTGGCAAAACCCTTTTAAAATTATAGACTGTTCATTTCTTTGTCAGTGGGCAAACTTACAAAATCATGAAGGGATCAAATAATTATTTCCTTCACTGTATATGCATCTTATGTTCTTGTATACGCCCCTGATGTTTCAACATCTTCAAACAGACACTCAGGTAAGTCTTATGAAGTTCTTATTTCTGCTCCCATGTCTAGTCCTGGTTATAGTTGTGCCAAGCCTGTTCATGTCTACAATTGTTCCAAAGCCACTCCAGTTTGAAGAATTTCAAGCCCTGTTTCATCCACAGAAGTTTCAAGCTCCATTCTGCTAATACATACGCCAAGATTCCTGGATCCATCCCTGGTTCAGTACTGTGATGCCTTCCCAAGCTTCTGAATCTGAACATTCTGGTTTTCTTTCTGCTCCAGTATCTGCTGCCCTTGCAATTGACAAGTCTAGTCCTGTCCAAGCTCAAGCTTCTGTGTCCAAACAGTCATCTCAAGTGTATACTCCTGAAATCCCTGAGTTTACACCAGTTGTTTCTGCACCTACCCCTAATTTGTGTGACTAATCTAAACCTGCCTCTGTAGCAGCAGCTGTCAGAATTTTTTCTGATTTGCCTAGTTCCATTATGGTGAATCCTTCTAATCTGTGTGACCTGTCGTGTCAAGTACCAGCACTGTTTATGCCTGAACCTATCAGTCCAGTACCGGGACTGACCTCATTCCCTCCAGATATGCAAAAATGCCTTTACCATCAAAAGCTCTTACCAAAGCATGTCCATATGGGAGAGTGTGACACTGAGTAGTTGTACTCTCATCTCACCCCTCGTTCTGTGTCCCACCCACACCTACCATAGTCATAGGGCCACCTATCTTGGAGAAGCTTCTGCAGCTCTGTTTGTCTCTCCCTAAAAAGGATACATCCCTGATGCTGGTGTCTACTCCTCATCCAGTAGTGTTGGTTCCCCTGACTCTGAGACAATCCTGCTTAGCCTTGCCTCTCCTATGGTACAAGTTGTGAATGGCAAGCTAAGTGAGACTATCATGTACAGCTCTACTTATGTGTTGGAAGCCTGCCTAGTATTTCCTATGCTACCAAACCGGGTACAGCCTGTCTTGCTTCTGCCTTCCGGTATCCTGTTGTTGTCCAAGATTTCTGTTCTACCCACTCCAGTCCTGCCTTCAAGTATCTGTAACCACTAGCTGAAGAAGTCTCTGCCCGGTATTCTGTGCATGGGACGGGCCATAACGAGGGGGGTACTGTCATGATCTATAAGTAGCCCTGCCTCCCCTCTGTCAGTAACTTTCCATTTGATCCTGGTGGTGGAATCTGGCTTTTGCTCTGTCTGCTGTCCAGCACGGTAGCAGTTAACTCCTGCTTAAGGACTTGGCCAGCTCATCATCCTGTCTGGCTAGGCCTTAAAGGGGTTTTGCCACGATCTCAACTCATACCTCCTGCATCCAGCTCTTTAGCTCTGTGTGCTCAGAAGGGGGCTTGTGTGATTTGTTTGAATTGCATATCATGTGACCCAGCAGGATGACATCACCAGGCCTTTCCTCTCTATAATCAAAGAAAGGTCTGTTTATTTAGAGTGGTACCAGTAGCTACACTGTAGCTTAGAGGTAATGCTCTTACCTCCCGACACAAGGGTCCTAGGTTCAAATCCCTGCAGGAACCAAACCTGTGGATTTTTTTTTCTTTATCAATACACGGACCTCATTGAGGTTTCTTTTTTAATTTATTTGCACGGTTTGACTAATTAATAAGGAGTATAGAGGACAGGAGCAGAATGTCAACACCTGGGGTTTGAACACTCAGTAGCTGCCTGAGAGAAGAGGTTATGTCTGGGCATGTGCGACCAGGACTGAGGAGCTCTCAGCCCAGGACGCATCCCCTGGAGACAAGCAGTAAACAATGGCTCACTAAAAGGGCAGCTAAAACTAAAAACGGTCCAGAATTTTAAATAACAATGAATGGTGAAAATGTTTATTATTTAATTTGCAAGCTTCCCACGTCAATATTACTTCGTGGCAAAACCCCTTTAAAATCCAGCTATTCCCAGCAGTCTGGGCCTGAGTGTTGGTGTTGCAATTAGTTTCACCCAGCTCTAGCACTACAGTGTTCCTGTGTTTCTGTGACCCTAGTCCTGCTTTTGTCTCTCTGATGTGCTGGTTCCTGTTCATTTGATATCCACCTTGTGTTATCCAAGTCTGCAGTTTCTCCGTTGTTCCTTCTGGCCCAAGTCTGCAGTTCCCTGTAGTTTCACACATCTCCTGTGCCTGCTCTGCGCCATTCTTCCTGGTCTGGATTTTCCAGTGCCAACTTGTCTAGTTCATCATCCCTGAGACGTTGTATCTGTCCTTTGGTTCTGTGCTAGTTGTACCCACTGCCTTACCTCACTGTGTTATTTTCCAAAACATTCCTGGCCGTGTCCTGACTGGCAACTGCCCGCCATGGTCCCAAGATTCCACTCCCTTTTTTCCAAGAGACGTTTTCTGGACTTCATACAATTCTTGCTGTAATATATATTCAGTGTCTATTTGCAAATAAAGTATTTTTGGAAACGTAACACAGTGCCTCTAAACAAAGCCATGTACCCATTCTTCCGCTCCACATCCTACTATTTTGTTATGCGGCCTAATGGCCAGACCCAATAACCTCGCCCCTCTGCTCCACCTATTACCTCTTGGGAAGTTTGTACAGAGGTGGGGGACAGGTAGTGAAGTGCTGAACAAGTGAGGATGCTAAGATATTTGTGGATATTTTCTGCAGGGACAATTTGTGGTTGGGAGAAGTCATCATGGTGGTACAGACAGGATGGAGAAGAAAAGGGAAAAATAAATGACTCATAGTCATTTTTATGGGTTCACTGGACAACTACTTTACTAATTTCTGCAGTTTGATTTGGAAGTTACAGTTTAAAACTGATAATACTTTCATCCTTCTTTATAGAAGTTCAACTGCCTGTAACTCAATAAGGTATTTATTTACAGAAATTCCATTTACCAACCCATGAATGATAGACTAGATAAGAAAACCAGATGACATGACAACCAGAGGGTCACATTATTTCACTTCTCTGCTCCTGTATTGAGAATATCAGAATTTTTTATACCGAACAGCAGATGTAAGTAATCTCATAAGTATAGTGCTCATTTTAGGGTATTATATTTCACATGGAACAGGATTTCCTAATAATTATATAGCTTTTTATTTTGTACTATTTTTGCATAAAAACACTTTCTTTAAAAGGCATTTTTTTCTGTCACCATATTCTTTCTTCTGTTAATAGACCTAAATGGGGCTTGTCTTTTACAGGATGAGTTGCACATTTTTTTGTGCCATTTTGGGATACATGAAACGTCTTAATCGATTTTTATTGTTATTGGTTTTTATTACACCAATTCTAGCAGGCGGGATTAATAAATTTTTTTGCTTTGGTCTTTTCAATTACACAGTACCAAATGTATAGTTTTTATACTTATAGCTTCTTTAATGTCTGATTAACTGCACAAAAAAACCTGTTTTTTTTTTTAAATAGTTTTTGTGTTACTCCATTCAAAGATCCATAACATTTTTATTTTCTGTTAATGGAGCTGTATGAGGGCTTGTTCTTTGCTTCATTTTTGCATGCAAATTACTTTAATGACTTTTATTTAATTTTTCAGAGATGGATGAATAAAGAACAACAATTCTGGCATTGTGAAATAAATCATACCATAAATTTTATATCCCAGGTCATTACACATACAGCAATGCTAAATACATGTTTTATTTTGTTTTTATTCATAAGAAAGTGAAAACATTCATGAAAAACATGGATTTTGTTTTCAATTCTATTTTATTTAATTTTTAATCTCAACATTTGATTCCAGAGGGGAATTTGTAAATGCAATTATTTGAATGCTTACCTAGTATACTACAAACATGGCAGGCACTGTATTAGGCCATACCTTGAATATAGCCTAAGGCTAAGTCTACACAGCACTGTGAAAAATGTCATCCAAAATCTGACTGCATTTTAACATGGCTGTACATGTTTTTGGCATGGGATTGCACTAAAAACCACGTTCGGTTTTCGAATTTCCCGACAGCCCCATAAATTGAGGCTACAGGAATCCGGCGGGAATCCAGCAGAAGAGAGAATTTGTTCTCTCTCCCGAAGGATGGCTGGCAGTTTGGAAAACCAACAGAAGATAATCCGTGCTGTGTACACTACAGCACGGATTTTCTATTGCGTTCTATACAGCACTGGTTACAGTCAGATTTTTAATAGGAATCCTTGATAGTAGACCCAGGGCCTTCTTTCAGATCCTACTCTTATGGGAACCCATAAGCACCTAGTGATCACATTGCAGAACTGATGAGGAGGTGACAGTGGGAGCCCTCTCTCTAATCATCCATCATGGGTCTCCCGTGTCAGACTTCTGCTGCAGCACTGTAAAAAGAGACATGCCTTAAAAAAACACATTTTTGTGCGCACAAAAGGGTTTAAAGTTCTGAATAAATGTAATTTTAGTAAACATGCTGATAGATTTTTTTGGGTGTCAGTTCCTTAAAGTCATAGCTTGTTACAAGATACAGCTCTAATAATTATACCTATACATCAAATAATCTTACCTGCTGATACCAGAATACCCTTTTAAGCGAATAAAAGCTGAAAAAAAAATTCATGAAAACATCAGAAGAAAATCTTAGTATCATATGCTCAGCAGTTACTGATTTTACATGTCTTATAAATGGGTATCACTCATCTAAAGCCCTGGTTGGCAGTGTTAAACTCACCTTTGTGGCTGTAAAGGTATGTTCACATGACTAATCTGCAGCGCTGAAAATCAGTGTGGAATCCACGCCTAAAATTTTGGACGTGGATTTGACACTGATTTTACAAAGCAGATTTTCAGCTTCTTATACTATAATGTGAGGTGAGGATTCAACGCAGAATCCACATCAAGAATTAAGATGTTGATTCATTTTCAGCACTGAAAAGCAATCAGTGCTGAGAAAAACTGGTGTTGTGTGCACAACAGCGCAGATTTTCCATTAATAAGAATGTAAGGTGAATCACAGTCAATTTTGGATGCTGATTCTGTGGCAGGATCGGCTTCCAAACCAGCCGTGTAAACATATGTGCACAGTCATCTCCCACTTTTTTCTTGTGGCTGATTACTGGGTTTGGACACATAAAATGTAACTTTACTGAAATAGACTAAAAATATAAGTCTGAAAACTTTAATAGAGGGAGGAATTAATATGCAAAAATTTCTCCATCATATAGATAGAAAAATTTGTTGTGGCTGCAACATCTAAATTTCAGACGGCCTTCTTCCAGTCAATAGTGTTTTTCGGAGGTTGGCCTAACCTATTGACATTGTGGAAGACAAGAAAAAAAGTAAGATACACAGCCGCTCACTAGTGTATTACAGCTTAAGAATAAAGGAGTATATCCTAATCGATATATGCACTCACCTTGTTCAGCACAACTTCCCCAGGCAGAGTACCGGATAACCTGTGATCAGAGTTCATAGGAGTCTGCAGCTGGTATGCACACCTTAATTTACAACCCACATGGAGTAGCAGTATAATCTATATAAATGTCAAGAATGTACAGTATCTCACAAAAGTGAGTACATCCCTCACATTTTTGTAGATTTTGTATTATATATTTTTAGGGGACAACACTAAAGATATGACACTTTGATACAATGTAAAGTAGTCAGTGTACAGCTTGTATAACAGTGTAAATTTGGTGTGCCCTCAAAATAACTCAACACGCAGCCATCCATGTCTGAACCACTGGCAGCAAAAGTGAGTACACCCCTAAGTGAATATGGACAAATTTTGCCCAAAGTACCAATATTTTGTGTAGCCACTTTTATTTTCCACCACTGCCTTAGCTCTCTTGGGTATGGAGTTCACTAGAGCTTCAAAGGTTGCAGCCAATGTAGTCCTCTTCCACTCCTCCATGACATCACAGAACTGGTGGAGGTTAGAGACCTTGCTGTTCCGACGTTCTGACCTTCAAAATGCTCGACAGGGTTTAGGTCTGGAGGCATGCTTGGCCAGTCCAGCACCTTTACCCTCATTTTGTTTAACAGGGCAGTGGTTGTCTTGGAGGTGTTTGGGGTTATTATCATGTTGGAATACAGTCCTGCTGTTAGAGTATGGTACAGCACATCCAATACGTAACAGAAAGTCATACAGCACTCAGAGTATAGTAAAAAATACTGAAAACTTTATTTCATCCCATTAATAACAACAAAAAATATTAAAAACATCGCTGAGAACTTAACACGCATCTTACGTGTTTCACGTCCAACCGCAGACTCTTAGACGTAGCATGGTTCCCTCAATGAACTGTAGCTCCCCACAGCCAGCAGCACTACTGCAGCCCCAAACCATGACACTTCCACCATCATGCTTGACTGTAGACAAGAGGCACTTGTCATTACACTCCTCACCTGGTTGCTGACACCATCTGAATGAAATAAGTTTCTCTTAGTCTTATCAGACCACAGGACATAGTTCCAGTAATCCATGTCCTCAGTTTGCTTGTCTTCAGCAAACTGTTTGCGGGCTTTTTGTGCATCATCGTTAGAATAAGCTTCCTCCAGGACGACAGACATGGAGACCAATTTGATGCAGTGTGCGGCTTATGGTCTGACCACTGACAGACTGACTCTCCATCCCTTTATCCTCTGCAGCAATGCTTGCAGCACTCATTAATCTATTCTGAAAAGCCAATCTCTGGATATGACGCTGAGAATGCGCACTCAGCTTCTTAGATTGACCATGACGAGGCCTGTTCTGAGTGGATCCTGTATTGTTAAACCAATATATTGGCTTGGCCACAGTGCTGCATCTCGGTTTCAGGTTGTTGACAATCTTCTTATAGCTTAGACTTTCTTTATGTAGAGCAACAATTATTTTTTTCAGATACTCAGACAGTTCTTTGCCATGAGCTGACATGTTAAACTTCCAGGGACCAATCTGAGAAAGTGTGAGAGTAATAACATGAAATTTAAAACACTTAAGGGGACATGTTTGAAAACTGTCTTTGTCTAAGACTTTCTTTGTTGCCCATAGCAACCAATCCAAGCGTCCGTTTGATTCTTTCAGAGCACTAGATGAAATGTAAGGGCAACTCTGATTGGTTGCTGTGGACAACAAAGAAAGTCTTAAACCAAGACAATTTTCCTACAGTACATGTGGCCCTTATTCCCCATTCACACCTGAGATAAAAATAACAGGTCACATGATACCATGGAGAGAAAATGGCAAATTGGGTACAATTTATCCATTTTCACTTAAGGGTGTACTCACTTTTGTTGCCGGCGGTTAAGACATTGATGGCTGTGTGTTGAGTTATTTTGAGGACACACCAAATTTACACTGTTATACAAGCTGTACACTGACTACTATACATTGTATCAAAGTGTCCTATCTTCAGTGTTGTCCCATGAAAAGATATTATACAATATTTGCAAAAATGGTAGGGGTTTACTCACCTTTGTGAGATACTGTGTGTACAAAGCTGGGGTTTAGGTTGGCAAACAACTGTAACCATACATGTACATACATTCTCGACCTATTGCCATTATGGCATATCCTATATATAAGCCATAAATACCATTTGTCTGAATAACTCTTTAACATTTTATGGACCTCAAGTCCAAAGAGGTGCTGGTTAAAAAACCTCAATCCACTAAACCCCTTCATCTTATCAGAATCAATAGAGAAATAAATGTGAATGTTATTAAGTACAACACTGTATGTTTTTATGTAAAGCAGTGAACAAGAGGTGTGTGTTTAAACTCCTGTCCTACACAGTGCTAACAATTGTAATATTTTCTCTTCTTAGATGAGACAGATCACATTCCCGATTACAGTCTTCTTGGTCATACTCTTAGTTTTAGGGTGTTGTGAAGTGGTCACCAAACATAATGAATGTAATACAGGAGTCCCAGGTATCCCAGGAACACCAGGACTGAATGGTCAGCATGGACCTCCAGGAAGAGATGGTAAAGATGGGGAGCCGGGACCAAAGGGTGACCCAGGTATGTTTCTCTGAGAGGGCAGAGAAGACTTGAATGGTACTTTTAATAAAGAAATAGAATATTTAAAAAAGCAAAATTTATAGTAATATTTATCTAAACAGATGAACTTGTAATATGGATTTTATAGCACCAAAGATAATCCTTGTAATTCCAAAATGCAGCTTATTATTTTTACCATTTTTTTTTCTAGGAACAAGTGGTAACAATGGTCCACAAGGTCCTCCTGGTAAAGTAGGTCCTCCAGGATCCTCTGGACCCCGAGGAATGCCTGGTCCACCAGGTCAACCAGGCTGAATAGAATCACAATTGACAAGAACAGCTTATGCATTTCATGTTGGGCTGACATCTTCTTTTCCATCTACTGATGGCCCAATAAAATTTGGCAAAGTTTTTTACAATGAACAAAGTATTTACAACACAGGAAGTGGAAAGTTCACAGCTCCAGTAGATGGTCTTTATTTTTTCACATACCAAATAACCGTCTATAATAAAAGTGTACATATTGCCCTAAAGCATAATGGTAAGATTGTACAGTACATGTATCATGTGTTTTCATCCAATACTAATCAAGCCTCTGGGGCCTCAATTGTAGCTCTAAAAAAGGAGGCAGAGGTTTGGCTGGAGGTTGTAGGAAGCGACAATGGTCTTTATGCTGACAGTGATGATGATTCTACCTTCTCAGGCTTTCTGATTTCATAATAATCTGGAAAGCCATGAAAAGTTCACAACAGCAGTATACTAATATAGAGTTATAACTAGTATTGTAGTAAAACATAACAGAAAACATAAAATAAAAGCTATGTCATAGTTCCTGCACTGTACATCATGCTTAACAATAAAATCGCATTACTGGCATAGATCTGTAGTATTTTTTTATTTATTTACTCCTGTGTGAATTAGTAATGATGACACATGATTTAAGTAATTATCTGTATAATGCAATAATTAAAGGAGTAGCCCCATTGTGGGAAATCCTCTTAGCTGGCTGCTCGTTGCTAGCGCCATCCTACTCATTAAATCTATGAAAGTTCCAAGTATATCCAACTGCACACACTTGGTTATACTAAGAAATTACATATAATCGAATGATGAGGATGGTGCTTGAGCTGCTATCCTCATTCACATGCAGGGCCGGACCGCAGCTAGCAATGAGCGGCCCGAGAAGAGGATTTCCCAAAACGGGACTACCCCTTTAATGGTTTGAAGTGGAAACCTGTTTCTTAGAGATCCATGTCTTCTCTAAAAAGAGCACAAAGAACCTTTACTATAGGCTTGAATATAGAAGATTGGCAGTAAGGTCTTAGTAGCAAGATTGTCATGGACCGGTCAGGGGCACACGAATAGACACAAACAGAGTGAGGCCCTGACACTGGTCCCAACCACTGTCCCTGCCTTTTGGGGGTGCCCGACTCCTTAATAGGTCGGTCCCAACCAGAAGACAAGGAGCTACACTAATTAAGTGCAGACACAAGACAGAACACAATAAAGAGGGGTCAGACTAGCCAGGTCAATACCGGTCGGGTGAAGCAGTACAAAATCACATAGAGAAAGAATAGTCAGTAGAACAGCAGGGTCAAATACCAGAAAGGATAACAGAAAAGGAAGGGCTAGCTACAGACAGAAAGACCTCTATAGCAGGCAAGGATGGTAGTTAGAGGACTCCTTATATAGGGAACAAGAGAAAACAGAACGGCGGTGATAGGTGGACAAGACCAGATTGGAATATAGAACTGTCAATCAACAAGATCAGCAAGGAACCAGGTTAACTAGCGGAGTGCTGGATGATTCCTGACCAAGTTCACACTAGTGAAAGCATTATGTCATAAACCACATTTTTCGTCGCAACAGCCGTGGCTGGTGACTAGAGCACACAGCTGAGCGTCTGTCGGGCACGACCATGACAAAGATAATAATTGAAATATTACAATAATTAAATGGGTTCTCTCATGAAGATAACCCCTTCTCCAAAGCTAGCCACCAAACAATCAGTTGGTTGCCATATTTGGCTTCAGGATGCTCTGAAAGAAAGTTAGGGTGCGTTCCCAAGGCAAAGACCAAATAAAGGTTGGAGTTTTCGACTGGTATTTTGTCTTTTTTGGCACGTAGGGGGGCGGCTTTTGTCCACGGTTTGCGGATTCAAGCTGTCCCCCTTCCCACCCACATGTTCATGTTCTGGCCGAAAACCAGGCGGAACAATGAACATGTTTTAAGTTTTTTGGACCGCCGGTGGTGTCAAAAAATGTCTGGCAGAAAATCCGTTCAGTGGGGACTACTGCACAGATTTTCTGTTAAAGTCTATAGTGGAGCGTTGAATGTCTGTTTTCAGACGGTTTCTAAAACCGCAAACGATCTGAAAAACCAACCAAAATACCATGCCATGGGGACAAGCCCTTAGACATGTAGTTTAATATCCTGGTCTTGCGGACAACCCAGAACTGCCAGAGATTGAGCTGCTCTTACATAGCAGTGGCAGGCTCTAAAATTTTTAGAATTGAGCATAAAATGTGATCTTCAGTCCTATTCTAAAGTTTTTAAATGTGGAGGTAATATGCCCTTTACACATTTATTAGTTCCTTCAGTTCTTTTTAGAAGTTAGTTGCAGCTGACAACTGAGCATGCTATAAATTTCTATGTGGATCCAACTGCATTAAACCTGCAATTCACCTGAACACCTTGATGTCAAATATATGATGCTGAAAGCTTGAACTTAGGGTGACATGTCCCAATACGACTGCGGCATTTTATTTTGGTGTATTTTGCACCAAAAAAACTGCTGACGCCCTATTCTCTATGTAAATTCTCTATATACACCAAAACTAGGTGCATTATACAACAAGCATGACACATTTGAATGCGCCGAAAGTAGGCATATCAAACTAGCAATGATACGGTATGTGCCTACATTAAGCAATGTGCCTAGATAGGCG
The DNA here is from genome assembly GCA_025379985.1 of Phyllomedusa bahiana. Classification (NCBI taxonomy): domain Eukaryota; kingdom Metazoa; phylum Chordata; class Amphibia; order Anura; family Hylidae; genus Phyllomedusa; species Phyllomedusa bahiana. Next base: position 46,273 of record JAODAL010000273.1, on the reverse strand, counting down.
CATCAATTTTACTATGCAAGGTATACCAAACAACAGTTTTTTGACAGGTATGTTCATTCAGGCGCACTTTGCACTGATTTAATGCGCATTAAATTGGGCGTGGAAGCGCATCTTTTCTGACATGTCACCCTTAGTGTTTAGATCTATACATTTACAGAACTTCTGAACTTCCAGTCATCAAACAGCTGATGTAGAACTGCAGGAAACCCACAAAAATGTAATAAAAGTATATTACAAAAGTGCCTAATTTTGGGAGAGATATTATTTAGAAAATATTTTTTTTTTCCTTCTGGACAACCCTTTTAAATCAATAGTGATCACAGCAAGTAAGGCATGATTGGTACATGATTGTTATGCCTAGCAATAGTTTCAATGGCCGCCAAGGCTGTCTGCTGTCAAGCGCTGATAAGCAGTATCTGGATACATCACAGCTATCTATGTACTTTACATGCACAAGCAGTAAATCATTTAAATATATACGAATTGTAATGCATTAAAATAGTAAGCAAACTGTCTGCCTCATTGTTTAAACATCATCTTTATTCTTTTGTAAATTTTTACTAAGCCTCTATGTTATTATCCCTTTGTCTGGTATTATCCCTGCAATATAGGACTTGAGAGTTCCCTTCTTAGGCTATGTTCACACAGCTTAAAATCGGACGTATTTCAGTCCGTAATTACGCGCCGGAGTGCGCAAATTACAGGCTGGAATACGTCCCAGTCATTACGGTAATCCACAGTTCTCATAGAGAACTATGGATTACGTCTCCTCTCCTTGCTCGGCGAATCCCCCGCGGGGAGAGATAATTGACATGTGAATTACCAGCGGCGTACACGCGCCGCTGGTAATGAATGTCTATGGGCCGGCAAGGTCACACGGCGGTCACACGGCGTAATTGCTGGCCGTAATTACGCCCTGCATTTAAGCCATGTGAACCTAGCCTTAGGCGTGGAAGGTTCCTCTGGCACATATGTGCAAACGGACACCAATGCTGTGTGACAGCTTGCTGTGCTATTTTTTCCATCATTCTGAAAGGGGTTGTCTCACTACAAGGATTGTTTTTTATGTTCAAGATCATGCAAAAAAATAGTCACTGTGCAATATATGTCCATTAACAGTGTCCTGCCTATTCCTAGATATCTCTTCTTGTATGGGCTGCATCAACTCCTCAGGTTGGTATAGCTACAGACCTGATCAATTTCTCCAGATAGACTCCCAGTGCTGGTTGCTATAGCTACAGACCTAGGGCAACATTACCCAACACGCCAACACCAGTTTTTTTGTTTATATTGCACTAAAACCGCTTTTGACGGCATATTTTGGATGCAAATGAACTGTCGTACACCAAAACGAGGCACACTATATGCCGGGACTGACACATTGTAATGCACCTAAAAATGATGCACTGTGCGCCTCCATAAAATGCACCTATTGAGGCACATAGCACATCATTACAAGTCGCATTTCACATTTTACAAGTATGTGTTAGGCGTATTACAAGTATGTGTTAGGCACATTTCATATCCTTGCAATGATAAGCTATGCGTCTCCGTGTGCGATGTGCCTTGATAAGGGCATTACATACGCTTCTAATGATATGCTATATGCCGCGATTTGCTCTAATTGCGGCACAAACCATTTAATTGGTAGAGTATGTAATGCCCCTATCGAGGCACATCGCGCACGGTGGCGCATAGCTTATCATTACAAGTATATGAAATGCGCCTAACACATACTTGTAATGCGCCTAACACATACTTGTAAAATGTGAAATGCCCCTAACACATATACACTTGTAATGAAGTGCTATAAGCCTCAATAAGCGCACTTCGTTATGGAGGCGCACAGCGCATAATTTTTAGGCGCATTATGTTTACTATGCAAGCTATACCTGATGCCAGATTTTTGATAGGGTCGGACTTTCTGGTGTACTTTACATTTATTTAAAGCGCCTAAAAACTTCCGTAGCACCGCCAATTTTCGGACATCTCGCCTCTAGTGTCCTCAGCAGCTCATCACTGCAGGTCAGTAGTAGCCAGTAAAGAAGCCACTGGATCAAAAATGAAAACAGGACTGAGGTAGGATGAAGTGAGTAGTGAGATGTAGTGTGAAACCCCTTTAACTTGGAACAGAGGTTCAGAATGGAATCTCCAACGCTGATGTGAATCATACCTTACCTAGCTGAATTGGAAGATCTTAAGACACATCATAAAGTCAGCTGTTGGATAACAATATAATGTAATGTATTTGGAAAACTTTCCTCTGCTGTGGGACACCTCATATGCAATTATCAGAAGACAGACTGCAATACTGTAAAAAACAAGACACAAGTGCAATCCTGAATAGTAAACGTATACAATCAAAAGCGGGGTTCCCGATATTGAACCGCTCACCTGATTGAGTTATACAGATATGGTACAACTCACAAAAACAGCTTGAATGACCCGATGAGGGAGAAGAATCCACGAGCTGCCGGCCTCCTTCTTACACGGGGAGAAGAATGCACTCCGCGGGAGAACATGTTTGTAGAATAAATCACGAAGGTAATAGCGCTCGTGGCAGAAAACTATTATAATAAAAACACTGGGTATATGAACCTCTATATGAGTGTCCTTTATTTATACAAACTAACAGACAACGCGTTTCACAGCAGACAACGAGCGCTATTACCTTCGTGATTTATTCTACAAACATCAGAAGACAGACTGTATAACTGGTGTATAGGGCACAAATAATAGGTTCAAGAATAAAAATATTATAGTCAAAAGGGCCTGGGTATGGAAAAATAGAAAGAAAAAGAAAACCTTTCCTTCTGTGGCTGATGCAGCTCAGGAGCTCCCCGGGATCCACTCCTCTTAACTTCTGGGTTACCAACATACAAGAGGGGCTCTTGCTCCATAGTGGCTGTTGGCTTAAGAACCTTGAACTGAAGAGGAGGAGATCTTGAGAAAATCCAAAGCTGCAGAAGGAGGGGCCCAGGAGGTATCTTTTTTTCTATTCTTTATATGTTCCAAATCCTGTCACTATGCCTCACACTGAAAACAAAATATCTAAAAATTATTTATACTATTCTTTTCATTAGGGTAGGTGTCCTAATCTCTCCGAGGCCAACCCTGTCTAAAGCAGAGTAACCGCTCAGAAAAGGGCAACCCCACAATGGAACCTATTCTGAACAAACCCTGGTGTAAAACATGGAGCAGACAGACAAGGTACAAAAGATAAACAGGCCCCAGCCCAGAGGTGTTGCTAGAGTCCTAAAACATCCAGGGGGCCTGTGCCCTCTGTGTTTTGCTCTGTACAGCTGGGTTCACGCAGCATTTTTCTCGCCACATCATGAACTGCGATATGTGTTTTTACAGAGAAAAAAATGTATGTTCCTGTTACTAATTTTTACATGTATTTCACATAGAGCCTGTCCATCAACTCAGCAGTCACCGTACAATGAAAATTAGTGCTGACAAATTTACTTTTTCAAAACCTCTCATTTATATAGGATAGTGTAATAAATGACATCACACAGTTACTGAATAATACACCTACATATTGAGCAAATATACCCTATGTATGATTGTTACTAAAGAAATTACTACAATACCAAGACCCAACAATATTACTACTTAAGGACCAAATAATACTACCAGACCATGACCACATGTGACCACCACATGTAACTACCAGCTGTACACAAGCACTCTGCACACATATATTACTGCCATAGAGTGACCAGATAGTGGTAGTCACCAGTTATAAACATACCCTGCACACATAAGTGATTACAGTGCAGTTACATAAAGTGACTCACAGGTGACGTATCCTCTGATGAGAGTTCTTCTCTTTTCTTTTTCCTCTCCATCAGACCACCATGATGGCCACAACTCGTCTCTGCAGAATTTACCACACAAACATTGTAGAATCCTGACTTTTCCAGCACCTATATACCTAGCTACCTACCTACATATTGGAGGAGGGATTATACCTCCCTTCTTCATGGGGCTATACACAGGAAAGCATGGTGATGCCCCATTCCCACAGCAGCCTTCTTTTCTATAGGAAAGCCAGTTGCTTGCTGTGAACCCATTGTTCCTATATAGGCCCCATTAGTTAGGGAGGACTACAGGCCCCTCCAATAGGTAGGTATATTGGTCTCCTCATTATGTAGGTATATATAACCCCTGGGTAGGTAGGTATTTAAATCCCATTAGTATGTAGGTAGGAATATAGGTACTTTTGGTAGATAGCCCCCCACAGTACGTAAAAGGTATATCTGGCCCCTTGTAGGTAGTTTATATAGTCCCCCACAGTAGAGAGTTAGGTATAGTATGTAAGTAGGTACACAAGGGCCCCTGTAGATAAGTATACAGCCACTTTCAGTAGCTAGCAAGTTATATATGGTCCCCCAGTTGGTTGATAAACAGGTCGCTTCGGTAGGTAGGTATATGTAGTATCCCAGTAGGTAGGTAGATATATAGGTCCCCTAGAAGGTTGTTAGGTATATAGATGTCCCCCAGCCGGTTATGGGCCCCCCAGTCTGTAGGTATATAGACATTCCCCAGCAGGTTATATGGCCCCCCAGTCTGTAGATTATATATAGATGTTCCCCAGCAGGTTACACACTAAATACAACAGAAATACAAAATAAGCCATAAATATCTAATAGATGAAGGTTCTCTGGGAGGTGGCCATGGTTATAAAAACAATGGGTGACATGTCCGAAAATTGGCATCACCGCAGCAGAGTTTTTAGGCACATTTAATCAGTGTAAAGTGTGCCTGAAAGTACGATCCTTTCAAAAATCTGGCATCTGGTATAAATTGCATAGTAAACCTAATGCACCTAAAAAGGCACACTGCACCTAAATAGGCACATTGCGCAATCGCGGCACGTAGCGTATCATTGGTAGTATATGTAATGTGCCTATCGAGGCGCAATGCATAACGGAGCCTCATAACGTATAATTACTAGTGCATGTAATGCGCCTCAATAGGCGCATTGCGTTATGGAGGCACGCATCTTATCATTGCTACTATTTTAATAAGTCTTTTTTGGCCCATTACAATGTGTTTTGCCCGGCGTACAATGCGCTTAGTTTTGGTACAGTGGTGGCCAAAAAAATTGGCACCCCTGCAATTCTGTCAGATAATACTCAGTTTCTTCCTGAAAGTGATTGCAATCACAAATTCTTTGGTATTAATATATTCATTTAATTTGCTTGCATTGAAAAAACACAAAAGAGAATGAAACAAAAATCAAATCATTGATCATTTCACACAAAACTCCAAAAATGGGCCGGACAAAAGTATTGGCACCCTCAGCCTAATACTTGGTAGCACAACCTTTACCCAAAATAACTACGAACAACCGTTTACGGTAACCATCAATGAGTTTCTTACAATGCTCTGCTGGAATTTTAGACCATTCTTCTTTGGCAAACTGCTCCAGGTCCCTGAAATTTGAAGGGCGCCTTCTCCAAACGGCCATTTTGAGATCTCTCCACAGGTGTTCTATGGGATTCTGGTCTGGACTCATTGCTGGCCACTTTAGAAGTCTCCAGTGCTTTCTCTCAAACCATTTTCTAGTGCTTTTTGAAGTGTGTCATTGTCCTGCTGGAAGACCCATGACCTCTGAGGGAGACCCAGCTTTCTCACACTGGGCCCTACATTGTGCTGCAAAATGTGTTGGTAGTCTTCAGACTTCATAATGCCATGCACACGGTCAAGCAGTCCAGTGTCAAAGGCAGCAAAGCAACCCCAAAACATCAGGGAACCTCCGCCATGTTTGTCTGTAGGGACCGGGTTCATTTCTTTGAATGCCTTTTTTTTTCTGTAAACTATGTTGACGCCTTTTCCCAAAAAGCTCTACTTTGTCTCATCTTACCAGAGAACATTCTTCCACAACGTTTTAGGCTTTCTCAGGTAAGTTTTGGCAAACTCCAGCCTGGCTTTTTATGTCTCGGGTAAGAAGTGGGGTCTTACCTGGTATCCTACCATACAGTCCCTTTTCATTCAGACGCCGACGGATAGTAACGGCTGACACTGTTGTACCCTCGAACATGCAGGGCAGCTTGAACTTGTTTGGATGTTAGTCTAGGTTCTTTATCCACCATCCGCACAATCTTGCGTTGAAATCTCTCGTCAATTTTTCTTTTCCGTCCACATCTAGGGAGGTTAGCCACAGTGCCATGGGCTTTACATCTAGGGAGCTTAGTCAAAGTGCCATGGGCTTTAACATCTAGGAGGTTAGCCACTGTGCCATTGGCTTTACATCTAGGGAGGTTAGCCACAGTGCCATGGGCTTTACATCTAGGGATGTTAGCCACAGTTGCCATGGGCTTTACATCTGGGAGGTTTAGCACAGTGCCATGGGCTTACATCTAGGAGGTTAGCCACAGTTGCCATGGCTTTACATCTAGGGGGGTAGCCACAGTCCATGGGCTTTACATCTAGGATGTTAGCCCATGTGCCATGGGCTTTACATCTAGGTGAAGGTTAGACACAGTGCCATGGGCTTTACATTAGGAGGTTAGCCACAGCGCCATGGTCTTTAAATCTAGGGAGGTTAGCCACGGTGCCATGGCTTTACATCTAGGGAGGTCAGCCACAGTGCCATGGGCTTTACATCTAGGGGGTTTCCACAGTGCCATGGGCTTACATTAGGGAGGTTAGCCAAGGCCATGGCTTTACATCTAGGGAGGTCAGCCACAGTTGCCATGGGCTTTACATCTAGGGAGGTTAGCCACAGTGCCATGGGCTTTACATCTAGGGAGGTCAGCCACAGTGCATGGGCTTTACATCTAGGGAGGTTAGCCACAGTGCCATGGGCTTTACATCTAGGAGGTTAGCCACGTGCCATGGGCTTTACATCTAGGGAGGTTAGCCACAGCGCCATGGCTATTACATCTAGGGAGGTTACCACAGGGCCATGGGCTTATACATCTAGGGAGGTTCAGCCACAGTGCCACGGGCTTTACACTTCTTGATGACACTGCGCACGGTAGACACAGGAACATTCAGGTCTTTTGGAGATGGACTTGTAGCCTTGAGATTGCTCATGCTTCTCGCAATTTGGATTCTCAAGTCCTCAGACAGTTCTTTGTTGGTCTTCTTTCTTTTCTCCATGCTCAATGTGGTCCACACAAGGACACAGGACAGAGGTTGAGTCAACTTTAATCCATATCAACTGGCTGCAAGTGTGATTTAGTTATTGCCAACACCTGTTAGGTGCCACAGGTAAGTTACAGGTGATGTTAATTACACAAATTAGAGAAGCATCACATGATTTTTCAAACAGTGCCAATACTTTTGTCCACCCCCTTTTTATGTTTGGTGTGGAATTATATCCAATTTGGCTTTATGACAATTCTTTTTGTGGTTTTCCATTGAAGACAAATTAAATGAAGATAATAATACCAAAGAATTTGTGATTGCAATCATTTTCAGTAAGAAACTGAGCATTATCTGACAGAATTGCAGGGGTGCCAATACTTTTGGCCACCACTGTATATTACATTTCATTTATATCGAGAATATGGCATCAAGAGTATTTTTGGCGCAAAATAGACCAAAAAATGGTGCTTGCGTATTGGGAAATGTCGCCCAATATCTGTAAGTTTCTATTCACTCTTAAGGGAAATACTCGGGGCATGGAGGATCTTGGTAATGAGGAAAAGTTAAAATAAATAAACATATTTAACCCCTTAACGACCCTGGACGTATGAGTACGTCCCAGGGCCGCTAAGGGGCTTTGCAGGGGATCGCCTCCGCGACCCCCCCGACAGCGCCGGGTGTTAGCGGCTAATGCCGAGCTAACACCGGCAGTAACAGCGCCGGCGGGTGGCTCCGCCCGCTGGCGCTGTTTTAACCATCAGACACCGCGGCAAAGATAACCGCGGTGTCTGAATGACGGGCATGGTGGTGGGGAGCCTTGTGAATTCTCCCGTCACTTACACTGGCCGGTTTGCCACACTTCCGTCCGCAGACAGGAAATGGGGAAACCGCTATCTTTGTACAACCTAATGCACTTCTATTGCAATGCAATTAGGTTGTATTAACAATCGCGCCCCCAAGTGGTCAAGCACCATAGGGGGAATAAATGTTACAGTAAAAAAAAAAAAAAGTTTTAAAGTACAAAAAAAAGTATTAAAAGTTCAAATCACCCCCTTTCCCCATTTTACAAATAAAAACAATAAAATAATAAAAAAGTTAAACATATTTGGTATCGCCGCGTCCAAAAAAGTCCGATCTATAAAAATATAACATCATTTATCCCGTATGCTGACCACCGTAGAAAAAAAAATTCCAAACGCCAAAATTGCGTTTTTTGGTCATTTTACGTCACTCAAAAAATGGAATAAAAATGATCAAAAAAGTCGCAAGCATTCCAAACTGCTAGTGATAAAAAGTACACTTCAGCCCGCAAAAAATGCCCCCTCACAGACTTCCGTAGGGGGTAGAAACAAAAAATTTAAATTGGCCCGCACAAAATGGCACCGTGGCGCAAATTTCAAAAATAGAAAATGTTTGGAATTTTTTACGGTACCAAAACATAACGGAAACCCTACATTTTTGGGAAATGCCGGATGTGTAACAACCGTAGAATACAAGAAACACATTATTTACCGAAGATAAAACGCCGTAAAAGCAAAACCCCTGCAAACGTGGTAAAAATACATTTTTTTTCACAATTGTCCCCTTCGAATTTTTTCGCGGTTTCCCAGTATATTCTATAGTATATTTAAAATACCACCACTAGAAAGAACATCTTGTCCCGCAAAATAAAAGCCCTCATGTGTCTATGTAGGTGGAAAAATAAAAAAGTTATGGCTCTGGGAAGGCGAGGAGGGAAAAACGAATGTGTCACCAAGAAAAAAACCCGGGTCCTTAAGGGGTTAATGAAAAGTTTAAGGGGAGATATCATTAATTTGTTAAGTGTACAAATGGACAACTACTAAACCTAAAGGTGAAAAGTTGCTTCAAGTAAAACCCTTTCAAAAGACAAGACAGCAGTCCCTCTGTCTGGAGAACAAAAGATTCAGTCTCCAGAGATGATAAACCTTCTTTACCCTAAGCACCATCAGCCAGCAGAATAGCTTTCTCAGAAGCTGGACACATCAGGAACAGGTGAGGGCTTCAAAAAAAGGCTTAGACAATTGCTTAAACCAAAATAATAGTAACACTTAGGGCAAGTCCCCACGGCAAGGGTTTTCGGCCGTTTTTTAAGCCGGTTTGCAGTTTTTCAGGGCCGGGCCCGAAAAACCGGCCGAAAATTAGCACAAAAGTTTCTCTATGGAAAACCTTACAAACAGACCCTACTGCACGGATTTTCCGTCGGTGGTTTTTTTCCGCCCGCAGGCCGCTCAAAAAATTTGAGCATGTTCATTCACCTCAAAGAGAGGGGGGAGGGCTGTTCTCCACTCATCGCGGAGAACAGCTGCCCCCCCCCCCCGCGGCCGTAAGGACGGTCGCAAAACAGGACAAATACCGGCCGGCAAACCGACCGGCATTTGTCCTGTGCAGTGTGGATGTGCCCTTAGGCCGTGTTCACACGGCTTATTTCGCCGCGGATTGGAGCCGTACTGCGTGCCGGATTTGCGCTGCAGTACGGCTCCAATCCGTTGCAGTAATTACGGTAATCCACAGTTCTCATAGAGAACAGTGGATTCCGTCGCCCCTGTGACATGCACATTATCCAGGCGCAATACGCGCCGTGGATAATGCAGGTCTATGGGGTCGGTGGGCCGCGCCCCCGCCCCCGCCCCCGCCCCTTATTAAAGCCGGAATTGTTAGCACAATCCGGCTCGCAATTACGGCTTGAAAAAGCCGTCTGAACATGGCCTTAGGCAGAAAATAAATTTTAAGGGTATTTTCACACAGTGCGGTTTTGGTGCAGTTTTAACTGTGCTCCAATTAAACTGCCTTTATTACCAGCAGCTTCTCTCACTTATCTAAACTGTTTGTAAAGTGAGTAATTAATTAATTTGTTTGTATCCACAAGACTTCACACACAGTCATTGATTACTTACTTGAAACACCTTTCCCAACAATTTAGACAACTAAGAGAAGCTTGCTGGTAATAAAGGCAGTTTAATTAGAGCGCAGTTGAAAGCACCCTAAAATTACCAATTCCCCTCTATTCCATCCACATGTTCTCAACTTCTCACTGCTGTTCATGGGTTGAACGTGATTGACATAGGTCTTTTTACAACCCTACTTACTATGTAACTATATTACTGTTCCTGGGAAGCAGGCAAATTACTGCACTTTACAATGTCATATTAACTTCTAGGAAACCGCTTTTTAACATTTTTCTTAAAATGTCCTATGTACTAAAAATGGACTGGGTGGAGGCAACTGGATGATTCATGGAACGTTTTCATTAGGCTTCTTCCAGATAGAGATTGAATAAAACATACAAAAAGTATGTTTCTAACTAACAATATTGTTCAGGAATAACTAGTCCTGAGGGTTCTTTGTTGGTGTTTCTTCTCACAGGACCTCAACGAGTGCTGGATGGATTTAAGTAAACCTTGGCAGATCTGATGTCTTTTGGGCCTATGCAGGTATATTGATCCTGATTATTGCTTGTTCTGAGTAACCTCAGTAGATTGGCTTGCTGAACCCCTAAGCATTTAGTTTCACACTTGCAGAAATGTGAAACATTACTTTCTGACCTGCAGTTTATCCTGGGTGATATAACTACAATCTACATGAGCATTCTTGTTAACTGAGTTGCTGGTTTTTTTTTTTCAGAACAAAAAAAATGGTGAAATAGAATTTTTTGCACATTCTGCTTAAAAAAAAATTATGAATGAAACAGTGAATTTTGTGTAGAGAACACCAGAAAAAACAATGAAACAATAACTGACACAGTAACTTCAGGGAAAAAATAACAGGGCTCTTAAAAGGTCAACTAAGATATTCATTTACAGAATTTCAATGTACAAACCCATCAATGATAGATTAGATTAGACAAACCAGATTAAACAAGGGGGCTCACACTACACTTTTTTGCTACTGCATTGAAAATATTAGGGCGACATGTATGATCTGGCTTTACGCCTGTTTTCTGGCGTATACCGCGCCTCCCGGCCCGAATCCCCTGTCGGACACAGGGATGCGAGGTTAGGCGCAGCGTTCGCCAATTTCAGCTGCGCCTCGCATGAAGGGGCGGGCCGTGGGCGCGGTGTTGGCGCGGTGTAGGCGTTACGGGACGCGGCGTGCTCGAAACTCCGAGGCATGTACAATCGCGAGTCGCCAAAGCAAGGCGCAGTGCAGCGCTCTCAGCCCGACAGGAGACCTAGTTTTTCTGGTTAAATGCTCCGGCGGGGGCGAAGTGAACGAGAACAGAACATGCGAGGAAACATAGAAATCGCAAAAGAAATCTTCAGACTTTCCCATGCTATGTAATGAGCGCGACCCGGCGCCGACATAAATCAGGTGCAAATTTCGCCGGAAAACTGCCGGAAAGGTGCGCCCCGACGTGGCGAGATTCATACATGTCACCCTTAGTGTTTTTTACACTTAATAGTAAATGTAAATAACTTAATTTTTTCCATGCTATTATATTTTGGATTTTTTAAGTTTCATATAAAACATAAACAATTCTAATACCTGAGTGACTGGTTTCTTTTTTATTTTAGGCCTTAATGATCTTTTTATTATTTTAATCAACAAAGCTCTGTAAGGAGCAGAACAATTTGTTTTTTGAAGTAAATTATAATATTATATATTGTAACTTTTACTAACTTTTTGGGGGGAGAAGCAGAAAAAAAAATAACTGCAAATTCCCTATTGTTATATTGGGTTTTTCTTTTACCATGTTTACTATGTGGTATCATAACATAACAGATGTATTTTTAGGATTGTTACAATTGTGGTGATACTGAATTGTCATGGTCTCATTCTGAGCTGCGGACGTTCCCATGGTCCGCCAGCAGCTCTTACTCACTGGCCCTCGCTCCTGCTCACTCTCATCCTCTGTGGCTGCTTGTGCATACACGAGCGCCCCTTAGGGGCAGCCTTCTGCTACTTAAAGGGACAGTGTCCCAATTACCTGCGCCATGACTTGTGACCTCTGTCTATAAAAGGAACTTCCTGCCCTTGCTCCAGTGTCAGTTCATTGTTGTCTTCATGTTATCTGTACTGGCACCTGCTGCCATTGTCCCGCACTTCGGCTACTGCCGTGAGCTTTACCATCTACGCTCGCAGTGGCCCAGAGGATCCGTATACCCAGTGTTCTATTCCCATAGAATGTGACACTAATGTATGTATTTTTTTTATGTTTTTATATTTATGCACAATAAAAACATTTTTATTTAAAATCGGTTACCACATAACAAGACATTTTCACATGATGAGTACCACTTTTCATTTGTAACATTTAGAGATAAATACAATGGGCGACATGTATGAATTCGAATTTTTTTTTTTTTACTTGGTGTCGACAACCCAGTTCTAAATAGATACTGAAAAGTGTAGAATACGACAGTATGAAGATTTTTGTCTTAATGTGCCAAACTTTGTATGGGCATAGAGTGTAATGCGCCGAACTTTGAGAGACATATGAAGGAAGGCACTTTGAAGTGAATCATTGAGTCTCGTTTTCAGTGTATAATGCACCTGAATGTATGAAAGTGTTTTTTTATGCGATTATAAATGGTGTCTAGAGTTCAATGTGCCTCGCTTGTGTGTTTGGCGCATAAAGAAACTTTGGTGCATTAGTAACGCGCCAAACATGTGTAAAGGCTATAGATAGGCTGGAAATAAAAGAAAAGTCATTAGAATAGCATGTCAGTGAATAGAAACTACGGTACTGATCTTGCCTGATGGACCACAGGTCCCAGCAATACCTGTGCTGTGCTGGCTCTTGCTGTATGAAGAATAAAGGATGAGAGCAGCAAAAATAAATTTCAAATTTAATGTAGTAAAAATGTAAAAAAAATCTGAACACCATCAGTGGGTTATTTAATGTAAAATTAGTTTTAGATTCTATGAATTTTAAATACATTTTCCATGAGATATTTTTATACTTTTGGGATATTATATATTTTTATATTAATTTTATATGATATCATTTTAAAATTTAAAAAATTTAATTTTATATAGTTTGATAATTATCAGAAACCCTTTTTTTATTAAGCCCTGGTGTAAGTTGAGAAAAAAGGGGACATTTTTTTGCCCAAAAGCAAACCCTTGACACTTTTTTGCACCTAATACTGGGGCGTGCCCCGCACCAAAAGTAATTTAGACACATAAAAAAAATGGGTTTCACAAAACCAGCGCATTATTTGCGGGAAAATTTGCGGGTTTCTATTTAATTGTGGTCTGCCTGAGCCAGGGAGTCGAATGGGGGCAAATTTCAGAAAAACCCAAAAAGGTTAGCTCACAGAAGAAAAACCAACGCCCTGACCCAGGGGAACCCGGGGAGGAAACCCTTTAATGAAACGGAGGCACGGGTCTCGGGGCAGGAAACGGGAACACTGTCCCCCTTTAAAAAAATTGCAGTCCCAGGGGCTACACGCGGCCCATAGGGGGAGCAAAATTTTGGCAAAGGACCCAGGGACTGGGGGAAGCAATGGAACCCCAAACCTTTGCCGGGCAGGAACTGCTGCAGGACAGACGGAGCCGGGGACGGGAAAATTTACAAAGCCAGGGGGACACTAGAAAACCCCCCCGCTGCGGGAACCGGGGTCCCCGAAGGGCATGGGCAGCTGAGGGGCCTTGCGGGGAAACCGCGGGGGGAAACCGGACTTAAACAAATAAAAAAAAAAGGGAAAAATTACATTTTAAAAATTTGATCAAGAAGTTGCATATATATCCCAAAATGATACTAAAAACTAGACTTCGCCTGCAAAACATGAGCTGGGATCACTCAGGACCATGGATAGAAAAATAAAAACGTTATTGGTCGCAGAAAATGGAGCTACAGTGCGAGTTTAAGGAGAACCTTTCACATAGTTTATGCCCCCTTGGCTGAGGACAGAACAAGGTAGTGTCAGACATGCAGTTTCCAGCGCTGTGTCCCTTATTCTGTAAGACGCTGTAGTTTTCGAGTATTTAGTGCTCAAAATCTGCATTTTTCATCCAGAAAAGGGTCAGAGTCAGTTTTTTTAAAACACCACCCACCTGAGGCTAGCCCCGCCCACCTCAACTGATAAACCTATTACTTTGAATAGGTAGAAACATATGAATAACTGTCAGGTGGGTGGGGCTAACACCTGCTCATGAATAAGATTTGAGCATTAAATGCTCTAAAATGGCTGAATTTTATAGAATAAGGGACATGGCGCTGGGTAGAGCATGTCTGTCACTAGCTTGCGCTGTCCTCAACAAGGGGGGCATAACCTATGTGACAGTTTCCCTTTAACAAATATCAACATTTCTATTTTTTTTTTTTTTTTTTAAGTCAGAAAATGAAAACTCTACATATTTGATGTCACCTGAATTGTACCAACCTGCAGAATTCATTCATTCCAAAGATTGAATGCCATAAAAACAAAACCCCCAAAAAATGGAACAAGTATGGGTTTTTTTTACCATTTAACCCCACTTTTTTCACTTTTCCAGTACATTCTATGGCACAGTCAATGCCAGCATTAAAAAGTACATCTTGTCCTGCAAAAAAAGCCATAACATGTGTATGTAGATGGAAAAATGGTTATGGTATTTGGTAGGCAGGGAGGAAAAAAAAATTAGAGAAAAAAAATTAAGGGGTTAAACAGGTGTCCAGCATACAGATGTCTATAAAAGGGAGATACTTAGCACAGAAAACCCCTTTCCATTTCATGCAGTCAGTAATGGAAGAGAAAAGTCATAAGACCCAAGACAGAAAATTATTTAAATTATTTCCTTAAAGGGGATGTATCGCTTCATCAGTTGGGCAGTTCTCTTGAAGCTTGATCCTCTCATTTCCTGAAATTCAGGGGCGTTTCTTCCCCTCCCAGCTGGGTGTTTCGTAACTGAAAAGGGATGACATCATCCCCCCTTCACTGCTCATGCTGGCTCCAGTGTGTGTCCCCCCCTCCACATGTCACTGTCCTCTGACAATGCAGTCTTATTTTTGTAAGAGCTGTTTACATATCACAGGCCTGCATTCAGTCTAAACAGTCTTCCATGAAGCATTGATCTCTCACAGCTGGACGGCTGCTACAGTTGAATCCAGCACAGATCTGTCTCCCTTCATGTTTACGCAGGAGCATTAAGGCACCGGGCACAATTCTGCTGTTTTCTGATTATAGAGACAGCTGCAGTGTCAATGAGGAGCACTTAGCTGTATACAGTGAAAAAAATTTCGGCCCTTACACGCAGGAGCATTAAGGCACCGGGCACAATTCTCCTGTTTTCTGATTATAGAGACAGCTGCAGTGTCAATGAGGAGGCAGCTAACTGTATAGATTGAAATTGTTGTCGGCCCCTAATTCTGAGTGAGAGGCAGGAATGGAAGCTCTGTGAGTATGACCGACCAGGGGCTGAACAGAATGTAAATGAGCTTTCAGCTAATGAAATGCAAGGAGGAGGGATCCGACCAGCACTGGAGAAGTTTGTATACAGAAACAGAAGATGAGGAATACTGTGAGGACAAGACACCTTTGCTAATGACATCCAATTGCAAAGTTGTTTGTTTTCACTGTCCCCTTATTCTGAAGGCCATTTAATGAAATGATACAACCCCTTTAAACAAGAAAGGTGAAGGCTAAGGTGATCAGCAAAGCTTTACTTATTAGTCCGAATACTGTAGCAAAAGTAATCCGAAAATTTAACAAAGATGGAACTGAAACCATCTCACAGAGACATCGTGGCCGACCATCTTCTGATGAGTAGGGTTGAAGAAAATTGCCATGCAAGTGCAGTTAGCTAAAGAAGTAGAAAGTCAAACTGGGGTAGGTGTTTCCTGTGACACAACACGGCATACAATGCAGAGGAATGGCATGCATGGGTGTCGTCTACAAAAGAAGCCTCTCCTAAAGCCTCTCCTAAGGCCCATGCTGAAAAATATGAAGACTACCGGGAATCTATACTATATGGCCTGACAACACCCAGATAAATGTTTTTTGAACTGCTGTCTTTAAAGCTGTATAGTGTAGCAAAGGTGAGGAGTACAACTTTAAATGCATGGTGCCCACGGCAGAACATAGTGGTGGCAGCGTCCTTATGTGGGGCTGCATGAATGCTGCTGGAGTCAGGGAGCTACATTCCATTGATGGCATCATGAACTCACAGATGTCCTGCTCTATACTGAAAGAGAAGATGCTACCTGTTACGCTCTGCAAGGGATTGTGCCTCTGCTTAGCTTGTAACATGCCCTTTGATCCTGGTGGCCAGTGCCGGACTAGCCCACTGGAGGATCGGTGGATCCTCCAGTAGGCCCGGCGTCCAACACATTGGGGTCCGCCGCGGCCCCGTAGTACTGAGCCGGGCAGCGGGGCGATGCAGTTACATCATCGTGCCGCTGCCTCTCCTTGGCTGCAGAGCCATCCCTTTGCTCTGTGGCTGAGGAGCTGCTGGAGTAGCGTCCCGGCGCTGGCGGCGTGATGACGCCATGCTTCCAGTGTTGGGCTGAAGAAGAGGACGCTCGGCCGGGAAGGTGGAAAGGTGAGTATTATTGTTATTATTTTTAATGTCAGTTACCTGCCTGAGGGAGCCTATATCTATCTATATACCTGCTTGTGGGGACCTATATCTATCTATATACCTGCCTGTGGGAACATATATCTATATACCTGCCTGTGGGGACCTATACCTATATACCTGCCTATGGGGACCTATATCTATCTATATACCTGCCTATGGGGACATATATCTATCTATATACCTGCCTGAGAGGACATATATCTATATACCTGCCTGTGAGGACATATATCTATCTATATACCTGCCTGAGGGGACATATATATATATATACCTGCCTGTGATTACCTATATCTATCAATATACCTGCCTGTGGGGACCTATATCTATCTATATACCTGCCTGACGAACATATATCTATATACCTCCATGACTAAGGGGACCTATATCTATATACCTGACTGACTGAGGGGACCTATATCTATATCCCTGCTTGCCTTAGGGGACATATATCTATATGCCTGCCTGCCTGAGGGGACATATCAATATATCTGCCTGACTGATGGGACATATATCTATATACCAGACTGACTGAAGGGACCTATATCTATATGCCTACTTGCCTGAGGGGACATATATCTATATGCCTGCCTGTCTGAGGGGACCTTTATCTAAATACCTGCCTTCCCAAGGGGACCTTTATCTATATACCTGCCTGCCCGAGGGGACATATATCTATATACCTGCCTGCCTGAGGGGACATATATCTATACACATGCCTGACTGAGGGGACATATCTACATTCCTGCCTGACTGAAGGGGACCTATATATACCTTCCTAACTGAGGAGACCTATATATACCTGTCTAACTGAGTGGACCTATACATGCCTGCCTAACTGAGGAGACCTATAAAGCTTCCTATCTGAGGGGACCTATACACCTACCTAAGTGAGGGGACTTATATACCTATAAGTAAGGAGTTGCTGGAAAAGTGATGATTCTAAGATATTTGTGTCCAAAAATCTGCAGGGCGAGTGTTGGTCGGAAAAGCACATGAAGATGTGAACCGGATGGAGAAGAAAAGGGAATGTGAATGACTCATTGGAGAAACGTCACATGTGAGTCACTAAATGTACTTGATCTGTAATCACTTATATGTGTGCAAAATGTAATGGTTTATATTCAGTAATGGTGTGGCGGTATTATTTGGTCATTATGTGGTGGTGATACAGTATGTAGTCACTTTGTGGTGGTGATATGTGGTGGTATTAGTCAGTCACTATGTGATGGTGATATGTAGTCATGGTGTGGTGGTATTATTCAGTCACTATGAGGTGGTGATATGTGGTCGTGGTGGTGATATGTGGTCATGGTGTTGTGTATTATTCAGTCACTATGTGGTGGTGATATCAGGTCATGGTGTTGAGGTACTTTTCAGTTACTATGTGGTGGTGATATGTGGTCATGGTGTGGAGGTATTATTTAATACTACGTGGAAATCCCTAAAGAAGCATTTATGCTATCTATCATACATGAAAAAACTTTGAGACTCTCGGTTCACATATTTTGATCAAAAGATGTTTAAGCTGCCACGACTTTCAACGTGATTTTTCAAAATCGGGCAGTCCTATCCTATCTTTACCTCTCAATCGAGCCAATCAGGCCTCTCGCTGGTCAACCGACCTCCATTATTCAGAGAGAAAAAATAAAAAAACACCCCCAAACCCGCAAGTGCCCTTCCTATGACAGCCCGTGAGAAATGGGCGGGACAGAAACCCAAAATGGAAGCACCCCTTCCTTCCCATATAGGTTAAAATCAATGTACACCAAGTATAAAAGTATGTTTCTGCACACAAAAACATTTCTGAAAAAACGTATGCAAACCTGGGTGCCACTGGCAGGGCTGTGGCACACATGTAATTTTACATGTACGCACACAGACCGCCGCCAGCGGCACATTTCTGCAAAAAGGGCAATACACTACGTGGAAATCCCTAAAAAGCATTTATGCTATCTTCATACATGAAAAAACTTTGAGACCTGCCAGTGGCACCCGGGGTTTGCATACGTTTTTCAAAAATTTTTTGTGTGCAGAAACATACTTTTATATTTGGGTGTACTTTTGTTTTTAACCTTGGGCCAGAAATTGTGGTTACTGAGGGGCCCACCTTTGTTTAACGTTGTCCCAGCTCTCTGCGGGTTTAAATTCACAAGATTTCCTTTTGTTTTTTGGGGGATTTTTGTTTACCTTCCCTTGTGATCTTTTTTTAAACCCCACGGGGTGAATCTTACGTGCAGCCCCAGTTTGGAGGGAGTTTAAATCAGTGTCTTGAGGGCCCTTCCACTTGGGGGCAGCTGCAATTTTGTTTCTGGTGCCTTTTCGACGGGAAATTTTGGGTCTTCCCCAAATAGTGGAGTTTTAGTGTGACTTTTTTGAGGTTGTGTACGGGTTTTCCCTTTTATATTGATAACAATTTTCAAAAGGTCCCAAATTACAAAGGGTAATTTTTTGGGGAGGACAGAGGACCCCTTTTAAAGAAAAATTTACAGGTCAATGAGAGCCAGAAATCTTGCTTGTTTGTAGGTAAACCAAATACTTATTTTTCCCCCCTAATTTTGGAAAATTTAAATTTTTCCCAAATCAGACAATGTGTTTTTTCTGGTTTTTGTTTTCTAAACTAGCCCTCTCATATTTTGAGGCCCTCCCTATGCGTCAATTACAGGCCTCCCCCCCCATCTTTTTAATTTGGCAGAACTTCACAATTATATATTTTTAATTTTTTTTAAAATTTTAATATAAAATATATATATTATATAAAATTTATATATTATAAAAATTATAAAATTAATACAAAACCACACAGTCTTTTTCCACCTTTCCCTACTGCCCCCTTTTCTCTCCTCTCCCAGGGTTTTAAAACAGTTTTTCCCAAAGGGTTTGCTTCCCTTTAAACCAAAAAACGAGTTACCCATACTCACAAACCGATATAGCCCCAAACCCACTATTTTGTACTTACAAGGCACTTTAACAACTTAATGGTTCAAGCCCACTATACCCTTTTGGTTTGTCACACTTGGTATTTTCCCCCTCCCTCAACAAGATCCAACCTCTTATCCTTCAAAAACACTGGCCTATCTCTGGGCCCCCCCCAACCTGGGACATACCAAAAAATCCTTATCCACCCCTTGGGGGGTTACAGCCGGGGCAAATAGGTTGTTGGGAATCCCTTTTTCTGGTCAATCACTATTTTCCATAATAACCACACAATAAACAACAAAAAAGGAAAAGGAAAACAATCAAAATAAATTAACCCTGCCCAATGCCAATCAACTCATTTCGGGGGACACTTATTCTCTTCTGCAGAAATTCTTTCAATCTACACACACGATCGCTAAACATCTGTCCTCTCCACACACAATCCAAAAAATTATACCCCAACACATTCAATAGGCCTTCACTCCCAATCCCCTCCCCACGGACCTTGTCCCTTTTACCCTTAAAAAGGGTTTCACTGCCAACACTATTTCACCAGATTTTATTCAGACCATTTGTCAAAAGAAAGGGTTTTTGGGGTTTCCATTCAAAATAAAGTTTTTTTTTGGGACCCCCCTTTTTCAAGTGGGGTTTCTTTAAACAAATTACACAACCCTTTAAAATTGGGTTTTCCCAAAAGGGTATTTTCCCCACCATGTGGATTTCCTGTTAGTTATATTTCTTCCACACTGTCTACACACAGTGCCTTATCAATCAGGGACTTATAATTTGTCCCTCATTTACATATGAGTCAATTCATACACTCCATATTAGACACTCTCTATGTCTTATTTTTCCCAAAAAACCATTCAACACCAAATGTCCCCCTCAAAAACAATTTTAAAATTATTAAACCCCACAATCACAGTTAAAATATTTATAAGACTTTTGGCCCAAGATTTAAAACCCTTATTTTTTATGATCCCAACTTACCTGGAACAGGAAGTCAACACTAGGAGAGACAGAATTAAAATATTAGAAAAATGTTGTTACCTTGCAGCTGCTTATTTTTTGTCTTTCAGAGTGATGACTATCCCTTGCTTGTCCGGTTGACCAGGACCCTTCCTTTTATATAAAAAAAAAAAAAACCGGGTCCTGGCATCCTTTTTTAAATATGGCAATAAATTAGTACAGATGTGTTTTGGTTGCCAAATTAAGAGAGAAAAACCATTACGATACTCCCCAGAAAAAACATTTTTGGCAGAAAAACCCCTTGGCTGGGGTCTCTATCCAAAAAACTTTTCCTGTTTTTTGTTTATTTTGGGTCCACTCTATATAGGGAATTTTTACACAAACAATCACTTCATACATCACAAATCATAAATTACAAATCATGTGTTGGACATCATTAGTTACAATCACTTAGATGTAACTAATTAGTCACAGGACAGAAAAGGTGCAAAATAAGCTAATATCAACAAAACATCTTCCATTGATAATTTTTTAGGAAGGACCTTCAGACTGAACAGGACATTACAATTTGCAATCTTAGCAGAAAATCTTACACAACTTTTAACATACAGACATTAACACATTTTTAAGTGAACTAGAATTCATATCCCAATTTCCCCTAAAAATCCTAAGCATTTCATAAAATCATAAATATTTCTCTCACAGTACCAATACTAACCCCCTTTCGACATTTGGAAATTTTGAGTATAAAGCCGGAAAGGGCTTTCGTAGCGGGGTCGAAAGTAAGCATGGGGAAATATATGAAGAAACAAATTTATAAACTCACATTTTTATCTAAAATTTTAAAAAGCAAAGTTTGTAAAGAAAATGACAGAAAATAAAGAGAGTTTACCATTTTGGGTTTAAAAAAACCTAAAAAAAAAAAAACCAAAAAAAAAAATTGGGAACTAAAAAAAAAAACAAAAAAAAAAATAACCCCCCCCCAAAGCCCCCCCCCAATTACCTCCCCAAATGGCCCCCGGAAAAAACAGGCCGGACTGGGGGGTAAAAATCAGCCCTGGCACTAAGTCCCCAGCAGCCCCCACACCAAAACCGCTTAAAAAAAGTCCCTTGTCCCCACCCCCTCGCCACTGTCCAAAAAAAAACACCAATAAACTTTCTTTCCCCCGGAGCATTTTTGGGGCATTTTTGTGTTTTTTGGGCGGTTTTTTTGGCAGAAAGGCAAGCATTAATGCTGAACCCTTTCTCCAAAAAAAAAGCATCAAAAAATGCCCCCAAAAACCCCTCCTTTTGAAAAGCCCCTAACCCCACAACAAGAGAGAAACAGTGGTGGGAAAGAAACCCCCATCACAAGTCAGTTTTGCACTTAAAATTTTCAATCAGGGGCAAGCCCACAACTGACACAAAAATAAACACCAGCATAAAACCCACAAAAACCCCCCCCCCAATTTACTTTACCATTTGTCAGGGCACCATCACATTTAATTTCAGCACTGACCAACACAGAAGTTTAAAATTACCCCTTTACAGCAGAACTCACAGGAGACGTCATCCTGATGGGGGTTTTTTCCTCTTCCCTTTTCTTTTGCTTTTTGGCACAAACCCCCCCTGACGTTTTTTCCCCGATGTCCCTTTTCCCCTTTTTTTTTTCTTTTTTTCTGCCCCGGGACAGCATGCAAGTCCCCTTTTTCTCCCGGCACTACTTTGCCCTGTAAATTTAAACCCCAATTTCATCTTAAAACCCTCTCTTTTCCAGCACTTTCCTATCAATTCCCAAACAGCGTATTTTAGACCCTAAAATTTAAAAATTAAAAAAAAAAAAAAAGTCAATAAGTGGGATGGTTTAAAAAAAGGGAGACCCCCCTTAGGGAGGCAGGGCAGTATTAGGCCCCGGCAGGGCCAGTATGAAAAGGGAGGGAGGGGCCCGTTTTGCAGGGAGGCAGGGCCAGGGGGATGGCAGGCCAGCAGGGGCCCGTATACAGGCAGGCAGGGGCACTTATGGCAAAAGGGGAGTATAAAAGGCAGGGAGACAGTGTATAGGCAGCCCCGGGCAGTGTATAGGTTTGCCCGGGCTATTAAGGGAACCCAAAGGGATGATAGGTAGGGAGAGCATTATAAGGCAGCCAAGCAGGGGATAGGGAGCCAGGCAGGGCATCATATTCCCGGGGAGGGGGAACAGTACCAGGGGAGGGCATCATATAGCCAGAAAAGGTTTTAGGGAGCCAAAGGGGGGTATCAGTAGCCCCGGGGGGGTATAGGGAGCCAAGGGGGAGGGAATAGGTTTTTCCAGGACAGGGTATCATATTCCCCGGGGGGTATCATTAGCCCGGGAAAGGGGATCATATACCCGGCAGGGTATAGGTAGCCAGGGAGGGAAACAATAGCCAGGCAGGGCATCAGTACCAAAGGGGAGGGCATCATATAGCCAAAAACCGGGATATAGGTTAAACCACAGGTAAACATACCAGGGGGGGCATCATATAGCCAGACAGTGTATAGTTAAACCAGGCAGGGTATCAGTAGCCAGGGCCCGGGGAACATTACCACAGGGTATAGGGACCAGGCAGGGTATCAGTAACCAGGGCAGGGGATAGGTAGCCAGGGCAAGGGGATAGTACCAGGGGAGGGCAAATATAGCCCCGGCAGGGTATCAGTAGCCAGGGGGGGGGGATCATAAACCAACAGAAAAAGGGACCAGGCAGGGTATCATAGCAGGGCAGGGCAAAAAAAATAGCCAGGGAAGGGGATCCCGAGCCAGGGGAGGGAACATATAGCCAACAAATGGGATAGGGGAGCCAGGCAGGGGGATCAGTAGCCAGGGCAGGGAACATATAGCCAGGGAGGGATAGGTATCCAGGCAGGGGTATCAGTAAACCAGGGCAGGGGATAGGTAGCCAGGGCAAGGGGATAGGGGACCAGGGGAGGGGATCCCTATAGCCCGGCAAGGGGATCCCAAAAGCCAGGCAGGGTATTTAGCCAGGGGGATATCAGTAGCCAGGGCAGGGTATAGGGACCAGGGCAGGGGATCATATACCAAGGGGAGGGTATCAGTAGTCAGGGCAAAGGGGATCATATAGCCAGGGGGAAGGGGAAAGGTAGGCCCGTGCAGGGCATCAAATACCAAAGGGGATGGGAAACGGTAGCCGGGGAGGGGAAACAAAAAACCAGGGCAGGGGAAACGGGACCCGGGGAGGGCCAAACAATACCAGGGCGGCACATATACCAGGGGGGGGTAAAAGGTAAAGGGCCCGGGCAGGGGATCATAAGGGCCCGGGCAGGGCATCATATAGTCAGGGCAGGGCATCATATAGCCAGGGCAGGGCATCATATAGCCAGGGCAGGGGCAGTATATAGCCAGGGCAGGGTATCAGTAGCCAGGGCAGGAGCAGTATATAGCCAGGGCAGAGGCAGTATATAGCCAGGGCAGGGCAGGGGCAGTATATAGCCAGGGCAGGGGCAGTATATGGGCCGGGGCAGGGCAGGGGCAGTAAATAGCCAGGGCAGGGCAGTAAGGCAGCCAGGGCAGGGGCAGTATAGGCAGCCGGGGCGGGGGCAGTATATAGCCAGGGAAAGGCAGGGGCAGTATATAGCCAGGGCAGGGCAGAAATAGGCAGCTAGGGCAGGGCAGTATATAGCCAGGCAGGCAGGGACAGTATATAGCCAGGGCAGGGGCAGTATATAGCCCATGCAGAGGCAGTATAGGCAGCCAGGGCAGGGCAGTATATAGCCAGGGCAGAGGTAGTATAGGCAGCCAGGGCAGGGGCAGTATATAGCCAGGGCAGAGGCAGTATAGGCAGCCAGGGACAGTAAGTAGATTAAAAAAAATAAAAAAACTAATACTCACCGGACACCTGCTGTCCCGTCCTCTTCACTCGGGAGCCGGTGGCCGTTTCACTGCAGAATGCGGGGCCGCGGAGGCAGGCGCGCGATGACGTCATTACATCGCGCGCCTGCCCCGCGGCCTCCTGGAGCTAAGCAGAGGGGATCAGTAGATCCCAGATGCTCAGCCTCGGTCCGCTGCTTGCACCGCGCGGTCAGGCGGCGGCCGTGTTTGGCTGCATGGCGGGGTCAGTGACCCGCCATGTGGGGGGAGGGGGGGGCCTGTCGGCCCCCTGCCACGGGGGTCCGGTCGCTGATGCGACCTTTGCGGCCCCTGTAAGGCGCCACAGACCGGCACTCGGGGCCCGCCGGGGGGAACACCGTCCTCCTTGGCGGGCGATCCGAGCCGGCCCTGCGGCCCGGACCCTAGCGGCACGCCGGGCAAATGCCCGGTTTGCCCTATGGTCAGTCCGGGCCTGGCTGTAAGATACACTGAATCCAAGCAGCAGGCGTCTCGGGCCCCATTTTGCGCAAGGGAAAGCTATAGCAAAGTATTTTGTGCAGGGTGCCCTTTAAGTGCTGGGCAGCCTGCCCATTTGAATATTATGGGCGTTATTGGCTGTAACCCAGCATGGTGTACCTGTATGAATGGCATTACCCTTTGCATCGCCTTGTCTATATGTATTTTCATCGGTATTGTTGCATTTGTGCAGTCTCCCTACGTGTTATACTGTGGCTTTTTGCATGCTGGTGTGAACTGATATCTAGAGCATTTGATCATTAATATCCAGCACCTGCTTTCCCATGCAGCATATGGGCCAGAGATGCCTGCTGCTGGGATTCAGTGTAACTTACAGCCATTGAGCAGTAATTGTAGCTTCGGAGTTTTTTGGTAATTTATGTCCCTTTTTTTATGTGGTTTTATTTTTAATAGTGTAGAGACTCGAAAAAATGAGGAGCCTTGTCGGGGCTTGCGAGCTTGCGTACTGTAGCTACCGTATCAACTAATACCTCATATTTGATATTTTTCCAGTATGTTATTATTTTCTTGCCCTAAAACACTGGGGAGCTTAGGGTACAAGTATTTTGTGCAGGACACCCTATAAGTGCTGGGCAGCCTGCCCACTTGAATATTATGGGCGTTATTGGCTGTAACTCAGCATGGTGTACCTGTATGAATGCCGTTACCCTTTGAATCGCCTTATTTATATGCAATTTCATCTTTATTGTTGCATTTGTGCAGTCTCCCTATGTGTTATACTGAGGCTTTTTGCATGCTGGTGTGAACTGGTATCTAGAGCATTTTCTCCTTAATATCCGGCACCTGCTATATTTTTCCCATGCAGCATATGGGCCAGAGACACCTGCTGCTGGGATTCAGTGTATCTTCCAGCCATTGAGCAGTAATCTAGCTTTGTAGTTTTTTTTCTTAAAAATAACCTCTCAAAAGGTAGCGGAGGGGATAAAATAAAAAAAAAATTAAAAAAATCAACTCACCTCTTAAGGCTGCTCTGTTCCAGCTCTGCTGCTGCTTATGGTGGTCTCCACTGATGATGTCATTTTCAACGTTCACATTACCCTATAGCCTTTTACAGGCCTCACCAGTCTCTTCTTCACTGCAGTGGCATATGAAAGATGATCATGATGTCAACAGCATGAAGCAACAGGGGTGCTGGAACAGTTTGAAAGGTGAGCTCAGTTTTTTTCTATTTGGCCCTGTCCCCACTCCCTGCTGAGAGTTATTTAAAAGAAAATATTCCAAAATACATATAATTGTTGTACTATTGCTTGTTTCTAGGTACAAGTGGTAAGAAAAACAAGTTCTCCATGATCTTCTGGGTCTCCAGGTCAACCAGGCTTGCTAGGACCACTGATTGCAAGAAAAATGTATACAATTCAGGTTGGGCTAATATCTTCCTATTCCGCAAGTGATGGCCCAATTAAGTTTTATAAAGTTTTTATCACAATGAACAAAGTATTTACTATATGGGAAGTGGAAAGTTTATAGCTCTAGTAGACGGCCTTTATTTCTTTACGTTACTGTCGTTAATAGAAATGCATACCTCCTAACCATCTCAATTTCAGCAGGACAGTCCCGATTTGGAAGCAATGTCCCACCGTATTGGGACAACTGGTAGTATTCCTGACTTTTACACCAGGTTCCAGGGATCCAAGGAATATGCATTGAATCCTCGAGACGGCGCCGTTCAATCCACTGTTTGTGTGTCCTCTGGATGTGCAAACAGTGGAAGCAGACTTGATGGCACTCATGGACATCACGGGCTGCAGGGGTCTCGCCTTGCCACCGCAGCTAGACTACACAGTCTAGTGGTGACTATACAGTCCAGCTGCAGTGGCGAGCACAGCAGAGGGAAATAAGTAACCTCCATTGGCTCCTCTCTCTCTGTCTCCCCTACCCAACACCATCATGGCCCAACCAACTTTCCTGGATTCTAGATAGGTTATCCAGCATCCAGGAAAGCTGAGTGGCACTCACCCCTGACAGCAGGCAACCAGATGTGAAGGATGAGTCCCAGAAAGTTGTGTGATGTCCTATTAGTAGGGTTTTATATTATTTTTACAGGATTCCTTTGGGACTTCAATAAAATGGACAACAAGGGCTCGTGTCAGGGAGTCTATATTTAAATAAATAGTTTTTTACTGTCTCTTTGGGGGATTTGTTTCTTACAG
The DNA here is from genome assembly GCA_025379985.1 of Phyllomedusa bahiana. Taxonomy (NCBI): domain Eukaryota; kingdom Metazoa; phylum Chordata; class Amphibia; order Anura; family Hylidae; genus Phyllomedusa; species Phyllomedusa bahiana. The sequence goes on along the minus strand of JAODAL010000273.1, from coordinate 19,252 downwards.
TGATAGCAATAGAGACATCTGCCAGATGCCTCTCCATTGCCACTCGTGCGTCTCATCCTGCTCGGATTCTGGCGTCTCTAGCTTACCTGTGTGGAAGCGCTACTGTTGAATCAATTGTGGAACGGTGTGGATAACCGATACAACAAAGTATATATTGCAAACCTACCTGTATATGAACATACTGTAAATTGCAGCTGAAATGTCTTGGTTTTTAAAGAATTTTGATAATTAAAGTGAATGTTTTTATAGTACCGGTTGCTTTGATACATATGGAATACAGATGATCGGGAGTGGAGGTCCCGTATACAAACCGGGAGTTACGTTACACAGCGTTTAACTGTTTATTTTTTGGGCCAATTGAATATATAATGTTCCAGAATGTCACACAGTTTGCAGCTGAAAAGAAATCATGCAGCTGCAAGAGAGAAGAGTCAGGATTTCAGAGAAGGTAGGGAACGTTTATTACCATTCATGCCTTTCCAATCACACTGTATACAGCTCACCCACCTTGCTTCTATCCCCAGCGATCACATGCACTCTAGGGCTCCGTGATTGCAGGAATTGAATCAATGTAGTGAGACAACCCCTTTAATCCATTGGGACATAATAAAAAATACAAGAAAAGCAGCATACTTACCCCCAGATGCTGTTGTTTCATTGCTGCGACCATCTCGGTGATCCTAGCGGTAGCCTTGCTCCTTTATCATTCACGTTACAGATGCAGCTATTCACAGGCCTCGGTGGTCACATGCACATGTAATTGTAATTGTTGTGGTCTTATGTATATAACCCCTTAGAGCTGCAGACAGTTTTTACCTCCTTACAGAGCCCCATTTTTTAAATCTGACATGTTGCCGTCCGTTTGCCAGTAACCCTGCAGTGCCTATGTGAGTGCAGAATGTTCAAGTTATCTTGTTGTTAGTATGCATGCACAAGTGTGGGTTGTTTTCCCAGTTCCGTGACGACCTAGGACATGAATAGACATATGTCTCCAAGACCATAAGGGCGCAAAAAAGAAGTATACAACCTATGAACAACATGGAACGGAGACATGCTGAGGATCTTACAACCCACATTGTTTAAATTTTTATTATTCTTGGATGTAGCAAAGTGGGAGAGTCCCACACAACTAATTTTTGTTTTGTTAAAGGGGTTGTATCATTTCATTAAATGGCCTTCAGAATAAGGGGGACGTGAAAACAAGCAAAATTTTCAAATTTTATGTCTTACAAAGCTGTCTTTTTATCACGTCGCCTTTTCTTCTGTTTCTGTAAAAAACTTCTCCAGGGAAAGTCGGATCCCTCCTCCTGCATTTCATTAGTGAGAGCTCATTTAATTCTTTCAGCTCGGGCCCCTTTTCACAAACTTGCTTCCTGCCTCTCACTCAAATTAGGGCCGACAACTTTCACTCTAAACAGCACTGCCTCCCCCATTGACACTGCAGGTTGATAATCAAAAAAGGGAATTTTTGCCCGGTGTCTTAATGCTCCTGGGAGGGGGCCCCCATACAAGGGGGGGACAACCGGGACCCCCAGGGGCCGGTGGAAAAAAGGGGGCCCCCGGCAAGGGGCCCCCTTATTCCTCACGGCAGAGCGGGGCCCGGCCGCGCAGCCGCCGAACCGGGGTCCGCTGGCCCACAGTGTGGGCCCCCCAGTCCCGCGGGGCCCCCGGGGGGAGGCCGTTTTCTCCCCGGGGCCCGGCCGCCCAATTTCTAAACCCCCCGGGGGGGCCCCCCCCGGGCCTGAGCGTCAGAGACCGGCCCGGGGGTTTGGGGACTGAGTCCCGAAACCCCGGGGGTGGGGCGGTGTCAGCGGGGGGACAGCGCCATAAACGAAACTGCACTCCGCTGATCTCCCGGGGGGCTGAAGGCGTTTGGGCTTCACCTGCCCGGGGGCCCCGGCCCCCACTGCTGACGTGGGGGCACGGGGACGCACTTCCCGCCCGCCTATGCAGGGCGGCAGGACCGGCGGGGGCACGGAGCGGGCCGGGAGCGGGAGCGAGGCCTCAGGTAAGTGACTGATTTGTTTTTTTTTTTTTATATATAAGGGGGGGCCCCGACTGCGCCTAATCAAAGGGGGCCCCCGCTGCCACAATAAAGGGGCCTGACGATGCCTATATCTAAAGGGGGGGCCCTGCTGCTGCCCACAAAAAGGGGGCCCTGACTGCTGCCACAACTAAAGGGGGGCCCGACTGCTGCCTATAAACTAAAGGGGGCCCTGGCTGCGCCTATATCTAAAGGGGGCCCGCTGCTGCCCACAAAAAGGGGCCCTGGCTGCTGCCTAAATCTAAAGCGGGCCCTGGTGCGCCTTATCTAAAGGGGGGCCCCGAGTTTCCTATATTAAAAGGGGCCCTGATGCTGCCTAATCTAAAGGGGGCCCTGACTGTGCCTATATCTAAAGGGGCCCTGGTGTGCCTATATCTAAAGGGGGCCCTGGTGCTGCCTATACTAAAGGGGGCCCGGGGTGCTGCCTAATCTAAAGGGGGCCCTGACTTTTCCTATATTAAAGGGGGGCCCGGGCGCGCCTATATCTAAAGGGGCCTGACGCTGCCTATATCAAAAAGGGGGGCCCGGTGCTGCCTATATCTAAAGGGGGGGGCCCCGGCTGTGCCCCTATTCTAAAGGGGGGCCCGGCTGCTGTCAAAATAAAGGGGGGGGCCCTGGCTGCGGCCTACAATAAAGGGGGGCCCGGGGTGCGGCCCCACAACTAAAAGGGGGCCCTGGCTGCTGCCCACAACTAAAGGGGGGGCTGTGGCCTCAACTAAAGGGGGGGGGCCCGCTTGGGCCCAACCCCTAAAGGGGGGCCCGACGCTGCCTAACCTTAAAAAAGGGGGGCCCGACGTGCCTAACCCTAAAGGGGGGGCCCCCGACTTGCCCCCAACCCCTAAAGGGGGTCCCTGACTCTACCAACCTCTAAGGGGGCCCCGACCCCCTACAAACTAAAGGGGACCATGGGTAGGGACCCACCAACCCCACCTGGGGTGGGCCCACCACTTTTCCGGGGGGGTCTACCTACCTAAATGGGCCACTAATTACCCGGGGCCCGCCCCTTTGCCTAAACCAAACCTGGTAATATAATTGTTGGGGAGCAGCCCATACGTAGCATTATCCCAGGGGGGTTTTCCCCTTCCCACCCTCCAACCCCTTTTGGGTACTAGACCCGTAAGTTAGGCTTTTACCCGCCTCCCACCCCTGGGAAGTTGTACAGAGTGGGATAGGTAAAGAAAGCTTGAAAATTTAGGATTCTAAATTTGTTGTAATTTTCTGCAGGGATGAGTTGTGGGCCGGGACAAATCATCAGGCGTGGTGGAAAAGGATGAGAAGAAAAAGGGAAAAAGAACGACTCAAGAAAAGAACGACCCCCAGATATGAGTCTTGGTGGTCCCCCTTTTTCAGCGGGTTTTTTTGCTTTTAAATTTATCATGCTGTATTCCCCTTTAATGTGATGTAACCTGAGTGGGGTCTGACCTCTTGTGGTGTGTTTTAGGGTTATACCCAAAGCGGTGTCTAAACCCCCTATGTGGGTCCTATAAAGGCAAGTTTTAATTATACCTGGCGGTGTCTGCCCTATGTGGTCTCTATATGGTGGTGTTTTAGGTTTTTCCTGAGTGGGGTCTGACCCTAGTGGCCTATATGGTGGTGTTAGGTTATACCGGGCTGGTGTCTACCTCTTGGGTCTCTATAGGTGGGTTTTGGTTATACTGACTTGGGTCTGACCTTTATGTGGTGTTTTTGGAGTTTGTAGCTTAACCTGACTGGTGTCTGACCTCTCTGTGGTCTCTATAAGCGTGTATAGGTTATACCTGAGCTGGTTTTTGGACCTCTATGTGGTGGTGTTGTAGGTTATGTCGGCGCTGGTATAATGCCAGCGTACATGTGTCCCTGATTGACCCTGTGATAGGAGGTACACTTACTTTCTTGCTGGTGTTTATTTTAGAAGGTGGTGGGTTTGCGTGACCAAGGGAAACATGGAGGGGGATAGTGTATGGGGCTGGTGGGGGGTGGATATTGTATGTGGGCTGGTGGGGGTGGATATTGTATGTGGGATGGGGGGGGAATGGATATTGTATGGGGGCTGGTGGGGGGTGGATATTGTATGTGGGCAGGTGGGGGGAGCGGATATTGTATGTGGGCTGGTGGGGGAGCGGATATTGTATGGGGGCTGGTGGGGATATGGATGGAGCTACTTAGCCCTGTGTCTTGATATGGTGAGACAGACAGACATGTGACTCACTTGCTATTTTTACTACACAATACAGTTCTTTTTTGCACATTTGTATTATGGGGTTTAAAATGGGCGCGTTTATGTCCGAGAGGGCCTTTTTTTTTGCTGGGGGCGGGGCGATCAGGTTGCTGGGGGCGGGGTTTACAGGGGGGGCCCAGGTGCTTCAGCTGTATGGGGCCCTGAAATTTCTGTTGGCGGCCCTGCTCCTGCGTGTAAGGGACCGGAAAAAAAATGTTTCACTCTATACTCTAAGTGCTCCTCATTGACACTGCAGCTGTCTCTATAATCAGAAAACAGCATTATTGTGCCCGGTGCCTTAATGCTCCTGCGTGTTGGTGCCTTATGTAAACATGAAGGGAGAAAGATCCGTGCTGGATTCAACTGTAGCAACCGTCCAGCTGTGAGAGATCAGTACTGAGTTCATGAAAGACTGTTTAGGCCGTGTTCACACGGCTTATTCCCGACGGATTTGTGAGCCGTATTGAGCGCACAAATCCGCCGTGAATAAGGGGCGGGGCGGGGCCAGAGGCGGCGGGGGGCGCCGCTCCCGGCCCCATCGACAATGCAGTGTTGACGGCGCGTACGCGCCATAAATAATGTGCATGTCACTTTCTCCCCCACGGCGGATTCGCCGAGCGGGGAGGAGTGACGGATTCCACTGCTCTCATTGAGAACAGTGGATTACCGTAATTGCTGCCGCGGGTTGGCGCCGTACTGAAGCACAAATCCGGCGCGCAGTACGGCGCCAATACGCGGCAGAATAAGCCGTGTGAACGAGGCCTTAGACTGAATGCAGGTATGTAAACAGCTCTTACAAAAAATAAGACTGCATAGTGAGAGGACAGCAACATGTGGAGGGGGGGGGGGGGGGTTGCACACACAGGAACCCGCATGAACAGTGAAGGGGGGATGATGTCATCCCTTTTCAGTTAAGAAACGCCCAGTTGGAAGGGGAAGAAACGCCTCTGAATTTCAGGAAATGAGAGGATCAAGCTTCAAGAGAACAGTCGAACTGATGAAGCGATACATCCCCTTTAAGGAAGGAAAAATGTTGGAAGATGGAGATAAGGCATTAATGCTCAAATATGCTGCAATGTTATGTGGTTTGTATTCGTACATTTACATTATCTAGTCTGCATGGGACCAAATATGTAGCAATACTACATAACCTGTATGCATATATCTATTTTTTTTATATTTTTTTGATGCCTAATTAAAATATTTTGAGAAATCTGACATGTGTCACATAATGTTATAATAACTTCTTGATACTTTTACCTATCCATATGTTTTCTTGTGACACGTGCTTTTAGTAAGAAATTTATGTCCATCCAATCCTTTTATCCCTTTATGTGTGAAAATATAAAAATATATAAATGAAATTTTGACCCTTAAAGTATTCAAAACAGCATTTAGATAGTTTAGTAACTCATTATGTATATCACAGAGATTAAAGCAAAGTGGAGGCGAAATTTCAAAATTTCACTTGTTTTGCATGTTTTCAATTTTTATCCATTATTCACAGGAAGATATGACCAGGGAAATGCAACTAAACATCGATTTGTTTCAGGAAAATTCCATATGTGGCCCTAGTGCGCTATATGGCTCAACCACAAGCCTCAGAGTAGAAGGAGTCTGCTTTGGGGTCTGCTTTTCATTACGATTTTCTTTAGGCACCATTTCAGGTTTGTGAACACCCTATGGTGCTAACACTTAATAAACACCCCTAAAAAAGACCCCATAAAGGAATATTACCAGGAGTGTAGTGAGTATATTGAACCCACAGATGTTCCATAGATTTTTTTACCATTAGGCTGGGAAAATGTAAAAATAATTATTTACAGATTTTAGTGCTAAAATCTGTAAAAAACTGATTTTTAGCGGCAAAAGCAAGATAACTCTATTACAAACGGTACGAACGAGGACACATCGGACACTTGTATGCAGTATTGAAAGTATATACTGTGGTAACAACCACTATATGAGGGAATTTAATCTCCTGGGTGGGTTTCAGTGAAAACATGCAGCAAAAATCATTACATTGACTTCAATAGTAAATTTTTTGCCCTGCTCTGCCGTTTTTTTAACTTGTTTCAAAAGGCCAACAGTAAATAAAACAAGCAGAAAAAGACGTTCTGTGGAGACAGCAGGAGGTTTTTACTATATAAGTCTATGGGACCTCTTTACAACAGTTAGAAAATGAAAAACGCTGAAAAAAACGGACGTTTTTCTGTGTAGTGTGGACATAGCCTTAGATCCCTGGGGCTGTCAGAGCAGCTATCGGCAGCCGTTAATACATCGCGGCAGTGGCGATGGAGGACAGAGGGAGACACTTCTGAATGCGCCTAAAGTAGGCGCATCAAATATGCTAGCAATGATATGCTATGTGCCTTTTTTTGGTATACGCCTAAATTAGGCGCATTAAATATGCTATACAAGGCATACCACACGCCAGATTTTTGACAGATTTATTTATTCAGGCGCATCATACACTCATTTAATGCGCTTTAAAATTGGTGTGGAAGCGCCTCTTTTCTGACATGTCGCCCATAGTCCATATCCATTATTCCTTAGGGTATGTTCACACGGCGTATTTGCAGGGCCATACTTTGGGGAGTAATTGCGCTGCAATGCGCCTGAAGTACACCCCCCATTGAGTGCTATGATTTTCCGGTGTATTCCCCAGCACTCAGTTAGCATCCATAAAATGAAGTGACGTCACTTCTTTCGGGTGCTTAGGCAGGGGAAAGTGAGAGCGAATGGGAGCCAGGCCAGAGAGTATGCACCGCTGTACGCCGTGTGAACCCGGCCTAATTTTTCATGGCACCCCAATGGATACCACAAACGTATTCATTAACGTTGTGTGAACACTCCCTTACTTTAATTTGCTGGATCGCATTTGCCATTGTCCCAGTACAATTGAATGTACGGGAATCCGACGGCCATCTGGTGGAATCCTGCTGAATCCTGTTGCATATTCTGTCAGAATTTAAAACTGAAGGTAAAAAGAGTAGACTACAGCATAGATTTTTTTTTTAAATTTGAAAACAATTCTGCAATTATTTATAGGTGAACTTAAACTATTCCCCCATAACGTACAACTCGTCTCGAATAAAACGAGGCCTCATACAACTGCTTCATTGAAAAAATTAAAAAGTTACAACTGTGGAAACGCAAGGGGTCATTAACTACTTTTCAGTTGTTCAACTAAAGGGGTTAATAATACTGGATATGTTTGTTTTGTGCAATATGTAATTTTGAAAAAATAAAGATATATGCAAATTTGTATTTATGCTAATCTTTCCTTATAAATTTGACCAGGCTGCATTATGTGAGATATGCAAAATATTGTTCAAGCAATACCACCCCTAGTGGTTAAGTACCCTAGTGGAACTGTTCGGGCACGTCTACATGCAATGGTTTTCAGATGGTTTTCGGAATTGAAAACCGCCTGAAAACTGACTGTTAACCATCTCCATAGACATTGATGGAAAATGCGAGCTCATTTCATGTATGAAAACCGTCAAAAAACTTGGAACATTGCCCGGTATTAGGGCTGAACATGTACTAGTCAATGTAGGAGGACAGCCAAATCCGCAAACTGCCCTGCCCAGACGTTATACACCCGTGTGTCCTAAGGGAGTTAAGTAATGTGATAGATAGGCCCCTACTCTTAATATTTATGGACTGTATAATAACGGGGTATGTCCCAAAGGATTGGCGCATAGCAAATGTGGTGCCAATATTCAAAAAGGGGTCAAAAAGTGATCCAGGAAACTATAGGCCGGTAAGTTTAACCTCTGTTGTTGGTAAAATGTTTGAAGGTTTTCTAAGAGATGCAATCCTGGAGTATCTCACTGAAAATAAATGTGTAACGCCGTTCCAGCATGGGTTCATGAAGGATCGGTCCTGTCAGACTAATCTCATAATCTTCTATGAGGAAGTTAGTTCCAGACTGGATCGGGGTGAGGCACTGGATATCATATATTTAGATTTCTCTAAAGCATTTGATACTGTTCCACATAAAAGGTTGGTAAGTAAAATGAGAATGCTTGGACTGGGGGAAAATGTGTGCAAGTGGGTAAGCAACTAGCTCACTGATAGAAAACAAAGGGTAGTAATTAACGGTATATACTCAGACTGGATCCCTGTTACTAGTGGGGTACCACAGGGCTCAGTATTTGGCCCTATCATCTTTAACATTTTCATTAATGATCTTACAAAGGGATTTCACAGTAGAATAATGATCTTTGCAGATGATACTAAGCTCTGTAAAGTAATCCACACAATAGAGGATAATGTGTTATTACAAAGGGATCTGTATAAGTTGGAGGCCTGGGCAGAGAAGTGGCAGATGAGGTTTAATACAAATAAATGCAAGGTTATGCACATGGGGAAGAAAAATCCATTACATGACTACATGTTAAATGGAAAAACACTGGGTAAAAGTGACATGGAGAAGGACTTGGGAATGCTGGCGGACAGTAAACTAAACTGTAGCAGCCAGTGTCAGGCAGCAGCAGCCAAGGCAAATAGGATCATGGGTTGTATTAAAAGGGGCATAGAGGAACATGATGAGAACATTATTCTCCCATTATACCAGTCACTGGTTAGACTACACATGAAATATTGTGAACAGTTTTGGGCACCACTGCGCAGGAAAGATATTTTAAAGCTTGAACAGCTGCCAAGGCGGGGGACAAAAATAGTAAAAGGACTGGGTGAACTGCAATACCCAGAAAGATTAGTAAGGTTAGGGTTATTTAGTTTAGAGAAAAGACGGCTTCAGGGGGACATTATAAATATGTTTAAATATATTAAGGGCCAATATAGAGATCTCGCTAAAGATTTACTTATACCCAGGACTGTATCAAGAACAAGGGGGCATCCTCTACGTCTTGGGGAAAGAAAGTTTCATAAACATAGAAAGGGATTCTTTACTGTTAGAGCGGTGAGACTGTGGAACTGTCTGTCAGAGGAACTTGTCACGGTGAATTCACTAACAGAGTTCAAGAAGGGCTTGGATGCATTTCTGGAGCGTGAAAATATAACAAGTTAGGCCATGTTCACACGGCTTATTTCGCCGCGGATTGGCGCTGTACTGCGTGCCGGATTTGCGCTGCAGTACGGCTCCAATCTGTCGCAGTAATTACGGTAATCCACTGTTCTCATAGAGAACAGTGGATTCTGTCGCTCCTCCCCGCGGGGCGAGGAGAAAGTGACATGCACATTATCCAGGCGCAATACGCGCCGTGAATAATGCAAGTCTATGGGGCCGGCGGGCCGCACCCGCCCCTTATTCAAGCCGGAATTGCGAGCGCAATCCGGCTCGCAATTCCGGCTTGAATAAGCCGTGTGAACGAGGCCTTATAGTGACTAGGATTCTGGAGAGGGGTCGATGAGCCAGGGATTTATTCCGATTGCCAGGTTGGAGTTGGGAAGGAATTTTTTCCCTAACATGAGGACAATTGGCTTCTACCTCATGGGGGTTTTTGCCTTCCTCTGGATCAACACTTTAGCAACACTTTAGCACAATAGGCTGAACTGGATGGACGTATGTCTTTTTTCAGCCTGACAAACTATGTAACCATCATCCTAACAAGTTCAAAAGATGATAAAAGACCGTCCGGACTCTTTAATCAGAATCCGACCAGTATTTGGTCAGTGCCGTGTGACTGTACTAGTCCCCAGCGCCGCCGCCGATTGTTAAGGTCCCATGTCGATATCAGTCGCTAAGCTATCGGCTTGGGACCTTGGCGATCAGTGATGGCGGCGACACTGGGGCTAAATGTAAGTGCGTCCTAAGGCCTCAAGTCGATTGATAAGAGCTTAGCAACTAGACTGTACCCTAAGGGGATGTTCACACGGCATATTTGTAGGGCGTACTTTGGGGTGTAATTGCACTGCAATACACCCAAAGTATGCCTCGCAAATATCGTAAAATCATGGCTCTCATTGAGTGCGATGATTTTCAGACGTAGTCCCTTCTTTCTATTGCTAATGCGCTGGGGACAGTGATTGTCAGTGGGAGCGCTTTTCCAAGTATTCGCTAGCCAGTACGTACTTTTAAAAAGCCAGTGTATAGTGACATGCACAGGTACATCCTGCTATGCACCGTGTGAACATACCATGAGTGTAAAAAATAAAAGAAATTAATAAATTAGTACAAATTCAAAACACTCCCTGTACAAATAATGATTGAAAAAAAAAATATATGCAATTGGTATCTCTGTGTCCGTAACAGTCTGATCTATTAAAATATAACATTATTTATCCTACACGATGCACAGCATTAAAATAACCAACACCAATATGGTGAAGTCTTTTTGCCTCTCAAACAAAATGTAATAAAAACTGATCAAAAAGTCACGTGAATCCCAAACTATTATCCATAAAAACTACACTGTAGCCTGCAAAGAATGAGCCCCCACACAGGTCCCTAGATGGAAAAAATAAAAAAAATTATTGGTCTCAGCATATGGCGATGCAATGCAAATTTGGAAGACTAAAAAATGGTTTTCTTTTTTTCAAACTAGTATAAAATTAAGAAATTTGGCCTCGCTGGAATTGTAGCAACCTGCATAATAAAGATAACTTGTGATCTCCGCACAGTGACCTCCATAAAAACGACCGCCTCCAAAAAAGAAAAATGGCCATTGTGTTTTTTTCCCGTTCCACCATACATTTTAGTACTCAGGACACTATACTGTGCAGTAGATGGGACCAATGTTCAACTTCATCAGCAAACATCAAGCCCTTACACAGCTATGGAGACGGAAGAATAAACCGTCACAGGACTTGGGACACAGGGAGAAAACCCCTGTGGTGGGAAGGGGTGAAAACTGGCGCAGGAGATGCGTTGCCCGTAGCAACCAATCACAGTTCAGCTCTCATTCTTCCCAGGCCTGTTTTACAATGACACAAGCAATCTGATTGGTCGCCGGGGGAAGCCCACAGCTTTGACTCTCCTTATCAGCCAATAAATGGGGATTCAGGGGGTTCTCCCTCTTACAGGTTGCATGTAAAGCAACTGACTACAGTTCACAACATGCTATGAATAAGCTGTATTCCCATTGGCTGGAGACCCTTGACTAGACATCTAGACATAGAGGTTCTCCCTTCTCATTGGTTTCAGTGGCTGTCAGTCACATGATCGGACCAATCAGCACGTTGCGTTCTTTAGCCCTCCCCCTGGCTGTGTTCCGGGTCACAGGGCTGCTGTGTGTCGCCGCCGGTGTCCTCTGCTCAGTCATGCTGTCTGTGCGGCGGCTGCTCTGCTCCCTGCGCCCCGGGGGGCTCCCCGCCTGTCGCCCGGTCAGCACCGGTTGGTCTCCTGTCGGTGCCGCATTCAATGTGAAGCAGCAGCGGAGGTTGGATGCGTTCAGCAAACGCTCGGTGAGATCAGTGGCCTGGGCTCCGCCAGCACTAGTGACCTACAGACAGTGAGCGGGGACAGTGCTGCCTTATTGACATAGCGGTGCCCACTCTCCTGTAGCAGGTGATAGAGCTGAGCAGCTGCTCGGAGTTATCGCCTCTGATCCATGTACATTAAGGGATGTGCACATTTAAAGGGGCTGTCCATGTCCTGAAACTAAGAACCTGCTCCAGGGGCTATGGAACGCCTCGTCCTCCTGCGCCGTCCCAGCGCTGCGGCTCGCCGCTCTTCTGCTGAACTTGATGGACATGTGTCTATAGAAACCGCCGCACAACGGCTGATGCTCAGAAGTCATAGGTTTATCATAGTGAGAATGCAGAAGGCTATGGCCGGAAAATCCAGAAACGATCAATTTGTATAAACTGAATGACGGCATGAGGATAGAACGCGGTCCAAGTGTCCGAGGTCTTGGATGTGGGATTTTGGCCATAGGCCTTTATCAGGTGACCTCTGGAGCAGTGTAAGGCCTTGTCCCCACTGTATGGGGCTTCACCTGGTTTTTCAGACGGTTTTCGGTTTTGAAAACAGTCTGTAAACCAGGTGACAACTTTTAATATGGACCTCTATGGAAAACCCATGCAGCAGTCCTCACTGCACGGTTTTCCGCCGGGCGGTTTTTCAGACCGAAAAATATAGAACATGTTCATTCATCTGTCCGTTTTTTGGGTACAAAATGAACATCTCAATGCAATGGGGGGCTTTTCTCTGCAAACCGCGGACAAGCCATCCCCCGGCGGCTGTGTGCACGGCCCAAAAACAGTGCAAATACCGGTCGGGATTTCCAACTGGTATTTGCACTGTGATGTGTGTAAGGGTATACTACAAAACGTAATAAGGCTGTGTACATCTAAAATATACTTTGAAAAACGCAAGCATAGGTGCACACTGAAAAGGCAATAGCATACATCTAACACAAATATCAGTGGCACACTAAAGACTAAGTAAAATCTCAAGGCATATAGGAATATTGGAAATGCATTACTTCTAAGGAAAATATGAAAAACATGGGAATCTTAGTTTACAGTATTTGATCAAAGATTGTATTAAGCTCACCTCCCAAAACGTCAAGGGGATCCCAGAGCAGGTGAGTCCCTACACTTAACATGTTACCTCACTAGGCGTCAATCCTATGCTTGCGTTTTTCAAAGTATATTTTAGATGTGCACAGCCTTATTACATTTTGTAGTCTATTTGAGAAATGGCAATCTCATTGGCTTGCTGCACTCAGCTGCCTTTTTTAAACCAGTGCAGGATAATCCAATTGCTAGTTCCTACCATACCCTGAAGTTGCAGTCTGGATTGACGCCTAGTGAGGGTAACATGTTTAGTGTAGGGACTCACCTGCTCTGGGATCCCCTTGACGTGTTGGGAGGGTGAGCTTAATACAATCTTTGATCAAATACTGTAAACTAAGAGTCCCAGGTTTTTCATATTTTCCTTAGCTGTAAAGCATTTCCTATATCCTATATGCCTTGAGGTTTTACTTAGTCTTTAGTGTGCCACTGATATTTGTGTTAGATGTAAGGGTATACTAACACGGCTGACTTTGATGCTGTTTTTGGAGCATTTCCGCTCCCAAAACGCCCCCAGTTCATTTTCATTGATTCCTATGTAAAACAACAGTTTTTATGCGCTTCTTTGGAAGCTGTTTTGGGGGCTGAAAAAGAAGTGTCGTCAATTCTTGAAGTGTTTTTAGGTGCGTTTTTTTTTTTTTTTAAACTTTTTTTGGCGCGTTTTTTGACCTATTAATTTGTATGGGTGAAAACAGTGTTCAAAACCTCATCCAAAAAGAAGTGCGTCTAAAACCTCTTCTGAAGAAGCGCGTTTCAGGAAAGGTTTTGCGCGCTGAACAATGTCCAAATAAGCCGCGTGAACATACCCAGAGGAATAGACATCGCACTGATGCGAGTAGGAGCAGCTCTGTAAAGATGCTGTGGAGCAGCGGCATCCATAAAATGGTGAAAGCCCATGCTGGCTATAAGGTGCGGAAAGAATCCGGTGGTGGATGCAGAGTCCTTTTATGGACTCCCGGCGGCCCAGGACACTGGGGCTATGGGAATCCAGCGGAATATACAACATGCTCTGTACTCCGCCGATGGGTTAAGGTTTAGGAAACCTCCAGTAAAAAAATCCGTGCTGTGTAGACTACAGCGTGGATCTTCTATTGACGTCTGCACAGCGTTGGGTACGGTCAGATTTTCAGCGGATTCTAATAATGAATCCACTGAAGAACCGACCAAAATCCAGTGCTGTGCAGACCTCGCCTGAGAGCATCAGAGCGGCGAGCGTGGTTTCTGGTCTGATTGGCCTTTTCCACTCGAGCGCCCATACTTGGTGCGCGTGACCCTCATATCTTATATGTCTTTATTTCATGCGGACTCACTATGTAAGTCACGGCTGCGGCCGTCACAGGTCTCTGCTAACATCAGCGTTCAGAGCTGTGCACCTGCAGAAGGTGATGGAAGTTGTGCCCAATACAGCCAATCGGTGGCCGCAGAGATGACGTTCCAGTTCAGAAATAGAAGATTGTAAACAGAAGACCGGGGCGAGCCGCCGCTGGGACCAGAGGAAGGCCAGGATACCTTTTTTTTTTGGCACTTTGGATTCGGGCTAAAGTTATATCCAAACTGGACTTTGCTGTTATTCACCAGAACATTAACTGGAACCCTGACCATTGACTGGCCCTCCTGCTGCAACGTTCTGGTCTAACCTCGAATGTACAGCGCCCTAGAATCAATGGCGCTTTAAAATAAATAATAATAACCTCGGACCAGAACTAGAGTTATAGTGAGAGTGGTGCAGGCTTGGAAGCATTATGGAGGGTTAACCTTTACAAAACAGTGGGGGGGGAAAAAAATCGAATCCGACTTTTGGGTTAGGGTTAGTGTCAAATCAAAAAAAGAGGGTTTTGGACGTCCCAAACTCAAATTTCTTCATAAATTTGGCTGAACCATTTTTAATCCGAGCAAGTACAGGTTTGAGCAACACTAAATTATACCCATAGGGACCATTTATGATAGGAATGTGTACTGTGCGGTATATGGTATTCTACAATAGATACCCATTTCATGTCAGGTGTCCAATTACTATGGGCGTCTTCTGTCAACCGTTGGGGCTCATTGTAGAACATGTGTACATTTTTTACTGGAGTAGTGTGGTCAGCTCCACTGGAAGCCAAAAGGACACACGTCTCCCCTCCAGCGGAGTGTTTTATTTTCTGGACATGTTTAGTTTGTGTCAGGAGCTTTCCTGGTGTAGGCCCTGAACTTAAAGGGGTGTTCCAGCAGCTCATAGTGCTTGTTCATCTGTCGGGCATGATGAAACATGGAAGAAAAGAATCCTACTCGCCTCCTGGACGCGCTTGTTCTGTCGCAGCATTATTATAGCAGTGAACGTTCATCATCCACGTGACAGGTGCAGCCATTTCACAGAGCACAGCAGTTACATGCATGTGATGATGTGATTGGCTGCCACCTGTCACGTGGATGATAAACGTTGACTACTACAGCCAGGATCGCCGGGACGGCCGCAGCAATAGCGTCTAGGAGTTGAGTACGTTTCTTTTTTCATCATACCCTTACATACAAAGGTGCGTTTTGAACTGCGGGAACACCTGTTTAAACCCTGCTCCCTTTACTTTTTGAAAACTCCAGACACATCCATAGGAGTCTATAAACCAGTCGAGCAAAGATTAAAAAAAATGGATCAGCACATCCAAAACAGCCCCAAAGGTTGTAGGTGCACGCTGGGGTGGTGGCAAACACAGCAACATATCAGCAGCGCTCTACAAACGCTAAGAGACAGTCGAAGTGAATATATGAACTATTTCCAAATGTATTTCCTCTACCCTTTGGATACATGAAAATTTGAGGTTTGTCACGGTGGTGGGTGGGTCCTCGCAGTTTTAGTAAAAATGTGCACTAAGAGCCTCAAATTTTCATGTATCCAAGGGCAGCAGAAAGGAAATAATTGCTATATTCACTTTAACTGTCTCTTAGCGTTTGTAGAACACTGCTGATACGTTGTTGTGTTTGCATTATAAGCCAGACAGAGGCCAAAGGAGTGTCCGTTTGGCTTCCGGCTGGCCAGTATGTATAGTAGACAACACTATTCCATGTTTTGAGATTCAACAAAATTATCCATTAAATCAGGGGTGTCCAACTCCTTTCCACCAAGGGCCACGTTGGCATTATGGTTGCTCTCTAAGGACAGTGGCCAGGGGGCATAGGTAGTGCTGTCAGAGCCGTGTCTCTGCCTGTTAGCTGCTGAAGAGAGGAGTGTGAAGGTGTAGGCCAGAACTCCAAATTCAAGATGGTACCTGCTCCCTGTGCTGGTGCTGCCTACTCTGCCAAGTTTTGGCTGTGTTCTCCAGGGAGAGCTAGGGCTTCTGCTTCAGGACCTGGTCCATTCCTGCTCCTTGTGCCTGAGCTCTCACGGGCCACATGAAATTACGTGGAGAGCGGTATTGGTCCGTGGGCCTTGAGTTTGGTGTGCATTAGATGAATGCCATGTAAGCCTATTGGTGACAGATGCCAATGTATAGCATTTGTCCGTTTAATGGATGCTCGGGAAGCTCAACTCTTAGGCTATGTTCACACAGCTTATTCACGCCGTAATTGCATCGTGTGCTGGGTGGGCGGGGGGCGGCAGCTTGCCGGCACCATAGACATTCATTATCCACGGCACGTATCCCGCCGTGGATTACTGTAATGACTGGGACAGATTTCACCCGTAATTCGCGCAGTACAGCACGAAATATGGAATGAAATCCGTCCCAAAATAAGCCGTGTGAACATAGCCTAACAATCAGAGGTGCAGGGACATCCTCCTGACCTTCCTCCAGAACTGTGATACTGCTTTTTTGCAAAAGATGTGTACCGGATAGCTGTTGGCAGTATAACGCTTCAGAGAAGGATAAAACTCAAAGGCCGAACCATGATGTGGATGGGGCCTTGCATGGTAGACATGATGTGAACCATACCTAAAGCAGCACCTAGACATTATCCACTGCCACCTTCAGAATCCATGTGATACGGAGTCTGAATACAGTCGTGTACATGAGGCCGTATTCATAGCATCCACTCGGATGCACAGTCATCTGCCCCTAGTTCCATACACACAAGGTCTGAAGGTAAAGGACACTTGAGAAATAAAAGAAAATGGCAAGGCTTCACTCCTCCATATGTGAAGGGTGTTGCAGCAGAAAACTTTTATGACCTATGTATTGGATAAGTGATTAATGGGGGTAACCAATGTGACCCTCGCTGAAGGCAAGAATAACTGACCCTAGTCTCCCATCACATTCCCCACATGACCATGCTGAGGAGACAATTGGGCTGATTCCGGGACCCACTGCTGCCAGGGTAGTACCGTTTTACACCCCTGTCCACTCTATGGACCTTATCCTGCAGTGTGCGCCCTGTTGATAGGGTGTCCTCCCAGACAGTGAATTATGTCAGACTGACCACAAAAGACTAGCTGTGGAGTCTAAGGCCATGTTCACACGGCTTAAAATGGGCCGTATTTCGGTCCGTAACTACGCGCCGAAGTGCGCCAATTACGGGCCGAAAACGGCCCATTCATTACGGTAATTCACAGTTCTCGTAGAGAACTATGGGTTACGTCTCCTCTCCCCGCCCGGCAAAGCCGCCGCGGGGGGAGATAAGTGACATGTGAATTACTAGCAGCATATACGCGCCGCTGGTAATGCAAATCTATGGGCCGGCGAAGTGCCGGGCCCCCGCTCACTCTCCCGCCCCGCCCCCGGTCACACGGCGTAATTGCGGGGCGTAATTGCGCCCTGCAAATACACCGTGTGAACATGGCCTAGCTATGTCTCCACTGCACAGGATAACAATCGTATTTTCGGCGCTTTTAGTTTTTCTCTGCTCGTCTTCTGGCTCCGGTGTATTATATAACATGTTGTATAAGACACTGGCGCTTTTAGTTTTCTTGCTGTCTTCACATGCAATACAATTGTATGGGTGACGTAAAAAAAACGAGAAGCGACTGTGTTTTTTGTACAAAGCGTGACAAAAAAACGTGGTCCTTTATCGGACAAAAACTTCCGCTTTCGGGCCGTTTTTTGTCCGATGCAAAGGAGACTTAGTCTAAGGCTGATGGTGGCCATCTTGGTTGACATTTTCTATCCTAGATATGACTGCCACTATCAACATATGTACTAGTAAAGTATTGATAAAAGGGTGGCAGTGGACAACCCTCCATTGGAATGAGCACCTATCCCCTCCACATCCTTAGGAGTTACTATGCCAATATGTGCGGCCATTGTAGATGGTAAGTCACTGTGTAGACGGGATGAGGAGTCTAGGAAATGAATGGAAGGGGTGAGGTGGTTAATGGCGGTAGGTAACTTGGGGTTCTTCCTTTTGGATTGTCCTGTTTTTACTGTACACTCTCATGTTGCATAAGTGGTGTTTCTTTGTTCTCATCTAATGTTGCCGGCTCTTTACTGTTTTTTAGGGCCTCTTTGGAGTTCCTGAATTAAGTTCTCCAGAAGGATTTCACATCGTCCAGGATAATGCCTTGAGAAAAACGGAGTCCCTAGTGGAGCAAGTGTGTACTACACCTTCCAGTGCAGAGACGGTGCAGCTGTTTGACCAGCTGAGCGATGAGCTGTGTAAAGTGGCGGACTTGGTGAGAGCAAAACCTAAAACCCTGATATTTCTCTGTACAGCACTGAGCCATAGAAAGTCAAGGGCCTCTTTTTAAAAACTTTCTACTTGTAAAATAGTCTTTGTTGCCCAAAGCAACCAATCACAGCTCACCTTTCATCTTTTTTTTTCTTTAAGTGTATGTTCAGACGGCATTTTTTGGGCCCTTTTTTAACATGTTACGCACTGGAAAATGGGCCTAAAACAGCCTCAGACAAGTTTTAAATCATTCCTCATTGAATATAATGTAAAATACACCTGGTCATTCACATGAAGTATAGTTCACAAGCGTAATTACGAGACCTTTTTTGGATGCAATTACGGCCGTAAAAATAAGTGACGTCAAGTCTTGAGGCATTTTTCACTTGTAAAATCCCCATAGGAAACCATGGGGTAGCATTTTTTCAAAAAAACCCTCTAATCAGGGATTTTTTTAAGTGGATTTGGAAGCTGATTTTGAAGCATAAATTACACTTCAAAAAGCGCTGTCAAACAATCACTTAAAATGTAAGGCTGTGTTTACACAGCAAAGACCAAATACCGGTCAGATTTCCCAACCGGTATTTTGTCATTTTTTGGCACGCGGGGAAACGTCTTTTGTCTACGCTTTGCGGATTCAAGCCCTCCCCCTTCGCACCCACATGTTCATGTTCTGCCCGAAAACCGGGCGGAAGAAAGAACATGCTCTAAGTTTTTCGTTACACCGGTGTAAAAAACCGTTTGGCGGAAAATACGTGCAGTGGGGACTGCTGCACCGATTTTTATTAAAGTCTATGGGGGAGTGTTGCATGTCGGATTTCAGACAGTTTGTAAAACCGCAAACCGTCTGAAAAACCGACCAATAACCTGTGCCGTGGGAACAAGCTCTAAGTGGCATGAAAGTCACTTGCAAGAAATCAATTGCAAGACCTGGGTATCAAAAA